>KQ988431.1:63222-148024 GCA_001598015.1 Dorcoceras hygrometricum | reverse complement strand
TGTTGAGCACGAGAAGAGGATTTCGGGAAGTACGACTTCCTAAAAGTCAACAGGGGTCAAACCGGGGTTTGACTCTGTTGAGGGGCAAAACGGTCATTTTGCTATTTAGGGTTTGATGATCTGAAAAATTGTTTTTCACATCATAACATTCAATTTTGGAAACTGAGTCGATCGGTCCGATCTGATCGGCGATCGGAGTTACGGTGAAGTCGCAGCGATAGATATCGTCATTTGGACCCAGGCCCGTTGGACCGGCCCAAGTCCACCTTAAGTCTATTTAATGTTGATTAATAGACTTAATGAAAGTCTTCATAATTAACTCTACACATCAACACTCCTAAGCCCTAACCCTAGCGTGAGCCGCTGCCTCCCTTCTCCTCTCTCGCCGCCGCCGCCGCCGCCCGCCGTGCGCCGCCGCCGCCCGCCGCCGATCGTCGCCGGAAATTTGTTCCGGCCAGTTCGACGAGGAGAATCCGATCGTGCTGATCTCGTCAGGACTTCTAGTGCAGTCTGACGAAGGAGTCTCGCATCTGGTCGTGGACCGGATTGACGTAACTACCGCAATCAACCGAGAAGCGCCGGGTTATTGAAACACCGGTTGGAGCCAGGCACAAGTGCCAGCGAGGTAACACGCCTGAACACCCTATGTATGTCGATACATTATAGAATTGTTCTTCGTATTGATCGCCTCCCGGTGTCTATAATTTTTGTTCTTCCGCTGCCTGACCGGGGGGCGGATCCGGATCCCCAACAGTGGTATCAGAGCCATGGTTACCCGGATCTGATCAATATGAATTGCCTGGATTGTATCTAACCATTGAATTTCAGATTTGGAGTCGACCGGAAAATCAAACTCACGGCCCAACCACCGCCGCTTGCGGCGGCGCACACATGAACGCGCGATGGCGCGCGGCGTCGCGCGATGGACGCGGTTGATCGCTGCGCAATGATGCGCGAGCGGGCGCGCACGGCCGCGCCTGGTCGCCGATCGTTTGGCGCTACGGTCCCGCACGATCATCGCACGACTTGCTGCCCATCCGCGCAATGGTGTTGCGCCGATCGAAGCGCGATGGTCGACCGGTTGCGCACGCAGTTTGCGAACATAAGGCGACGGCCGCCCGCGTCTATTGCATGATTTCGTTATTCCAGATTTTACCTGCTGAGCCTTTGGCTCACTAGTTTTCATTGAGTGCAGGTAATGAGCAGTGAGGAGCTGGAGGGAGATGATCAGAAAGGAAGGATGTGTTTATCGTGGACATCAGATTTCATCGTTTCTTTCAGACCTTGTTTTGTTGTACAGAAACTCTAGTCGTAGTTTTGTAGTATCGGATTTCTAGTTTCGTTGTTTTGTAGAAATTCTGTACAGACTATATTTAACTATGTATACAATTTCTTTTGAATCATCAGATTTCTATCAGACATCTATTATTTCCACGTACGTTATTATGATTCAGATGTGTAATAGTTCGCGTCTTTTTACTTTTCACGTCTGAGTTTCTTCAACAGATATGAATTGTGTTTATTCGCAATTTAGTCCAGAATTTTAGTACCGACTTTTATGCGTGATAAGATCGAATTTTTTTGGTCTTTCAATTTGAACCCCAAATTTCTTGATTTCTTTTAAGAAAAGTCCGGTCGTTACAGTTGGTATCAGAGCATGGTCCTTGAGATAAACACACTTTCAGTCTGAGCAGATCTCTCCAGCCGCTTCTAAATTTATGAGTTTTAATTCATGTTCTAGCATAAAATAATCTCTCATATAGAATTGTGGTGGATTTGGGCTACCCTTACAGATATGTCAGGCAGAGGTAGAGGAAGAAGAAGTTTTACAGAAGGAGATAGCGAATCTGACGGAATGAACCACGTTCTCAATACCATGGCTCAGCTGTTAGAGCGCTTAGTTGACCAAACCACTAATGGGAATGGTCAAACCTCAGGAAGTATAGTTAGTCGTGAAAATCCACAGGAGAGGTTTAGAAGACAGAGACCTCGGGAATTTTCTGGACTACTGATCCTCTTATAGCAGAAAGCTGGATCAAATCCATAGAGGTGATTTTTGACTATTTGCAACTGACCGAACTAGAAAGGCCTCGGTGTGCGATTTACATGCTGAGAGGAGATGCCATGATATGGTGGGAAGGAGCCAAGTTAACAGTAGACTTGGAAATTCTTACTTGGGAAGAATTTAAGAGAGTGTTCTATGAACAATACTTTACGGTGGATGTAAGACAACAGTTGCAGAGTGAGTTTTTAACTCTTAAGCAGGGAGAGATGTCTATGAGGGATTATATCCTCAAATTTGAGAGAGGTTGTTATTTCGTTCCTTTGATTGGGACAAATGCAGATATTAAGCTACAACATTTCGTTGATGGGTTGAAGCCGATGATTAGGCATGATGTTAGATTGGCAGAACCCGTAGATTATAGATCAGCTGTGAATAAGGCCATACGGGCAGAACAAGACTGGAAAGCAATTGAAGAAGAGAGACAGTTGAAAAGACACGCTTTTCAACAGAAGGACCGTAGGCAAAATAAGAAACCGAATAATAACCAGCAGGAGTCTCAAGAAAAAGGACCATCAGTTGTTCAGCATATCTCTGCTGTCCCTAATTCAGGGATTAGGCCTCCATGTCCAATTTGTAAGAAAAACCATACAGGCCAGTGTCTTTTTGGCCAGAAGGTGTGTTATACCTGTGGAAAGCCAGGCCACATGTCTAGAGATTGTTCCCAGAAGCGACCACTTATCACTAGTAGAGCTTATATAATGACAGCTGAAGAAACTCCAGCAGATACCTTGGCAGCGACGGATAAGATTTTGTTGCCAATATGTTTACAATAGCATTGTTAGATTCTGGTGCAACTTATTTTTTTGTATCAGATAGGTTTGTTAAGAAATTGATAGTTAACCTAGGAGAGATAGAAGTAGAGTACTGTGTTTAGATCCCTTTGAGTTAGAGTTTACTATTGATTTGGTACCAGAAGCTGTTCCAATTTTTAAGCCTCTGTATAGATTGCCCCTAAGAAAAATGAAAGGATTAAAAGATCAGTTACAGGATTTGTTAGGCAAGAGTTTCGTCAGACCCAGTGCTTCACCCTGAGGAGTTCGAGTTTGATTCCCGTATGTTTATGATTGTTCATCTTCCGGTGGATGGTAATATGGGAACTTGACGCTATGTAATCGGTAGTTGTTAATCGAATCAGTATTAAGTCTGGTTTAATAGAAAACAGCTGATAGCGTAGCCGTCGTTTGATGTTGCAACACCAAGTTATTATTCAGATTTCGTTTCCTATGTCAGCGATTGAATTTCATATTTAAATTCAGCAGTTACATTTCAGCTGTTGCATTTGTAAGTCATCAGCTGTTGCATCAGTTTCGTAGACAGCAGTTGCACTGTTCATAATCAGCAGTTGCATTCCATCGTTTTGACCAGCAGTTGCACAGTTCATATGTCTGTTTGTTGTGAAAATGACATCGTTTCATTTACTACGTCTGTTTCAGAGTCACGTCTGTTTGTATATATATGTTGGCGAACAGTAAAAGATCTGTTTTGTTTCCAAATACTGTTCCACTTTGTTGCGTCTGATTTCATTTCAGCGATGCGTCTCTTATAGTTGAATTAGATGCTCAGATAGGAACCTATTTAAGTAGCGTTAGACTTAACTTATGAAGAAGTTCTAGTAAAGATT
Source organism: Dorcoceras hygrometricum (assembly GCA_001598015.1). Classification (NCBI taxonomy): domain Eukaryota; kingdom Viridiplantae; phylum Streptophyta; class Magnoliopsida; order Lamiales; family Gesneriaceae; genus Dorcoceras; species Dorcoceras hygrometricum. Next base: position 144,338 of record KQ988431.1, on the reverse strand, counting down.
CTTTCAAGAGAAAACCGTAAGTTAAGGAATAGAACTATCCCTATGATTAAGATGCAGTGGGTAAATCACACTGAAAGAGAAATTATGTGGGAAAGTGAGTCTGATATTTGTAGAAAAGCTACCCAGATCTCTTTAAGAAAGAAATTTCGAGGACGAAATTCTTTTAAGGGGGGTAGATTGTAATGCCCAGATATTTTAGAGGCCACAAATTAGAAAGTTATGAGATTTAGGGATTACAATGCTATTCTATTTAACTCTTGATTTAATCGAGTTTCAGATTTCAGATATGTATTGTTTAGCTTTTTATCATTTAAGAGCTAAATTTCAGATTTCATGTTTACGTAAATTCAGCTTCCATTGTATATTGAGTTTAGTTTCAGCTTTTCGTGATATCAGTTGTCACACTATGTTAAAGATTCAGACGTTGGATTTTATACTTTAATCAGCCTTCGGCTTGAATAGATTTCAGATGTTAGAATGCGATTGCAGCAGCTGTTTAGCAGATTATAGCAAGTCGATCGAATCCTTTTGTTTTAAACTAAAATCGTTCGGTTTCCATGTGCATCATTTTATTTTAAAACAGAGTTCGCTTTTAGAAGATTTTGGCATATTGATTTAAATGTGTTTCTTCTCTAGGCATTTACAAATCATATATATATAGGATGTTAGCTGCTTCATGCATCATTATCTTCAAATCAAATTACTTTTAAGCGGTGCTCTCTCTCAAGAAACCAAACAAAAGACTTTTAAAGTTTTTCGAAGGAGACAATCGGAGTGTTAGTGGTTGGCTGGATTTCTACTGCGGTTGTGTTCAAGAATTCAGGCAAGTAAACTCTGTTTCTTGCTCACTCAGTGAAAGCATATATTCAGTTCTCTTTTGCATGTTTGTATTTGAATTTAAAGAAAAGGAAGATGGCTACGGCTGTTCTTCAGGAAAACCCAGAAAAGTTTATGCTCTGTTTTTATGAAAGTTGCGTTTTACTGTATTTTGATCCAGAAATGTTTTAGAAAATGGTTTGATGATGTTCGTCCAATAGTTTCCTGAGTTTTCCAAAGATTTCTTTTCGAAGTAGCTTACAAGTAGCTTATTCGATCACTTCCAGAAATTTCTTCAGATATTTTGATTTCTTTAGACAAAGGAAAACAATCGTCATTCACCTGGTTAAGTCTGAAATCTGGTTCTTAAACCATCAACTGATATTTCCTTATTGAGAATATTATAAGTATAGAAACCAGCTGTTGTATTATTTAGTCATCAATTTCTTCACCATCTGTTGTTTTGTTAATCATCAGCTGTTGTCAGCAGTTGCATTACACCTGGTTAAGTCTGAAATCTGGTTCTTAAACCATCAACTGATATTTCCTTATTGAGAATATTATAAGTATAGAAACCAGCTGTTGTATTATTTAGTCATCAATTTCTTCACCATCTGTTGTTTTGTTAATCATCAGCTGTTGTCAGCAGTTGCATTAGTTCATGTACCACTGTTACTTCGTTACCCAGAGACATATCTGTTGACAGCAACCGTTGTTTTCCCCGAGCGATATCTGTTGACAGTTTTGTCCGTGTCTTCCCAGAGAGTCTGTTGACAGTTACCTACTGTTCATTTCTTCAACAGATAGTTACTGTTTATTTCTTCAACAGATAGTTACTGTTCATTTCTTCAACAGATAGTTCTTCAACAGATAACGAAATTCCAGAATTTGATTCCTTATTCATTTTCGCTTCAATTCGAAAGAATTATTTGATTCAATTGATTAGATTTGAGAGCTTTTATTCAGTTTTCATTTTCGCAAGTTTTACAGAGAAATCCCTTGAAGTTCCAGAACATCATTAGACAAATGAAAAATCAGTAATTCGTACAAGAGAGAAATAAAACAGATTTTAAGAAAGAAAAGAAAGAGCATAACGATGTTTTAGAAAATGTTTAAGTTATGACAACAAAAAGGGTCCCCAGAGGAAGGGTGAGTGCTCGGCTGACGAACCGTGTGCCCTTTCAACCAGAGGAAGATCAGGTTTACAGATCGACGGGTCTGTACGCCCCTTCACCATGAGCCATAGTGCTAAGAGACTGATATCAGGAGTTTGATCAAACGAATTGGACCAAATGTTTAAAGTGTTGTCATAATTTTAGAAAATGAAAGAATAGCGCAAGTGTGATTTTAATCACAGCTCTAGAAATGTTTAAAGAAAATGATTTCAGAATTGATTATGTTTATGCTTTCAGTTTCTATCAGATTTCTTAGATATGTTATTGCGCTTGTTCATTCTAAAGCGTATTCAGGCCTCAGTTATGTATTTAGAATTTCAGATTTCAGTTCTATTGCATGATTTTGTTATTCCAGATTTTACCTGCTGAGCCTTTGGCTCACTAGTTTTCATTGAGTGTAGGTAATGAGCAGTAAGGAGCTGGAGGGAGATGATCAGAAAGGAAGGATGTGTTTATCGTGGACATCAGATTTCATCGTTTCTTTCAGACCTTGTTTTGTTGTACAGAAACTCTAGTCGTAGTTTTGTAGTATCGGATTTCTAGTTTCGTTGTTTTGTAGAAATTCTGTACAGACTATATTTAACTATGTATACAGTTTCTTTTGAATCATCAGATTTCTATCAGACATCTATTATTTCCACGTACGTTATTATGATTCAGATGTGTAATAGTTCCGTGTCTTTTTACTTTTCACGTCTGAGTTTCTTCAACAGATATGAATTGTGTTTATTCGCAATTTAGTCCAGAATTTTAGTAACGACTTTTATGTGTGATAAGATCGAAATTTTTTGGTCTTTCAATTTGAACCCCAAATTTCTTGATTTCTTTTAAGAAAAGTCCGGTCGTTACAATATCTCTCGGTATTCACTTTATATTTTGAAAATGTCAAAAACAATAATTACTGCAATTCGAGCGGATAAAACAATCAAGTTTAGTTTATCAAAGAAAACCTAATGAAATTTTTTTTATCCAGAGGAGTTTTCCAAATACACCAAAAGCAGATAAAATCTTTTATCTAGGAAATTTTTTTAAAAGGTTTTCAACATTTTTAAAGAGTTTTTTCACCATATCTATACTCAGTTTCGATCCCCAACAATATCATTAAAATAAAAACTAAATTTACAAAAATATTTCGGTAACCGGTTTTTTCATTTGGTACGATTTTTGGTTCGGTTCAATTAGGTTTTGACCAATGAGCACACCTATGTATAGGTTCGAAATGTTTTGTAGTTTTATTTTATAAATTTTGTTCATAGTGATTCTTTTATAAAACATAGTATAGATCAGTAGAACAGACCAGCAGAGAATAATTCAGATCAGATCAAGAGCAGTTGATAAGATCAGAGAGATTCAGATCAGAATTTCTAGTGAAGTCTTCTAGTTCGGAAGAAGGGGAAATATAGAACTTCGAACTTCCAGAAATAAAGATTTGAGTTATTTATTTACGACTTTGATTCATACATGTTTTTAAATTCAATTTTCAGAGAGTACGTCGAGTATTTTCCACTTGTTTTTGCAGACCAAACTCGATATAACTTTCGGTTCTCAAACCTTTCAAGAACAAGAGTACTGTATCTCATCTTTTCGATCAGATCTCGCACTGTCTGTCTGCTGTTGTATTTTAAAACGTGTGATCTGATCCTCTTTCGTTCCTAGCAAAGAAAGTGCAGGAGGAGGTCTGGCTGTCTACGGAGGTCCGGCTGTCTACGGCCCAAATAGCTATCAAATTGGCAATTGTAGATGTCGATGTGAAGGTGCTAGAAAATAATGGAGCTATTTGATAAATGGGCCAGCTACCAGGAGAAACTTCACTTCTTTTCCAGACTGATAGATTGAACTGGCTGGCAAACACCGAGGATGCAATATTGAAGTGGACAGACTGATAGTATTCAGTTGCTGGGCAGATGAAACTTTCTTCATTCACAAATCAGGGAGAGTTTGCTCAGATCACTGATACTCCTGAAGAGGCGTAATTTTGATCCCAATAGCCACACAACTAGGGATGACTCTGCAATCATTGCTCAACTAGAGATGGATGCATTGACTATGTCTGATCCTGTCAAAATGTTAAGAAACGACTTGGGTCTTCCAACCATGCCTCTCTCAGTCTCAGAAGTCCCTCTGCGATGATGGAAGGAAGTGCCGGAGAAGAGGTATGATACCCCTTGTTACTGGATTGAAAGGATTAGTGCCCGTCAAAACAACATAACAAGAGCCTTTTGGAAAGAAAAAGTAATAATCTAGTTGAAGGGGAAATGAGAGATATTTTGTTTCACCACAAAAAATGATCTACCTGTTCTTGATGCAAATTCATTTTATAGATCCAGTCCTTCCGGAGCAAGCTACTGGCGTATCATCTTATGCGGCTCAAGTTTCTACCAGCCCGGCACAAGAAGGATCTCTGGTATTACGTGTACAGTACAACCTATTGAGAGACTTCCACAGGTCCTACCAGATCAAAAAGTTCTACCAATCAAGATATAATGCCAATTGATTCTACCAATGATCAACTGGTACATAATGCACAATTATTCATACCGATTTTTTTAATGCTGCTGCCACACTGTTTCAAGAATATTCTAGTGTCGCTACTGCTGTTGTCCCAATCACCAGCTCTGTTTTGAAGCCACTCTGGTTCATGCTAATACAATCACCATGACTTTAGAACCGACCTCTCCCGCGATGGATTATCTACCATAAATGCAACTTGCACAGGTTGATAAAGTAGTCAAATCTCTTTCAAAATTTGACATACTGAAACCAGTGGAGAACACTAAGGTTATGGAGTCCAATTTGCCAACGCATAAATCAAGGGATATTGGGGAAGACTCTACAATGGCTACCCCTGATCCAACTTCTCCACATATCCCATCTCCAAGCATTGTATCAGATGATGAAGAGATAGAGCTGCCCATGACAATACATCTGTGTCTAAAGATGCCATCTACGCCTCTGTGGAAGCACTACGACTAAATTTGTCTGATTTCAGGAAAACCAGGATACATCCCTTGTAGCCCTCAACAGATTCAGCAAAGATGTTTGTAGGGAACCATGCAAGATCTTAGCCCTGATTAGTCCAAAGGCACAATCTTCAGAATTTGATACAAAGGATGCAATCTCTACTCTTGAGGGATGGATGGATCGACAGAAAACAGAACTGATTCACCGGTTGGACCAGATGCAAGTCGCTTTCAGCATAAAACTCCAGAACATAGTGGATCACTAGCAAAGTAGTGCTGACAAAAGAGGGAAGAAACAAGCAAGAAATCCGGTAGTCAACAATTTGAAATGAAGAAGGCTCCATGGAGGATATGAACAACATCAGACACAGCTTATTTAGTTTATTTATTTTTATGCTGTTCTTGACCTTAGGATAATGAAATTTCATAATCTCAATGAAATACATTACACTACCATGTGTCATTCACATTTCATGCTCTCTCTGTTTTTTATATCAAATCTAAATATCAAAGTGATAAAAGATATAAAACAGACAAAAACGGTTTTGTTATCCTCAAAATGGGTGAAGTTAACTAACTTGTATAATGTATTTCATGGATTAATAGCTATCAATTACGAAGGAACTTATACTAATGGATAAAAGAGCACCGCAGAAATGCAGACTGTCTTGTCAAAAGTCAGAGTACCTACTACATTCATCAGAATAGCTAAAGAATGGAAATAACTTCATGGGAACATGTAATACATGACAAAAAGAGAAATTCGAACGTTTGATTATTAAGATTCAAATTCTACTACTTAAAGATGCTACGACGATTTGAAGAAGACACCGAGAAAGAAGACTTCGAAAACCATGAACAGAAAAGAGCAAGTCTTTGAAACAACATATTAGAGTATTCATCTTTGCAAATCATCTTTGCTCAAACACCTAGATACACTGATTTAATCAGATCACGAGGATCAACTTGGCCACCCAACCACAACTACTTATCATTTATCTTTTTTATTACTTGTTGAAATTGTATCATTTGTGTGATCATTTAGATATACAAAATCTTGAAGTATCAAACACACTTGTGTTGACGTAGGAGTATGAGTGCGGGCAGTAGATAAGTCCCAACAGAGGTGGAATGTTACAAAAGATTTGTAAAACCAAAGTATTCTAGTAAATCAAAGGAAGAATGGTTTATATAGGAGTATTCGTCTCCGAACATCCATAAAAATATTGTGTTCATTTTCTTGATGCAATTACAATGCACACATTCAAACCATCTTCTACATCATCGGATTTAAGATATTCATTCCGCTCTTTTTTAAGTTATACCCTATTATCTGATAAGTCAAGAACCGGATCTTGTCCACTAACAATTGACACGGTTCTACCGCCAAAGTTATCAAAATATTCACTCCCTTTTAAATACCTACCGATCCCCAACAACTAACCATCTCATATCACGCGAATTTTAAAACCAGGAAATACAAAATTTCTTGAGAATGAATTGATCAGTAGGAGTGATTGTTGGGAAATATGAATGAAAGCTGTCAGATCACAAGCAATTTGGTTGTAGGCAGATAGATCGCGAGTTGTTTGCAAGCAGCTAGATTGCAAGTTGTATCAGATTGCAAGCTGTATCAGATTGCAAGCAGCTAGATCGCGAGTTGTCAAGCAGCTACACTTAGTAATTCGTAGGTCGTTGTATCTTAGAGACGATTGTCGGAACGAGAATGCTATCTCCGGGCAATTTCGTCTTGCGGAAAGAGGAATTACCTCGTCTCGACCAACTATCGTGATCTGTTGTAAAACAGATTAGACCGTGAACTGTTACTAGAAACATATTAGAAATCCAAACAGTGATCATTCTATTGACATTGTTTTTTGAAATATCTCATTCATGTACAACCATCTTATTCAAGTTATAAAATCATTGTTTTCACATCCTTTAAGCCCAAATGAGTGTTAGATAACACCATTAACGAAAGTTCCACAAATGATTGATGAAAATCCTGTAAATCAAGGTAATGAGGAAGAACAAAAAATTGTTGATCTATAAATTCCTCATAAAAAAAACCTTAGAAGATCCACTAGAAATAGAATATAAGTCATATTAGTGATTATATGGTGTATTTACAGGAATCCAAATTTAACAACAGAGCTGAAAATGATCCTAAAATGTTTTTACAAGCTAAGATGAATAATTCAAAATATGACATGACTCTATGAAAGAGGAAATGGATTCAATGACCATTAATAGAGTTTGGGATCATGTTCATAGCCTGATGATCTGGAATCCATTGAATGTGAATAGGTATGTAAAAACAATAAAGACTTACTAGACAACATTAAAGATATAAAGCAATACTATTTGCAAAAGAATTTACTCAACAGGAAGGAATCAAAATACTAGGAGAGTTTTTCTCCTTTATCTGCACAAGATTGTCTCGTAACCGAATTAGTTACATATTTGGAATTGAATTTAAAACACATGAATATGAAAATGGCTTTTCTCCTCTCTCACCCATGCTTTAAAGCACACAACTCACGCACCCATGCTTTAAATAGTCTCTTATTTTTACAAATTTTCTCATACCCAAGTGCAACTCATGCACACATACTCCATTTTTTTTTTTTTTTTTTAATCAAAACCCACGACTACGACTTCCATAGAAACAATTCAAGAACTCAAAACTTTTCTCTCTTCATCGCGGTCGAGACTTTAAAATTTAAAAGAAGAATATGTTGTTATCCTTACAGCCCCCACGGAAAGAATTTCATACATTCTTAAAAGAAAACTCGGTGCTCAATTTTAATCATTTTCCGAAGAGATCGGCACCGTACGAGAAGATTCCAAACATTTTTCAAATAAGATCGGACTATGGGAAAGGATTTCTAACATTTCATCAAAGAAAGATAATGCATGCACAACAGCATGAACACACACACGAAAATTTCAGAAAGCTCAAGCACAAGACCCTTCAAACCTTCGACTTGCACAAGCCCCTCAACCCAACGTGCAAGGCTTTGCCGCAAGACTCAAATCGGTCCACGTCTTGAAACTTGTACAGAAATTTGCAGGACCCTTTTATTCAAACACCAAGTTCATTAATCTTCAAAAAGAAAAGAAAACATAGCCCTTTATTCGAAACTGTGATCATCCATATCCTTGCAGACATTGTAGATCGGCGATCCTAAAATCGCATACACATGTCAACATTCAAAAAGTAATATGATTTCACCAATGCATCAAAGTAAATAGAAATTCTACTTGCCTTACGAAATTTGCAAGTTTGGCATTACTTTCCATCTTTTGTAATTAATTTGATTTAGTTCCATTTTGGCAAAGGTTTGTTATGTTGGTTCCAGTCCACACCTCTGTTAGAGTTTTCAAATTAATGGCTATTGACGGAAATCGATTGATAACATAACAAACGGTTTTTACGGCTTCTGCCCAGAATGATTTGGCTAGACCCGCAGTATTCGGCATAGATCTTGTTCTATCCAACAAGGTTCTGTTCATCCGCTCTGGCACTCCATTTTTTTGAGGCGTATAAGGCCTCGTGAATTGTCTTTTGATGCCCTCATGTTGGCAAAATGCATCAAACTCATCACTGGTATATTCTCCTCCATTGTCAGTTCTCAAACACTTTATTTTCTTTTCAAAATCAAGTTCAACCCCCACCTTGAATAACTTTGAAGACTTCAAAAACATCTAATTTATTCTTGATTGGATACACCCAACATCTCCTAGAGAAATCATCAATGAACGAGACAAAGTATCTCGCTCCTCCTAGGGATACGACCGGTGCTTGTCAAACATCTTAATGAATCAGCTCCAAGGTGCTTTTACTTTTGGCAACAGAAGTGCCAAACTTCAATTGTGTTGTTTACTGGTAACACAATACTCACAAAATGGTGAGGTCACTTTTGAAATCCCCGGCAACAGCTTCCGTTCGAAGAGAATTTTCTATCCCCGTTCTGACATATGCCCGAGCTTTCTGTGCCTTAACACTGTAATTCTTCTCCTGAACCACTTGATGCAACAGCTAGTCCGCTTTTTTGTGTGTTTGCCCCAAAAGAACATACAGATTTGCCGCAAACCTTTTCCGCCTTCATCACCACAAGCGTGCCTCTTACTAATTTCATTATCCCACTCTCGATGCGAGTGATACACCCGACTGTAAGAATTAAATCATGTTTGACTGAATAACATGATACTGAATGCGGAAAACGGATCAAGAATTACCTCCAGCCATTGATTCTGATGCGGAACTTTAGACAGTACGAGCAACGAACTGAAATTGCTACAGAGTCTTCTAAGCACTCCAGACCTCACAATAGATGGTATGAATGATTTATGGTTTGTGTGCTTAGGGACCCTGAGCCACTATTTATAGGTGATTTGTGCCATCAACAAATCTTTCAAGATTGTGACAAATCTCGATAAGATACATCTTTAGGTATTTTGATTTAAAATCCTTATAGATTGTGCACATCTAAATCTTCCAATATTTGGCCACTTAACAAAGATAAAAGATGTGCATAATCAAATCTCAATCAAAATCTATATGTGCCACTTAATGAGATAATATTTTTGACATCCGGATAAAATATTTCTAATAGTCTCCCACTTGGCACATATGTATCTCATCATCACAAAATGAGTAAACAAAATACACGAATCATGACGATAAGTCCCCTAATGTCGAGTATTATCTTCCATGTATCACGATGTATTATGTTCCTCTACAGATATAACTTAATGAATAAACCTCATGTTTATTCAAGGTCCAACTTTAGTGATATTTCTCAAACAATGAATGTGTACACAAAATATGAGAAACATCGTAATAGAATTTCATTAATAACTGAAAATTGTTCTTACAACAATAATCACATAAGGGAACCTAGTCTCATTCTGTCTACATGATCCTTAAATTTTTGCGGTGGCATAAGTGGATTTTCTTGAGTCCATGCAGCCAGCATAGTCTGAATCAGAGTAGCCAATGACTTCCAGATTGTCAGTTCGTCTGAACATAAGCATATAGTCTTTAGTCCCTTGAAGGTACCTCAACACTTTCTTTGCAGCTTGCCAGTGGTCTAAACCTGGATTACTCTGATAACACCCCAACATTCCAACTATGTATGCAATATCAGGTCTAGTGCAAACTTGAGCATACATCAAGCTTCCGACAGCAGAAGCATAAGGAATGTTTTTCATTTGTTCCTTTTCAAAGTCATTTTTCGGGCATTGATCCAAATTGAATTGGTCGCCCTTCACAACAGGAGCCACACTAGATGAACAATCTTTCATCCGAAATCTCTCTAAAACTTTGTTGATATAGGTTTCTTGAGATAATCCTAAGATCCCACGAGATCTATCTCGATGTATCTTGATGCCGATGACATAAGATGCATCACCCATATCCTTCATATCAAAGTTTTTAGATAGAAATTGTTTCACCTCATATAGCAAACCCCTATCATTGGTTGCAAGTAATATATCATCCACATACAGAATGAGGAAACAAATATTGCTCCCACTAACCTTCTGGTATATACATTGATCCATGACATTCTCGACAAAACCAAATGAAAAGATGACATCATGAAATTTTAAATACCATTGACGGGATGCTTGTTTCAATCCATATATGGATTTCTTTTTGCACACCAAATGCTCACCACCACTAGAGGAAAATCCTTCAGGTTGTTTCATGTAAACCTCTTCCTCTAGGTCACCATTAAGAAATACTGTTTTCACATCCATTTGTTGCAACTCAAGATCAAAATGTGCAACTAATGTCAGGCCCCGTGCTAATTACTAACAATTAACACATAATAAGCGCATAAACACAGAAGCTTAAAATCAGGGCTTAAAAATTTTCGAAATTTAAAGGGCCTGAACTTCAAATCATACATTCAAAATAGCGATAATAAAATACGAGTTGACTCAAACTCCAACACAACAAGGATCTCATCCAAATAAAAATCCCCAATAACACGGGGCATCCCCCGGTTCAATACATATCATATATAGACTGGGACTCAGGGACGCGGGGATCAACCAGCTGAACTTCCACTCTGCCCAGCTAGGTTACCTGAAACTCCTGCAAATGGGTAACGCAGACCCAAACAACAAAATAATAAGCGCATAAACACGGAAGCTTAAAATTAGGGCTTAAAAATTTTTGAAATACAATAGGCCTGAACTTCAAATCATACATTCAAAATAGCGATAATAAAATACGAGTTGACTCAAACTCCAACACAACAAGTATCTCATCCAAATAAAAATCCCCAATAACACGGGGCATCCCCCGGTTCAATACATATCATATATAGACTGGGACTCAGGGACGCGGGGATCAACCAGCTGAACTTCCACTCTGCCCAGCTAGGTTACCTGAAACTCCTGCAAATGGGTAACGCAGACCCAAACAACAAAAGCAAGAAAAGAAGTACGAGGTCAAGCCTCAGTACGAAGAGCTATCAAAGCAGATAAACATGCAACATGCTATAAATCAATGCTATGAATGCATGAGGGCTATCAAGAAATCGGATAGCTAGACCAGTCTATCAACTGGAAACTCAAATCAAGCCTCTATACCACCCACAGCCAATCAGCCGGTGGAAATCATCGGTCCGTGATAATCGGGGTCCGTCAGCCCATCACAGCTCGGCGGTAGACACTCGTATCCGGTAGTCACCGCTCCGACGATAGCGTTGGACTTTTCGGACACGACTCAACAGTCGGCCAGTCACAACGTAGCACCCAATAAGGTATCAAATCAAATCTGTATATCAGGCTCAAGATGTATGCATGAATGCCATTCAATATCCATGCTAGATGCATACAATTTATAATACGTGAAGCCAAAACATAACTCAATCAATTCCAGCATGTAAATTCACGTAAGCCACATAACAGCAGTTCACAACATCGAAACATAGACATGTTCACGCTCAAGCTGCTAAGGGCTGCTCAAATCGTACCTTTCTTCTTCGAATTACCTAACAGATTCCTCCTGGCTCAAATCACGCAGCAGGAAACTTCCTGGAACCTGAAATCTGTTACAACATAGCTAATATCTTAGCTCAATTCTGCTACAAAATCACGCTAATCCTACGGCCAGAAGCATACTTAGATCCTATACTTCTACGCAGGCATTAACTACTAAAAACCGAGCTTATACTACAAGAAATGCTCACCCAAAAGCTCACGCTAGCAGAAGAACGCACGCACAGACTATTCTCAAAAGCTTCGAACTCCAGCAGCTTCGCGTTCCCACTTCCAGCGTAAATACAACGTCTCAAATGGGTAGCAAACGAAAGAGCTAAGCAAGGGGAATCCAGCGCCACTAAGATTTCCAAAAACAGAGGCTGGATGCGACGGGAAACGGTGGTGGAAAAATCACGGTGAACAGTAGCTCGATGAGGGTTTGGAGAAGAAGATAAGAAATGGCTGGTTCAAAAATAATTCTAAAGTGTCGAACAACACTTCGATATAAAAATCTCCCAAATCCAACGTCTGCTGAACACCAACTATCAGTCCACTGAACAGTAGAGATCTTCCAGCAGATACCTCCTTTCTTTCGCTAAATTCAGCAGCAACGACTACACAAACAATCGCACAAAAACGCTCCAAAACGACATCGTTCCAACTTATCAAAACGACGCCGTAGCAATCACCAGCTGACAACAGCTCTCGCAAGCAAAACGATCATCTGCTGGTAACAGCTCTCTCTTCAAAACAATCTATCTGCTGGTCGCGAGAAATCACTCAAAACGACGACGCATCTACTAATCCAAACGACGTCACTTTGATTACACAAACATTGCTACCAACAGCTGATCTCTCAAACGAAAAGCTCAAAACGCAGCATTTCAACTAATTCAAACGACGCCGCTTCTCAACATTCGTATTTGCGCGCCTGCTGATCAGCAGCAACCATCGCAACGCAAACTACTACCAGCAGCAATGAATACGTCACGCCTACGCCATCATATCTATCGATAGCTCTCGCGACTGATTCGACGAACATCAGCTGATCACTGCTCACAAGCGCCTCTGCTGAATCTAGTAGTCAACGCTCCAATATGTTGACTAACACGTGTCGCTTCCCCATTCAATCTCACGCTAAGCGCAACGTCTGCCAGCAGCAACTTCAAACTTCGAAACTAAAACCAGCAGCTCTCCTTGCGTCACGCTGTCGTCATCTCTGCTGATTCAAAAATTCACCAGCAGGAGCTACAGTAACTAGCTGCTAACATTTTGCTCCAAAAACTTGCTACGACTGAATTTTCCAAAAATTATCGTAACACTCAAAAATCGGCAGGAACCTCAAACTATACGTGATTAATCCCAAATCAAATCAATTAATCACTAATCCAAATTCTCAATCCTCACAACTAATGCCATAATAATGCGAAGAGAATCCTTCTTGGAGACGGGAGAGAATGTCTCTTTGTAATCGATTCCTTCGCGTTGAGTGAATCCCTTAGCAACGAGTCTTGCTTTATATCTTTCAATGTTGCCTGATAAGTCTTTCTTTGTCTTAAAGACCCATTTACATCCAATGGTTCGAGCATCATCAGGCAACGGAAAAAGATCCCAGACTTCGTTCGATGCCATAGAATTCATTTCTTCATTCATAGCATTGTACCATAATTTTGATTCACTACAGCTTATGGCTTATGAAAATGTTTCAGGATCACTATCGGCTCCAACATTAAAATCTGATTCTTGTAGATACACGAAATAGTCACTAGGAATTGCTGATCTCCTTATTCTAGTTGATCTTCTTAAGGTGTCACTTTGGAGAGTGTGTTGGTCAGCGGACTGATCAACATTTTCCCCTTGTTCCACTTGAACAATATGATCATCTAGATTGTTATCAGCATTTTGTTGGATTCTCATGTATTGGTTGTTCTAACATCCATTGGATCTTGAGGGGTTGGCGAATGACCAGTGGATCTCTTGAATAAGAGATCACTATCGGCTCCAACATTAAAATCTGATTCTTGTAGATACACGAAATAGTCACTAGGAATTGCTGATCTCCTTATTCTAGTTGATCTTCTTAAGGTGTCACTTTGGAGAGTGTGTTGGTCAGCGGACTGATCAACATTTTCCCCTTGTTCCACTTGAACAATATGATCATCTAGATTGTTATCAGCATTTTGTGGATTCTCATGTATTGGTTGTTCAACATCCATTGGATCTTGAGGGGTGCGAATGACCAGTGGATCTCTTGAATAAGAGGGTTGATCATTAATGTGATCATTCTCAAGAATTATATCTTGGGAACTATCACTCCCACTAATCAAGTCATCCTCAAGAAATTTGACATTTCTTGATTCCACAATCCTAGTGCTATGATATGGACAATAGAATCTATACCCTTTGGATTTTTCGGCATACCCAATGAAATATCTACTTATAGTTCTTGGGTCTAGTTTCTTTTCTTGTGGATTATAAACTCTTACTTCAGACGGGCATCCCCAAACGCGTATATGTTGCAAACTCGGTTTCCAACCTTTCAATAATTCAAATGGCGTCTTTGGGACGGCCTTGGTTGGAACTCGGTTTAATATATACACTGCCGTTTTAAGAGCATCTGTCCACAAGGATTTAGGAAGTTTGGAGTTGCTTTGCATACTCCTAACCATGTCCATTAAAGTTCGGTTTCTTCTTTCAGCCACACCATTTTGGTCCGGAGAACCAGGCATAGTGTATTGGGCAACAATCCCATTTTCCTGAAGAAACTTCGCAAAAGGACCTAAAGCTTGTCCATTCTCAGTGTATCTACCATAATATTCACCACCTCAATCAGTTCTCACGATCTCGATTTGTTTTACCACATTGTTTTTCTACTTCAGCCTTAAAAATTTTAAAGGCATCCAATGCTTCGTTCTTATTATGAAGCAAGTAGATATACATGTATCGTGAGTAATCATCAATAAAGGTGATGAAATATTTCGGACTATGCATATCCATATCTGGACAGCATATATCTGAATGTATGATTTCTAATAATGTAGTACTCCTTTGGCACCCTTTTTAGATTTGTTTGTCCGCTTGCCCTTAATGCAGTCAATACAAGTCTTGAAATTAGCAAAATCCAAATTACTAAGTACTCCATCTTTTACTAATCTCTTAATTCTATCAATGGAGATATGTCCTAGTCTCCAATGCCACAAAATAGAGGAATTATCATTTATAACACATCTTTTAATACCCGCGTGAACATGCATAGTAGTGTTACGATTGTTTTGTAAAGCAATTGAGAAAAGACCATCAATCATTGTACCATTCCCAACAACATTGGATTTATAAAGTACCTTTATTGAATTATCCAAAAATTGGAAGGAATATCCAAATGATACAAGACTTGAAACTGAAATTAAATTCCTAGAAAAACTAGGAACATATACTCAGCTCAATGTGTTGAGCACGAGAAGAGGATTTCGGGAAGTGCGATTTCCTAAAAGTCAACAGGGGTCAAACCGGGGTTTCCCGCTGTTGAGGGGCAAAACGGTCATTTTGCACTGGGGTTCTGAAAAACGGTTTTTCAGATCATAGTACTCAATTTTGGAAACTGAGTCGATCCGTCCGATCTGATCGGCGATCGGAGTTACGATGAAGTCTCGGTGATGTAGATGAACTGAATGTTCATCGTTGGACCCGGGCCCGTTGGGCCGGTCCAAGTCCATCTCTTAATTCTATTTAATATAGAATTAAGACTAGACTTAAACACTTGATCATTAACTCACTCAAAAACCCTAACCCTAGTGCTTGTTGGCCGCCGCCCCCTTCCTCTCATAAGCCGCCGCCGCCGCTTCTCTCGCCGGAAAGTTGTTTCCGGCCAACTCGATGAGGAGAATCCGTTCGTGCAGAATTCGTCAGTGCTTCTAGTGCAGGCTGACGAAGGAGTCTCGGTTCTGGTCGTGGACCGGATTGGCGATATCTACCGCAATCTACCGTGAATAGCCGACGTTATTGTAACTACGGTTGGAGCCAGGCACAAGTGCCAGCAAGGTAGTGGTTTTGAACCCCCTATGTATGTCGATAATTGTTATTGATTTTTTCGTATTGATCGTCTTCCGGCTGTTTATTCTATGTTCTTCCGCTGCCTCGCCGGGGGGCAAATCCGGATCCCCAACAATATCCACTTATAGTTCTTGGGTCTAGTTTCTTTTCTTGTGGATTATAAACTCTTACTTCAGACGGGCATCCCCAAACGCGTATATGTTGCAAACTCGGTTTCCAACCTTTCAATAACTCAAATGGCGTCTTTGGGACGGCCTTGGTTGGAACTCGGTTTAATATATACACTGCCGTTTTAAGAGCATCTGTCCACAAGGATTTAGGAAGTTTGGAGTTGCTTTGCATACTCCTAACCATGTCCATTAAAGTTCGGTTTCTTCTTTCAGCCACACCATTTTGGTCCGGAGAACCAGGCATAGTGTATTGGGCAACAATCCCATTTTCCTGAAGAAACTTCGCAAAAGGACCTAAAGCTTGTCCATTCTCAGTGTATCTACCATAATATTCACCATCTCTATCAGTTCTCACGATCTTAATTTGTTTATCACATTGTTTTTCTACTTCAGCCTTAAAAATTTTAAAGGCATCCAATGCTTCGTTCTTATTATGAAGCAAGTAGATATACATGTATCGTGAGTAATCATCAATAAAGGTGATGAAATATTTCGGACTATGCATATCCATATCTGGACAGCATATATCTGAATGTATGATTTCTAATAATGTAGTACTCCTCTTGGCACCCTTTTTAGATTTGTTTGTCTGCTTGCCCTTAATGCAGTCAACACAAGTCTTGAAATTAGTAAAATCCAAAGTACTAAGTACTCCATCTTTTACTAATCTCTTAATTCTATCAATGGAGATATGCCCTAGTCTCCGATGCCACAAAATAGAGGAATTATCATTTATAACACATCTTTTAATACCCGCGTGAACATGCATAGTAGTGTTACGATTGTTTTGTAAAGCAATTGAGAAAAGACCATCAATCATTGTATCATTCCCAACAACATTGGATTTATAAAGTAACTTTATTGAATTATCCAAAAATTGGAAGGAATATCCAAACGAGTTGAAACTGAAATTAAATTCCTAGAAAAACTAGGAACATAAAAAGTCTTTTCCAAAACTAAAACAAAACCACTAGCTAAATGCAGAATGCAAGTCCCGACAGCCTCCACATGTGAACGCATCTTGTTTCTAGAATAGATGCTTTGCTCACTTCCTATCGGCTTCCTTAGATTTTGCATATCCTGTAGGATATTTGCCACATGGATTGTAGAACCAGAGTCAATCACCAAGTGTTATAACTCGTATAAGTGTTATAAATCGTATTTACCATATTAGATTCATAACAAACAAAAGAGATTGGAATGCTTTTCTTTTCAAGCCAATCCTTAAATTTAGTGCAATCCTTCTTCACGCGTCCCTTCATTTTACAGAAGAAACACTTGGATTCTTTCTTAATGTCAGGTTGGGGTGAAAGTTTTTCTTTCACCTTCCCCTTGACTTTGGCTTGTTTGGAAGACTTCCCTTGTGCAGTTAACAGAACATTTTCACTGGTTTCCATCAACAACCTTCCTTCCTCTTGAACACACATGGTCAATAATTCATTGAGTGACCATTTATCTTTATGTGTGTTATAAGAGATTTTGAAAGGACCATATTGCTATGGAAGAGTGCATAAAATGAAGTGCACAAGAAAGTTATCAAATATATCCACCTCAAGTGTTTTCAGCCGAGCCGCTATGTCCCTCATTTTCATGATGTGCTCTCGCACACCTTGCACACTGGTGAGTCTAAGTGATGAGAACTCCATTATCAGGGTGCTTGCAAGGGCCTTGTTTGAAGTTGCAAATTGTTCATCAATTGCCTTAAGTAGGTCCTTGACTTTGTCATGCCCTTCAATCGAATCACGAATACCGATACAGATTTTTGTCTTTATGAAAATAACGCAGAGGCGATTAGATCGCTCTCATAAAGAGCAATCTCATCCGGTTCACTGAATTAATGAATAGCATTATCAGGGTGCTTGCAAGGGCCTTGTCTGAAGTTGCAAATTGTTCATCAATTGCCTTAAGTAGGTCCTTGACTTTGTCATGCCTTTCGATCGAACCACGAATACCGGTACAGATTTTTGTCTTTATGAAAATAACGCAGAGGCGATTAGATCGCTCCCACTTCTCAAAAAGAGCAATCTCATCCGGTTCACTGAATTCATGAATAGCCGTGGGTTCGTCTTTCCTTATGGCATAATCAATGTCCAGCCACCCTAAATGAAAGAGAACTCGTTCTTTCCAGACTTTGTAATTATCTCCCCTAAGTTCGGGGATATCACAATGCTTATCAGATAAATTACCAGGTTGTACTGCATAGAATAAATAAATAACATGCTTATCACTAAATATTTTGAGTTAAAATCATATTTACCAATGTAAATCATGAAAAAAAATCTAGCGACATAAAACTTGCCTGTGGGCTAAAGTCTTAATTCTATTAGATTTTTATAAAAGTTTTGATAAAACTATCAGATTAATTTTCCTTAACTCATGTGGGTAAATTAAGGAAAATGTAGTATGATATATTATCCCAATTAATTACATAAACATAACAAAAATTCCTGTGGGGTAAAATTTATTATGCTCATATAATTAATCACAATTTATGTCCTTAATGTGATCCAAATCCACTTAATGCATAATTTTTCATAATTAAGGATGATGTGGCTAAACCTTAATTATTTAAAATTACACGGTTCACTGGACGAAAATTTTGGCTTTACTTAATATTTGATATAATAATTAAAATTGACACAATCAACATTATCTAAGAGTTAATAGTCGTTATATGAAGGACTCTCTTAGATTTTGTATCCATATGTCAAATCATAATTACTATTCAAATTAGTGAAAACTTTATAAGCCAAAATTTTATTTATGAAATTTAATTTGTTCACCAATTGTGGATGCAATACACTAAATATGAACAAACTATCCTTATTTGCAAGACAATAACATCAAACATAATAATTAATTGCATGCAAATAAAGAAATTAATCATGATAACATATTTTCAAAAAATATGCAAAACATGCAAATATCCAAAAAATTTGGAAACAAATCTATAGAGATCCAAATTTACGAAATTTCAAAATTTCAGAATATTGCAACATTGAAACAGCCCTTAATTTTGAAAATTCTAAATTTCAATTTGGCCCCAGAAAAATCCCAAATTTTCGAAACAGCCCAAAAGAATCACAAAATTCGAAATTGACCCCAAAATCAACAAAAACCTTCAAACCCTAGGCCCTCATCCCAAATGCCGCCGCCGCCGTTAAAATCCGGCCAACCATGGACGGCCGTCGACTACTTGAGGACGGCCGACCCCAACCAAGCCTTCGCCGTCGTCCAAAACGCCGGAATCGTGAAGGATTTTTTTTTTGTTAAACGCGATCGGTAGACGCCGGAAAAATTTCGATTCCAACCAGACGACGACGATTCTGTGTAAATTTAGGACACCAATGAAATGAGAGCACAATTTACGACCATTCACCTCCATAGCCGCCTCCTGAATGACCGAGAATTGATCGCATTTTGGCCAAAATTGTATGAAAGTCGCGCCGATGAAGAAACGCGAAATTCCGGCCAAAATCGCGAATTTTACTCTCAGGCCGGCGGTGGCGTGAAGTCGACCGTGTACGGGCTCTCGGCTGGTGACATCAATTTCAGGTAACGGGCGGCGATCGGCGGCCAATTGGGCGGTGGTGATGGTGATGATATTTAGGGTTTATAAATAAAATTTGAAAATTGTACAAAAATTCATAAATTGGGATTCTTAAAATTTTATGAATCAAGGCAGAAATAAAACCGCTCTGATACCAACTGTAAGAATTAAATCATGTTTGACTGAATAACATGATACTGAATGCGGAAAACGGATCAAGAATTACCTCCAGCCATTGATTCTGATGCGGAAATTTAGACAGCACGAGCAACGAACTGAAATTGCTACAGAGTCTTCTAAGCACTCCAGACCTCACAATAGATGGTATGAATGATTTATGGTGTGTGTGCTTAGGGACCCTGAGCCACTATTTATAGGTGATTTGTGCCATCAACAAATCTTTCAAGATTGTGACAAATCTCGATAAGATACATCTTTAGGTATTTTGATTTAAAATCCTTAAAGATTGTGCACATCTAAATCTTCCAATATTTGGCCACTTAACAAAGATAAAAGATGTGCATAATCAAATCTCAATCAAAATCTATATGTGCCACTTAATGAGATAATATTTTTGATATCGGGATAAAATATTTCTAATACCGACATCATCCAGTTGTTCCAAGGACAACATATTCTTTGTCAGGCCATTCACACGTCGTACCTCATGTATGGTGCGAATAGTGCCATCAAACATTTTGATTTTGATGGTATCAACCCCAGCGATTTCCAAGGCATGATCACTTCTATGAATACGGTCCCTCTTGAGACTGGTTCATATTGGCCAACCATTCTATCCGAGACGCGATGTGCCATATCGCTCCTGAGTCCATAATCATGCGTCAAAAAACTTATGTCTGCCTTTCGCAACTGTTGTTGCTTATTTACCGCCACATTTATAGCAGTAAATATTTTTCTTCTTACTTCGTGACTTTTGATCTACCATTCCTGTAACTCCTACTGAAATCACGTTCCGTTGATCGTCCTCTTATCATCGGCAAGGCCTCGACTTGCTTTGAAGATACCAACCTGCCTTCCTTATTCTTGCTTCAACCTTCTTCGCTAAGAACCACGTTTAAAACATCATTGAAGTTTAAAACGTCCGTAAGGATATTGTTGGTGATATTGATGATAAGTTGATCATATGAATCTGATACACTCTGAAGTAGAAGCTCCGCACATTACTTTTCCTCTATTATATGCCCCATTGAAGTGAGCTAGGCAAATAGAGTATTTAGTGTGTTGATATGGTCGGTCATCGACGAGGATTCCGTCATCTGAAGAGTATACAACTTTTATTTAGGAAAAAAAATCCTGTTATGTAGTGACTTGACCTCGTACATCTTTGTGAGAGTATCCCAAACAATTTTTGTCAATTTTATTACAGCGATACTCGACAAAACTCCATCTGCTACTGCCAAATGTATATTGGAAATAGCAGCACCATTCATCTCATTCTATTTTTCATTCATCCGTGAATTCCCCCGGTCTATCTCCAATAGCAGCCAAGCAACGTTGTTTCGTTAAAATTGCTTGAATCTTCAATTTCCACAGCATAAAATTGCTGCCATTGAATTTTTCTATCTCGTACTTTGCCGTCATTATGCCAATAATAATTATCCTGACTTAATAAAAAATTTAAAAAATCTTTCCTGATGTGGAAGTTCAGTCACAGCTGCAACAACAGAGCATACTCATAATTTTAAGAAAATTTCGCCAGGCTCTGATATCACTTGTTGGTCCCAGGTGGGACACCTCGAGATAGACATATTAAAATGGAGAATAAAAATGGAAACCGAAATTTTTACGTGAAAAACCCCTAAAAAGGAGGAGCTCTATTTTATAGAGCTCCCCGGATGAACACAATTTGGAATTGTTATCCGCATTGTTGTAAACCTGGAAGACATGCATTACATGCCCGACATGTTCAAGTGTAAATCATTGAATGTCATTTCTTTACTGGCTATATCTTTTCCCCCTCTCCCTTCTTCCTCTTCTTTTTTTTTTTCAAAACAGATGTTATTTTTATTGTTTTCACAGTTGGTGTCGTTAAAATTAACAAGTCTAAACTCAAAGTGAGAGTTAGTGGAAGTTACAGAGATTACTCCCATTTAAATCCAATTTTTATCCTTTAATCCCATGTACCAAACAAAATTTAAATTATTTATTAATGCACCAACAATTATTTCTTATAATCCTATAAGAAATGATATCTTTTTGAATGCACAGAACTCAACAAGATCTTTGTTCGTCGAAGGCGCCTGTTCTTTCCCCATCCCCTCTTCAGAGCAAAGAGCATTCTAAGTTTTAATTAGCAAGTTTAACTATGCTGTGGAGGTTCGGAAGGTGCTCCGAATTGTGAAAATTCTGTTAAAAAATATTTCAAAGCCTTGTATGAGATAGACTCATAAGTCATATACTTATATTTAATTAGACTGATCACTATAAATATGATTTTGATCGAATCTTATTCCAAAATAAATCCAATTATAAAAATATAAAATGGGAAATTTTTCTGTTGTTATATGAATTCAATTTTCATTTTCTCCGAAGGAAGACATCTGTTTCTTATAAAAATATATTACCATGGAATGTTATCATTACAATTGCTTCAATAGTATAAATCCTCCGAATCAATATCACTAGAGCCGTGAGAGAAAATTTGAATACATTAGGTTGACGGACATTTAAGTGGATGCTACAAAAGAGATATTCAATATTTATCTCCAAATCCACTATATTAAAAAATAATTAAACGGAAAATAAAAATCAATTTTTAACCTTTTAAACCTGCCAATGAGACCTTAGTCAAGTGGTTAAAGATTAGGCTCTAAAATTTGTGTTTATTTGATTCCTAGTGTCTGTGGATAGTTTTTTAATTTATTTAGGTAGAAATTTATTTTATTTCATTATTCAATATACGCAATCAATATTGTCGTGAATAATTATTATTTTACCGAACAAAACACCTAATAGCCGATAGCTAGAGGAAGAAATTCACGTTCAAGCAGACTGACAACTATTTTATTGACTGTACTGTTTGTTCAAATTTAAGATGACTTGAGTAATCTTTAAGCAAATTTAGGTTTAACGCATGAAGTAAGAGGGGAATTGCTCGTGATAGGACCAAGCATTGTATAATATTTTCTTGCGCTGCTCCGTCAAACCATCTCTTTCTTTTCCTGTACATAAAAACAACAGATTCTCTTGCCCTTATATGAATTCTTGAATTGAAACTGATGTTAAAGAAGTCCCTTTTCATGCCGCAAGGGAACCCGCAACCGGCCCCGACATTTCGAACTGATGTTTCATGTTGGTTTGTAGTTGCTGACTGAGGAGGAAAGATTGAAGATTTTGCTACTCTGTTCGAAGATTAGAAGGCCTTTTAGGTTCTTGCTGTGCGGTTCAACAGATTGGGGGAGTAGGGAAGTGGGTTTCAGGATTTTGTCTTTGAATTGTATTTAAAGACTCGTGGGTTCTTGGAGAATATGGGTTTTATGGACTCTCAAGTTTTAGTTGCCCTTTCTCTTTCTCTTTTGGGTGGTCTGAGCACCTCTATTGGTGAGTGGTGATCAACAGTATTCTCTACTGGGTGTTGGATTTAGCTTATGACCAAGATTTTGATTTTCGTGTTTTGGTTTCAATTGTTTGCGATATGCAACGTGTGGATAATATTACTTGAACCTGGGGTTGCAGAGTGTGGATTTGAGTTCGCAAATATGGTGTTTGGGCTGATTGGAATTTTTAGTTTTACGCCAATTTTCTTTCTGCATTTGCTGTCTGATTTGAAATGCTGATATGTAGGTGATATTGGTTGAAGCTTTAGCAGTCTACTTATGCCCATTCCTTGCATTCCAGAGTTCCCTGCTTTTATTTACCCTGGTCAAACGAGCCTTAGTTTCTAAATTTAAAAATTCTCCTAGAATTGGAAAATTTATGGTTGTGGACTTCTTGACAAAAGTAGAGCCCTATGGATAGTTTCCGGATTCACGACTGTATAGGCACTGATTATTGTTGTGTCGGTTTTGGAGTCGAGATTGTGTTAGTGTTCTCTGGTTTTTGTATCTTCTATATCAGGATCGTTTCAGTTGATTGTTACAGTTAGTTTTAGGGAAAAGTTCCTTGATGATTCATTGTTTTGTTTCTAAATAGGTGCACTCTTTGTTGTCATTAATCAAGCACCAAACTTGAAGATGCTTGGGCTTTTACAGGTGATAAAAACTCTCAGTTCTCAAGGTGTTAATGCCTAGACTCCATATGATTTGTGAATCTATAGCTTACCTTTTCTATAGCTACAGCTGCTTCAAATTTTGAGCTAGTTGTATGGTCTGTAATCCAGATAAATTTAGCATCTCTTCCATGCAGGGTTTTGCTGCGGGTCTGATGTTAAGTATATCTTTCTTTGATTTGGCTCATAATGCCATCAACTCCATTGGCTTCTTGAAAGGAAATATCTGGGTGAGGTTCTCAAATTTTTGCCAAAATTGTTTATATGTGACTAGTCTTCTTGATTGCGTAATGATGATTTGTTGGCCTTGTAGTTCTTTGCAGGCGTATTTTTCTTTGCTATTGTAACTAATTTCATCCCAGAACCAGAACTTTCGCCCATTTCAGATGGGAAAAGCAAAAAGGTCTCTCATGCAATGTATTTATTTCAATGAGTGGAGGATGTAAGTTTGCTGCCATTTATGATTTTCTTAGCAAAGTTTCTTGAACTTCATTTGTGCGGTAAACAGAACAATGGGGATGAGGGAGGCAAAGATATCTTAAAAAAGCACAGACGCCAAGTGTTGTTCAGTGGAATCATAACAGCAATAGGTCAGCTTGTTGTGTTGATGTTTCACACACTTTGTGGGATCTTATAATCTTGATAAATTACCCATATGTTTGTAAAATAATTCCATATGAAATTCTCAAAAAATGACTTTAGTTTGTTGGCATATAAATTTCGCATTATCAGAATGAAATTGCAAAAGTGATTTGATTATGATGGAATTGAAATCTTCAAATTGTGGTTTCATTTTCAATTTCACAGGAAAGATGCTGCTACAACATTTTTAATCTGTGACAGGCATTCTACAGTTCTTGTAGTTGACCTAGTTTGATAAATTCAAATCAAAATCCCTCGTCTCAAGCTTCTAATACTAATTGTTAACATTTCTCGAATGTTCATATTCAAACCACTCTTTTCTTTTTCAGGAATTAGCTTGCACAATTTCCCAGAAGGAATGGCAGTATTCCTTGGGTCAATGAAGGTAAACATTGATTTCCATGATTATGTGTCTTTAAACCTAAGTAATTCAATTGTTGGAAATATTTAAATGTCATTGGATGTATTAAAATAATGAAAAAGTTGAACGAATGCATATCTAGTATAGTTGAAGTTTTATGTGCACTCAATTTATTTTCTTTATAACTAAATAAAGGAAAAAGTTCTCTCAAATTTCTCTTCCAGAGTTCTCGATCCCAATATAGCATCTGACACTTTGCAGAAAATATTCATTCCCCCTGTTTGTTCATCTCTTTCAGGGCCTTCGCGTTGGTCTGAACTTGGCATTCGCCATTGCATTGCACAATATCCCAGAAGTATACCATTAACACCTTATTAGTTCTTTTCTCGTTCAGTTGTATATAAACTTAGTTCTTTTTACGTCTCAAAAGTTTCGAATGGAAATTAATTGCTGACCTTTGCAGGGGATTGCTGTTGCACTTCCTGTTTATTTTGCCACGCAAAGGTACTGACTCACCGTTTCACCCATTACTTTATTGCAAACTTTTTCTGGCCTTACTTGTCTCCTCAAGTTCATTCTCTTGATCAAGATTTGGAAATGAACTTGCTTTAAGAATGGACATATTTTGAATTCATTTGTGTTGGTTATTGTCTTGGTTAAAAGTTTTGAAAATCCCCTCTTCATTTTGTGATATCTATTTAAAGAAATTTGTATTTAAGAAAAAGGAAACAAGGGTAGAGTGGAAGAGCCTCGCGTTGGAATGAAATCCAATCTTGTCTGTAAAAGGTTGAGCAAACAATTGTGTGGATGATTTTGGAATATGTACGAATTTATAATCTATTTATTGTATTTTGTGTCTCAGCAAATGGAAGGCATTCAAGTTGGCCAGTCTTTCTGGTTTAGCCGAGCCCCTTGGTGTTATTATAGTAGGTGTGTCACTGCATTCTTTCTTTCAAAAATTGGTTAAATAATCCCAACTTTCAAATTTTACTAGTTTCTTCATTTGAAAATATTTCAGCTTACCTATTCCCCAGCAGCTTAAGTCCGGAAATTCTAGACGGCCTCCTCGGATCAGGTATATGCTTCCTCTTGTTATGAGCATATTTACTGTTGGCGCCAATATTCGATAAATTGACATGTGACAACAATAAATGAAGATGCATAGATATGTGGAAAGCCCGCCGTACGATTTTTCATTTTGGCAAAGATGATATATGCCACATAAAATATGCTGCTATCGTTTTTGTTTGATTAATGCGCGTAATTTCCAGTTGGTGGGGTGATGGCTTTCCTTACATTGCATGAAATGCTGCCATTAGCATTCGATTATGCGGGACAAAAACAAGCAGTTAAGGCTGTCTTCTTTGGCATGGCTTTCATGTCTGTGAGGTATTTTTCTTGACCTGAAAGAGAAGGAAAAAAACGATGGAAAAAAGAGAAAGGATGATGCCCGAATTCTCGAATTATGATTAGCATTCTCTGATAATATGTTTACCACATTCTGTGTTTCATGCTTTTGTTGCAGCCTATACTTTCTTGAAGTAAGTTTACCGGCGGATATGAGCTTGTAGTAATCGATGGGACGATATTTACATGGATTCTTAGACACGGCCTCCATTTTTAACTTTCTTGAAGAAAGGAATTATGGGATTTGAACTGGGATTGTCGGGAACAGGATGAACAATAAATTGAGTTAGACCATTTCTAAATTATTTTGGTCGGTATTTGTACATTACGTCGGAAAATTACAATTCAGGATACATGCCTCGTTATGTGGAGACTGGATATTTATGTAGTTACATTTCATTTGGTGGTCTATTTCGATACGGATATCTGTACATCCCAAACTCTGAAAATTACACAATAAATACTCCCTTACTTGACAGTTACTCAAATATTAACTAGTACCATGGAACATGATACACTTAATTTTAAAACATTTAGATTATATTATATTCTTTATTTGTTATTATCTTTTATTTTAAAACAATTCTAGATGGGGAATCATGTAGTTTTGCGTATTCGTAGTTTGATGATACTAGTCTTTTGTTTTCAAATCCAATACTAAATAAAATATATGATATTTATATTAAATAAATGCATTATATAACAAAAACTAGCTTAGAGAAAAAGTTATATTATCTAGGGTTACATAAATTATTCTAAATTATCAAATTAGTATATTAACTGTAATTTGGAAAATGATCCAACTAAAAAGAATAATTTCCCAGTTACTGTTACCAAATTAATTTTAATTTATAAGGTTATTTTATTGATAATTTGTAAAAATTAATTGTTTAATATTATATGATGTAAAATGATTATCACGATTTTGTATTGAATATTAGAATAATTCATTAAAATAAAAAATTTATCGGAACAGTCAAAGAATATATTTAAAATATTTCTAAGTAATATTTGTTATCTCTATCTATATTATAACATTATATTTATATATTATATAGAAAAAGAAAACATTCGAAATATATATATATATATATATATATATATATATATATATTGGTCCTTTTATACGGGGTACCAGATCGCAAAACGCTCTGATCTCAATTGTTGGGATCGAAAAATCGGGGATGTCCGTGAGCTCTCACATAACTCACGTAGGCTCTCACACAGCCTAAGACACTGAACCCTTTAGTTGCGCACATTTAAAATTTTTGAATGATAAAAGCGGCACGCAACTTTTTAACCTGATCGCGCATGAGACATACCAACGACTCTGCGATCTGGTTCAACATATGCGATCTGGTTTATATAAGTCTTGAGCTGCAATAGCTCAGTGTTCTTGAATATTTAGTGCACCGAGATACAGATTGAGTAATGAAGATAAATCATGCGGCAATAACTCAAACTGAACTCTTATAATCGAAAGCTTTTTAACAATTTTGTTAAATGCATTTGTAAGCTATGCAATGCGTATTAATGTGAATGCAGAAAGCTGTAAAACGATACGCTGCAATTTGTTTATGGAAGTTCGAAACTGAATCTCCTACGTCTCCCTTTCTAACGCAATCGGGAAGGATCTACTAGAAGACTGATTATAGCGGCCCCCGCTGTAACCCGATCGTACGACCAGCAGCCGCAAGAACTCCTAGCCGCCACTGCACACCAGCCCACAAGCTTCATGTGTCTAACTTCACTTCTTTTATACCTCAATGAGAAAGGCTACACACTTTTTTAACGTCTCAGTGCGAAAGATAACATAGACTTGTTTAATCTCTCTGTCCAAAGACTACTAGGAGAGGATTTTGATTTGTGACTCACTCATATTTCTGTTTCGCTCAATTCTCGGATGTATGAGTGGATCGTGTGTGAGATTTATAATGTACGCTCTATCTCTCGAATATAAAATCTCACACTGGAAAGTGATTCTCTCTAAGTTGGTAGCTCGTTGTCTTCCCATTGCTGTGCAGTCGAATAGAATAACTCGTTGACGCTCGGTCTGTGCACCAGCTCACACCTGGGCACGGGACCAGCTTGCACACCAGTTGTCACATGGTTGTGCAAACTTTAGACTACGCACTGCTCTCTATTTTGTGCATTCTGCACTTGTATTCTGTTTTGCTCTATTCTGTTGTAGTGTGTTTGCTCATGGTCTTCTTTGATATATAGCCTCTGTGCAGATTATAACCGTTGGACATAAGTTTCTTCCCGTTGTAAAAGTCTTTTGACAAGTTGTAACTCGTGTCCTTTGCATTAAATGCATCTGCAGGCTTATGGATTTGAGCTATGTCCATATTTAATGTTGCAGCCATTGCTGACTTTAAGTACGAGAATTGTGTACTTGATGTCGACAGGACGAAGCAAATCAGTTTGAACTTATACAATATAATCTCCTCAACATTTGTGTTCAAACTGCTTTGTTCGTCTGAGCTGGTTTATCCCCAAACTGGTTTGTCCTTAACCAGCTTGGTTCCAAACTGGTTTGAGCTGGTTTCTTCTCAACTACGCTGATCTTGATCAATATGCTCTTGAACCGATCTAAACTCATATGCTCTTCATAGTTGATCTTGATCCAGTTTTTTATCTGCGCTTGAATTGTTCTGTTCTGTACTGTACTGGTCTCTCAACTAATCTCACCCATATGGTCTCTGAGCTAGTACTGTTACAGTACTAATCTTGTTCGCTGCTGAGCTGGTTTCTGGGCACTGTTCCAGCTTGCGTCTACTGCGAACCAACTTGCTAATGAGCTGATTCACCATATGACATGTGCATCTCATATAAACCGTTAGTAAAATAACAACAGGTTTTGTGTTAATCAATTAAGATTCTGATCTGTAAACACAGATCCAACATATTAATTGTATTAGAGAAAATTGAGAATGGGATGATTAACCTGACGAAATGTGAGCCTTATTATAGGTATATTCCCTCAACTGAACACACGTCGTGAAAACCAAATTCCCATCATCTTGCAATTAATGTAGCATTTTGATTGTCTTACATTTTCAAATTTGCTCGGCCATCATATGTATTTTGTCTCATGCATTTAATTTTTCAAATTTCTCCCACTTGGAGATATCCAAACATCTTATTGATCTTGTCATTCCATGCTTCTTATGTTTCTGCTTGATCTTTGTCTGTCTTATTATTCACATGAATTAGTTTGCCTCTATTTACTTTATCTTTCTCGAAGATAAACTTTGATTTCTTGTTCGTTGTACAAAACGTACAATAGATGTGAGGACTGTAATTAGCCAAGGTAATTAGTCGCTTAATTAGTCAGATTAGGAGTTAATTAGTCGAGTTCTTTCAGCTTAGAGATTTATCGGTTGAGATGGATCAGCTTAGACGCAAGCTGATCTTGTGTTCCGTGCTAAGATGATGGTGAAAACTATTTTGGGTTTCAGTTTAGTTCCGCACTGGCGAGCTGATCGGGTGGTCTGAGCTGATCTTAGGAGTTTAAGCTGGTTAGAGTGGTGAAGAATTGATTTCAGTTCAGAGTACACTGGACGTGAATGAAATTTTTCAGCTTAGAAGCTTGCTAGTGTGGTTATACGAGCTGGTCCGAAGTATCACAGTGTGAGCTGATGGATTTGACCAGATCGGGTGCAAGCTGATAGGTAAGCTGAGACGTAGGAGTTTAAACTCCGAAATTCCATAAACAAATCTCTTGTCCCTTTTATTTTACTGCACTAATTTACAGTATTTATTTACTGCTTACAGCTTTAGATTTTGTACATTTGTTCACTTTTTAATTGGGTACATTCCGCACATTTTCTTGTTACCCGAGAGAACAGCAGCATACTGAGATTTCCCTAAGCTGGTAACTCAGCTTAGAGGCAGTCGAAAGTTTTAAAATCTGTTTGAAGAGTTTTTCGGAAAATTTGTGACGGAGTTCATTTAACCCCCCTTCTGAAGTCCCAAGCTAACTTTATCTGTATTTTCGACAAGTGGTATCAGAGCACAGTCATCTAAGTGTTTGAACAAGTTTGAATATCTGCAATTATCAATTATGTCAATCTCTCACAATAAAATTCATATGTTTTTCAAGAAGTAATACGACGTCTGTAATATCAGAATGCAGCTCACCTGGCTGCTCAAGATGACGATATGTGGTTTGTTATCACAGATGGTCATATAAAGATCATGAAGCCAAAAACTGCTATGGCCATCTCCTCCGGTGCAGTGCAATGGGTTGAAAAGCATAGAATGGAATGGACGTAAGAGGATAAAAAGAAAGCTAACTTGGACAATGTGGCAAAAAACATTCTTGACAAGACGTTGGGCACCAATATGTTCAGCAAGATTCATACCTGTGTCACGGCCAAGAAAATTTGGGAGAAGCTAATCCAGATCTGCGAAGGCAATGAGGAAACCAAAGAAAACAAGCTCACTGTGGCCCTGCAGAAATTTGAGTCTATAAAGATGAAATCTGGTGAAACAATGACTGAGTTCAATGAAAGATTCAGCTCTGTGGTGATAAATCTGACCAGATTATGCAAAGAATACAGCAACAGAGAACTGGCGCTGAAAGGCATGATAGCTCTTCCTAAGGAGTGGGATGCAAAAACTATGGCAATGAGGGAATCGAAGGACCTTAACAAACTGGAACTCCATGATCTGTTTGCAAACCTAAAAGCATATGAATTCAAGCTAGAGAGCAGATCAGAAGAAGGACCTTCCACGTCCCAGCCTATTTAAGCATTAGCTGTAACAGATGAAAAGTCACAGAAGACAGCTGAGCAGATTATAAAGATGCTATGTCCCTCTTCGTTAAGAAGTTGGAAAATTCATGAGAAGAACTCAATCACCCTCTTTTTCAATTAAAGCACATAAATTTGAACAGAATGCTACTAATGATATGAAATGTTTTGAATATAGTAGACCAGGACATTTTGCTGCGGACTGCACAAAACCAAATCAGGATGATAAGAGAAATTCAGATCACATACGACACCGCACTGATAAGAAACCATACATCAAAAGGCGGGATCGCAAAGTTCTTGTAGCAGAGGAAAGCAAAAGCAAATGTACTGATTCTGATTCAGATTAAAGCACTTCAAGCAGCTCATGAAGAGATAGTGAAGAGGATTTTACAGTGTCTGATGGCTGATGACACTGACGAGGTATTTCTCTAACAGTATGATTACACAAGAAATCCTTGTTAATGCTCTTAACGAGATGTTCTACGAGCACAAGAAGCTATCTCGGACCTTCGAGGATGTTAAAGCTGAAAACGAGTGTCTGAAAGATAAGTTAGATGACGCAAGCTATTTATAGCTGAAGATTCAGACAGTCTAAAGACTGAATTAAGAAAGCTGAAAACAGAGAATGAATCCTTGAGATCCAAATCTAATGAGCTCACATCTGAAATGATAGACTAAATCTGGTGATGATCTCCTGGACAAAATTTCATTAGGTAAGTTGCATGAGATCTAGAAGCCATTTAATGATAGAACTTGACCGGGCTTCAGCTCTGGCAATAGCAGCTCTAGTGATACTAGTACTCGATCATATCTGACAGATGACAAGCTCAAAAGAATGAGTTTTTTTCAAATCCAGTATGATACATGATACACTTGAATCGGTTAAGTATGATGATCAAATTGTGTCTAAGATGAACCGGAAGGGAAAGTCTGGTATAGGCTATGCTGAGCCTGAGAACTCCAAGCCTAGATGGCTAAAGAACATATTAGACAAGGATCGAGCTAGAGCTAGTTCACAGTTATCTGATCTGCACCAGCAAAGACGTAGTTTAGTAAAGTAGAGGAAGCAGAACAGAGCATACCAGCTCAGACGCGATCTGGATGGTCAAAGTACAAAATCAAAGTTCAACAGATCACACAGTATTTCAGCACGCACCCTAGTGGACACATACACGGGAAAACTGTCAAGTTAATTCAAGTTTGGGTCCCGAAAGGGTTAGTCCAATCTGAACCCAAGTGAAATTGGGTACCAAAATTTGTTTTCTGATTGCAGAAATTTAAGAAGTCAGAATGGTATCTGGACAGTGGAGTTTCAGACATATGACTGGAAATTACAAGCTGCTATCAGACATCAAATACTCCAGAGAACCAAAGATTGTCTTCGGTGACAACTCAACACTTGAAACGATGGGCCAGGGTAAGATTGTCCATGGTAACATAGTTATAAATGACGTGCTACTCGTTGAGAATCTGTGCTATAATCTGATAAGCATTAGTCAATTATGTAATCATGAGTATTTAGTTAACTTTCACAAACACACATGGACAGTTCAGAATCCAACTGATATGACCGTCCTAATAGGACACAGATCAGGCAATGCTTATAAAGTGAACTGGTCATAACAGCTGGTGACTGAACCTACTTGTTTGGTTGCAAATTCATCTGAAGCATGGTTGTGGCATAATAAAATATGTATCCTTGTGCATTTAATAACAATACGTGGACTTAAAAAACAATTTATTTAGTTAATAGTAAAACTAAATTTTATTTGGATCATAACCCAAATCAATTATTTATAAGTTCAACCATATACAAATTTGGTAATTTATCAACATTTATTAACCGAAATTGATTTTACTTTTATTTATAATATATTAAAGACATTTTTGGATTAAAACCCCAAAACAAATGCCCCAGCATATACAAACCATAATTTACTAGCTACGTCCACATATAGAAAGTTACAATAAGGCGGGTTAATTTTTTTCACTTTAAAATTTTAATTTTTTAATAGGATTATTTCAACATATTTGTTCATCAATTTTATCATATAGATACAAAGAAGATGCATTGAATTTCGACTTCGAATATGATTTAGATAAAAGTTGGAAAAATAACGATATAAACAAACAAATTACACGCCTATCCTAAAATCTTTATGCAATAATGCTAATGCACTATATATTATTTTGGGGTCAACCCATTTTTGTGTTTTTAAATAGATTGACAAATATATCCCCGATTAAATTTTATAATATTATTATAAAATGTAAAAGTAAGGTTACAATCCATGCATAACTATCATATACAATATTACTCCTTTCCAATATCTTAAAAAAAATTCTGCATCCTCATTTATACCTTCAGTTTATAAAACGAATACATTATTTTTACTCGTTATTATATTTGATCTAACCGAATTTTGCTCGGCCAATAAGCGATTGCCACGCAGGACTTATCAGGTGGGGAATGACTTTATCTTGTCAGCTCGGTTTACTCACTTTTTTGTTTATATAGATCGGGGAGCGCTCCACCTGTAGTATCCTGTCGACAAAGAAATAAGTCAAAGGACGTCGGGGTTGTCCCGACGAAGACCCTTCGATGCTTAAATCAGCTCGGGTTATTTGAGAGAATATAAAGGAAATATGAAAAATGAGTCTATTTATTCCTCTCCCAACATGAGGAAATACGAGGGCACTTATAGGTAAAGAAATGTAGGTAAACGTACCTGTCCAAGCATTTATGAATCCGTGTGGGCCTGATATGTTTCTTCATCTACCGCCTGTAGGTAGGGATAGCTTTTCTTAATGATTGTTGGTACCTTGGTCGGACAAGAGGGCCAAGTGGTCTATTTGGTTTCCCGAGCTAAGTTTTTGAAATATATTTTAAGTGATATCAATAGTAACCCCCCCAAAAGAGTCCTAGACGAAGAATAGGAGTATAGGACTCTGTTTTATTGAGGTCGGGCGTCGAGTTAATATTTTGTGGTTGGTGCTGGAGTCGTTGATAAGCTTCTTGATGCACGATATTGATGAAATTCGCAATTTGTGAGTAACTATTTGTGTTTCTTTGAAGAAAACCATAATCCGTGTGAAATCGTTCTTAGCCCTTGATTAGCTTTGATCAAACGGTTAGTTTTTAGCACGTATCTCGAGGTGTCGCTTGAAATTCCCAAGGAAAAAGTTCACCGATTTTTCTATAAATAGGCAGCTTTTTCCATACATTTGCACCTTTGCTCTTTTTCTTGTACCGAAACTCTGCCGAAATCTCTGCCCGTTCCCGAGCTAGGTTTATCGCCCTCCGACCTCTAGTAAGTTTCTTATTTTACTATCACTCTGTAGAAATGTCTTCTCCCGATTATGATTTGGTTGTTAGGTCAGCGGAGTCTATAGATAATTCCTCGACTCCCGAGGCTAGTAATAGGGAAGATGAAAATCCGAGCTTGACCGACAACTATAGGGCTAGAATTGTTAGGATTGATCAGGATGAAGCGAGGTTAACTACCCAAGGCTGCACCTGGTACGAGATTAAAGCCTCTACCATTAGGCAATCCGATATTTCTTATGTTAAGGACAAAGCGGGCATAACTAGTTTATACGAGGTAATAATCCCTCATATACACGCCCGAGCTCATCGCCCTCCAGCTGGCTTTCATACTTTCTACATAAACCAGATAGATCGGGGTCTTAGGTTTCCCCTCCCCACTTTTATTGCAAGCCTCTGCCACTATATTGGGGTTAGCCCTAGCCAGCTTGCGCCAAACTCTTATAGTTCACTTCTTTCTTTAGGAATTTTACTAAAATTTCACGGGATCCCCCTCTCGACCTATGTCCTGATGCAACTAGTCACCATTAAGAGGTTAGGTCCTGGGAAATTCTATATTTCAAATAAGAAAGAGTTCGGGTTTATAGGTGGTAACCCGAGCTCTCATAAAGGGTGGATGAGCAGGTATTTTTTTATTAGGCGTATCTCAAGTCGGGAGAACTTTTGGGGTTGTGATATGTCATGGCGAGATAACGCCCATACGTCACCCCCCTCACCCCCCGAGCAAAAACCCAACCTTACTAAATTTCTAGAAGCTATGAGAGGAAAATGTTTTAATGCCAATCAATTGATCGAGGAAGATCTTCTATGTTTTTTCAACTTTAGCGGAAAAAAGGCTCGGCTGATCGGGGATTTAGGTACTACCTTTTATACTGTCCTCACCGCATACGAGATCTAATCTACTAACTTGTATTTTACTTTTTGCAGGCGACAGGATGGATAAGGCCGCGATGCTTGAAGCTTTAAAGGAAAGGAGGAGCAAGACAAAATCTGGGGGGGCTTCAAGCTCGGGAGCCCAGAACAAGGAGGAGACCAGCTCGGGCGCCCCGAGCAAGGAGAAGAGAGAAGCTTCTCCAGAAAAGAAAGAGAGGCGCAAGAAGCGCCGCCATGAAAAGAGGGATACCGGTTCTACCCAAGAATCTATCCCCGAGGTGGTGATTTCGGAGCCCGAGGGTGCTAACAATAAGGGCCCCGAACAAAAGTCCTCTGAGGAGTCCTACACGCTACTGGATGCATCGAAAATCTCTTTTGTGTCCAACCCTTCAGGTTCCGCTTCTCTAGATTTTAACCGTCATATGGTCCCCGATCAGGATTTTGATCAGTTGAAGAGGACTCCTGACCTTGAGGTCTTTGAGTCTGCCGGGCTTCACTTCATGTAGGTCCGTACTAGTTCGGGTCTGCGTTTTTATACTTTACTATCATTGCTAATTTACTATATCTGTGCAGTCCTTGGCATGGTTCGGGGAGGCGGCGAGCCGGTTCTCCAAGGCTCATGCAGAGGTCATCAAGACCAAGCGCTCTTATGATGGGGTGCTTGGTCGTCATGAAGTATTGTTGAAGCAGCTGGAGGAAATCCAGACCAAGGAAAATGCGGAAAAGGAATCCCTGACTGCCGAGCTAGAATTGGCCCGAGCTGAAGCCCAAACTTATAATGCTAAGGCGCAATCCTTGGAGACCCAGGTGCAATCTTTGGATGCCCGAGCTCAGTGTGCCGAGGAAGAAAGCAAGCTCCGCCTAGCCGAGGTGGAGAAACTCCAAGAATAAAGGGCGAATTCTTGGGCACTTGAAAAAGAAAAATTTCTAAAATCCAAGGATTTCGACAGTTTGTGCTTGAACAAGGCCGTGATGTATTTTGATAAGGGCTTCGAAGGATGCTTGGCCCAGTTCAGGGCGAACGGCTTTTCTGAAGAAGAGTATCCGGCCTCCTTTCTCGATGTTGAGCAGGCTCTAGCAGATATGCCCGAGGATCAGGAAGAGGGTAGTTTGGGTCTTGGTGAAACCCCTCCAGCTTAATTTACTTGCGTTGTAACCTTCTTTTTAATGGAATCAATTATTTCTATTTTTCCCTCTCTTTACATATGAATGACCTATTCACATAATCTTAAAGTTAATCGTAGAAATCCAAACAGATGTTACCGAGGTAAATTGTAACTTATAACTGGGATAAATCTCTTTGTCAATGAGAGTTTATATAACGAAAAAATCAAACTTTATTAGATATCGAATTTGGCCGTGAATCGTGTCGAACTTATGTATGTACGCGGAGAGTTATGCAAGGGGGTGCTTTCGTTTCCCGATCTGGTCGGGCTTTATGTAATTGCGTCGAAGTGCTACGCGAAGAGGTGCCAGTGCGGGACTGGGCTTCGATTACCGAGCTGGTCGGGCTTATGTAATTGCGTAGAAGAGCTACGCGAAGAGGTGCCAGTGCGGGACTGGGCTTCGATTGCCGAGCTGGTCGGGCTTATGTAATTGCGTAGAAGAGCTACGTGAAGAGGTGCCAGTGCGGGACTGGGCTTCGATTGCCGAGCTGGTCGGGCTTAGTGCCAACGATAGTTGGGCTTAGTGTGCAGTCAATAAGAATCATTGCTCAAATTGTTATCATGTTTCAACAGGAACTTCTTTTTCCTCATAAAATAGGTGGTTCGCAGAAGAGCAAACTCTTAAGAATAATATCGCCGAAGATGTATAATATTCCAAGGCCTTTCAATCCTTTTTCCCGAGGCATCTTCCAAATAGTAAGCAGCGATGCCTGCTCTGCCCACAATTTTGAATGGCCCTTCATACTTGGGATCAAGCTTTCCTCTATCTCCTTGATGCTGAATCTTCTTCCAAACCAAATCTCCCACTTCATATCTTCGAGGTCGAACTCTTTTATTATAGGCCTGGGCCATTCTTCTTGATAAGCAAATAATCGCACTTCTGCCTTGCTTCTTCTTTCCTCGACATGGTCCAACTCGAGATTTCGAATTTCGCTATTACCTTCGCCATACTCCGTGACCCTAAGACTATCTTGACCGATCTCCGCTGGTAAAAGAGCTTCGGTCCCATAGACCATGCAGTAAGGTGTTTCACCAGTACCAGTTCGGGAGGTAGTTCGATAGGCCCATAAAACACTGGGTAACTCGTCAACCCATTTCCCTCTAGCCGATCCTAGCCTTGTCTTAAGGGCCTGCACAATAGATCGGTTGGTAACCTCAACCTGCCCATTGCTTTGTGGATAAGAAACCGAGGTAAAGATCTGCTCAATCTTCATCTCTTGACACCAGGTTCGGATCTTTGTACCACAAAATTGTCTCCCATTATCTGATACAAGTCTTCGGGGAATACCAAAACGACAAACGATATTTTTCCACAAGAATTTCATCACCTCTGACTCAGTTATCTTAGCTAGTGGCTCCGCCTCCACCCACTTTGAAAAATAGTCCACGGCAACTAGCAAGAATTTTCTTTGCCCCCCAGCCGGGGGGAATGGTCCTACAATATCAACGCCCCACTGGTCAAAAGGACATGAGGAGAGAACTGACCTTAACAGCTCGGCGGGTTGTTTTTGTAAATTGGCGT
Source organism: Dorcoceras hygrometricum (assembly GCA_001598015.1). NCBI lineage: Eukaryota > Viridiplantae > Streptophyta > Magnoliopsida > Lamiales > Gesneriaceae > Dorcoceras > Dorcoceras hygrometricum. Next base: position 106,334 of record KQ988431.1, on the reverse strand, counting down.
GCCTCTGACAGTCATGACAAGCGTGAACTAAATCCGAAGCATCCTTCTGCATAGTGGGCCAGAAGAATCCTGCCAGGAGAGCCTTCCTTGCCAACGCAATACTCCCGAGGTGATTTCCACAACATCCCTCATGAATCTCTCTTAGCACATATTTAGCTTCTTCTGATCCTAAACATTTCAACAATGGTCTCGAGAAGGACCTTTTGTACAACGTGTCATTCAATAGCACAAAACGAAGAGCCCATCGCTTGATTTGTCGAGCTTTATGGGGATCCTCGGGTAATTTTTGATGAGCGATATACTGAAAAATTTCATGTTGCCAATCCGAGGTGAGTATGCGTTCAAGATTTACCGCAACTTGATAAACTTGTGATAGCAGCTCTTGCCCTGTTGTTTCGTTTCCCGAGGATAGCCTGAGTGAACTAGCCATTCGAGCTAACCGGTCCGCCTTCTCATTCGCCTCCCGAGGTATCTGCGAAAAAATAAGTTCAGAGAAATCTTCGGTAATTCTGCTCAGGGCTTCCGCGTACTTAACCATCTTTTCATCTTTTACTTCGAACTTGCCATTACACTGTTGCACAACTAATTGGGAATCGTAATATAATAAAACTCGAGCAATTCTCATATTCTTAGCAGATCGAAGCCCAATTAGCAAAGCCTCGTACTCTGCTTCATTGTTTGTGGCTTTAAAATCTAAAGTCACAGCCATACTGATTTCTTCACCCCAAGGAGAGATGATAACTACTCCAACACCACTCCCAGAGGAGCAAGAAGATCCATCGACATACATTTTCCACCGTTCTTCAAGCTCGGGATGGGTAGTTTCCGCTATGAAGTCAACCAACACCTGTGCTTTTATGGCTGTTCGGGGTTTGAACTGGATATCATACTCGCTGAGTTCGGTGACCCATTTGACCAATCTTCCCGAAGCGTCGGGATGATGAACGATTTGTCCTAAGATGCTGTTTGTAAGTACAGTGATGGGGTGAGAGAGGAAATACGGCCTAAGACGTCGAGCTGTCACTACTAAAGCCAAAGCCAATTTCTCCTGCGTGGTATAATTCACCTCGGCACCCTTCAGGGCATGACTAACGAAATAGATAGGCTTGTGAACCAGCCCTTCCTCTCGAGTAAGAACCGAACTAATAGCCTGTGATGTTACGGCGAGATATACATATAGTGGTTCCCCGGGTTCAGGTTTTTTGAGCACGGGCAATTCCTTCAGATATTCCTTTAGTTCTTGAAATGCCTTTTCACTCGACTCGTTCCATTCGAAATTCTCTACCTTACGAAGTACCTTAAAGAAAGGGAGACTTCGGTCGGCAGATCGAGAGATAAACCTTGATAATGCAGCTATTCTCCCTGTTAACCTCTGAACCTCTTGCAAATTTCGAGGGGAACACATTGAAGATAGAGCTTGGACCTTTTCAGGATTAGCTTCGATTCCACGTCGAGTAACCATATACCCTAAGAATTTTCCTGTTTTTGCTCCGAACACACATTTCTTTGGATTAAGCTTTATTTGATACTCCCGGAATGTACAAAAGGTTTCTTCCACATCGGCTATGAAACCCTCCTCTACTCGCGACTTTTTCAGGATATCGTCAACATACACTTCCACATTTCTCCCGAGCTGCTTCCTGAACACCCTATCCATCAACCTTTGATATGTCGCCCCAGCGTTCTTGAGTCCGAATGGCATAACCACATAACAGAACGTTCCATCCGCCGTAATGAAGCTAACCTTGTCTTGATCCTCCTTGGCCAACGGGATTTGATGATATCCCTGATAGGCATCTAGGAAACTGAGCAATTCGTGACCCGAAATAGAATCGACAAGCTGATCGATCCTTGGAAGTGGGTAACAATCTTTGGGGCATGCCTTATTCAAATCTCGGAAGTCCACACACATCCGCCATTTCCCAGTGGCTTTGGGCACCAGAACAACATTCGACAACCAAGTAGGAAGTATACCTCTTTTATATGCCCTGCTTGTAGTAATTCCCCGACCTGAGCTCTAATCACCGCATCTTTTTCTGGTCCAAAATGTCACCTCTTTTGGAGAACAGGTCGGGAGTTCGGGGAAACATTCAATTTGTGTTCCATAACCTCGCGTCTGACCCCTTTTAGGTCGGTGGGAGACCAGGAAAACACATCTTTGTTTCTTCCCAAGCATTGGATCAACCGTTCCCGCACATCCTTGGGAAGAGTGTTAGCTATCTTTACAAATCCACATGGAGGGACGAGGATTACTTCTTCCTCCGCGTCCTCGGTGGTCAATTGGACATCTTCCCCGACCAAATTCACACTTCTATCAACCCGAGCTCCATGGTAGTCATGCGTCCGAGACTTAGCGACTTTCTGCTCAACTCTCACCTCTTCCACGTAACATTTCCTTGCCACTTTCCGATCCCCGAGCACCTTTCCCACTGAATCTCCCACTGGGAATTTAATCTTTTGATGTAAAGCCGAGGCTACAGCCAAGAAAGCGGCCATAGCTGGCCTCCCCAATATGACATTGTAAGAGGAAGGTGCTTCTACCACAGTAAACTCGAAGATCTTGGTTTTCCTATACTCGCCTGCCCCAAGTGAGAGAGGCAATTGAACAACCCCCACTGGCTGCAAAGAATGACCTGTGAATCCGAACAGAGGCGTGTTCACAGATTCTATGCGGTACTCACCGAGATCCATTTGATCTACAGCCCCTTTGAAAATTACATTAACAGAACTCCCTGAATCCACGAAGATGTGGGCAACTTCATAATTGGCTATCATTGCTCGGATGACCAGGGCATCATTATGCATCTCCGCATCGGTGGGCAAATCTTCAGGGCCAAAAGAGATAATAGGTCCCGACCTTCTTATCTCAACCTCCATAGTTTCCATCCGGCGACATCGCGCCTTCCTGGCTCTATTGGAGTCCCCATCAGTAGGTCCTCCAGAGATCATTTGAATCACACCCCGAGGTTGAGGTGTTCTCCGATCTCATCGAGAAGGTTGTTGGTCTTGTCCCCGAGATGTTCTCTCCTGGTCGGGAGCCCTATTATAGTATTGCCCACTATATTCCCTACGAGGCCTCTTCTCCCATCGACGCGGTTTGTCCTCCAACAACGCTGCTCGTACATCGGGATTGTTCTGGATAATTCGCTCGAGCTCTTGATCCCACAGTCGACACTCTGCAGTAGTGTGACCATAATCCTTGTGAAAATCACAGAACTTATCTGACTTAGGGTTTCTCGGGGCTCCGTCGCTACCCCGAGGTCGCTGTACTAACCTCCTTTCATCGCAGATCTCCAGCGCCCGAGCTTTACTTATTTTTAAAGCGGTTCGAGCGGCAAATTCTCCTAACAACAGAGGGGGTTCCTGCCGAAGTGATCTCGGCTGGGGTCTTTCAACCTGAGCCTCCCGACTAAACCGAGGTGGTATATTCTGCTCATTCTTCCTCAAAGATTGTATCTCCTCCACGTTAACATACTTTTCCGCTTTAGTCAAAAGCTCATCAAACGTCTTTGGAGGCTTTTTGACTAGTGACTTGAAGAAATCACCCCCTCGCAATCCCTGGGTGAACGCCCCTATCAGGAGGTCGGTCGTAGCAGATGGTACCTCTATGATAGTCCTATTAAACCGCCGGAGATATTCCCGAAGCATCTCCTGCTCCTTCTGCTTCACGGTAAATAGATTCAGCGTGGTCAGAGGCTGTTTCTTGCTGCTGGCGAATTGATGCAGAAACGCTTGGCTAAAATCCTGAAAACATTTTATACTCCCTATCGACAGGAGGTTAAACCACTGCTGGGCAGCTCGGACCAAAGTGATAAGAAAAATTCTGCATTTGATAGGATCAGAATATCGGTGGAGAAGTGCAGCGTTCTTAAATCGGGACAAGTGCTCCTCGAGATCTCCCATCCCATCATACTCCCCTACGTTCGGATATTTGAAGTGCTGGGGAAGCTCGGCATCCAGTACATCAGCAGAGAATGGCACCCCCCATCTGGTGGGGGAGGAGGTGCCGAGCTTCTTTCCTTCCTCAAATTCTCTAGTTCCTACCGCATTTTCTTGATCTCTTCAGCTTGTTGATCAGGTGGCGGGTTGGAATTAGATCTTTCCGTCAGTATTTGCTCTACCGTAGTTGCTACTAGTTCGGCTATTTGAGCAGCAGTGAGACTGGGATTCTCTGAACTTTGAGACAAGCTTTCCGTGCCATCGGCCTCTCTGTTACTCCGACCCCTAGTCTTCCTTGGTGGCATCTTGTCTTCTTTTCCTCACTCTTCCCACAGACGGCGCCAATTGATATAACCGAATTTTGCTCAGCCAATAAGCGATTGCAACGCAGGACTTATCAGGTCGGGAATGACTTTATCTTGTCAGCTCGGTTTACTCACTTTTTTGTTTATATAGATCGGGGAGCGCTCCACCTGTAGTATCCTGTCGACAAAGAAATAAGTCAAAGGGCGTCAGGGTTGTCCCGACGAAGACCCTCCGATGCTTAAATCAGCTCGGGTTATTTGAGAGAATATAAAGGAAATATGAAAAATGAGTCTATTTATTCCTCTCCCAACATGAGGAAATACGAGGGCACTTATAGGTAAAGAAATGTAGGTAAACGTACCTGTCCAAGCATTTATGAATCCGTGTGGGCCTGATATGTTTCTTCATCTACCGCCTGTAGGTAGGGATAGCTTTTCTTAATGATTGTTGATACCTTGGTCGGGCAAGAGGGCCAAGTGGTCTTATCAAGTTGTTAATGTAGGGTCACAATTTTGCGTGTTATACTCTTAGGTCGGGTGGCATGGTTGATCCAAATAAAGACGCCCGAGGTGGTTTTGTTAACCAGCAAGATGCGCGCCCGAGCTTGCGGAAGGTTGGTTTCCCGAGCTAAGTTTTTGAAATAAATTTTAAGTGATATCAATATATAATCGGTTTGAATTGATAATATCCGTAGGTCAGTCCCACTAGCCCGCCATAATCTGCACTTTTTTGTAGGAAATGTTCCATGTCTATTCGACGTATAAAGAAATCCAAAAATAAAATGGAAAGGTACGAAGTTGTACCTAGTGAGAGATATTAGAAAGAAATGAAGAGATTATATGATGGGTGGGTGGGGTGAACTGTTCTTATTCTAGATGAGTAATACTATTTATATGATACAATCATAGGTTAGATTTTTATTTCATAGTTTTGAATATATAATTCTAAAAGTAATCTAAGTGAAGTTAAAATGGTTTCTCTTATAAAGCTTAAAATGTCGTACACTAAGAACCTATTTTAATCCTAAATAACTAAATACCAATCATAATAATAATATTTTTTATTTTTATTTTAAATGTAATTTTGGGATATGATACAAGGGTACAAAGATGGTGGACGAGCAAAGTGCAAGGGAATTACGCGATTGAAAAGACATATCATAGGTCCGCTTTGACTCATCATTCGCCACCTCTGTCCCCCTTGTCAAATCACAACTACCTTTAAAACTTCCCTTCCATCTCTTTTGCCCCCACATCCCCTTGAAAAAAATTGTACCACCATTCTCAAATTATTATTCTTTTTTTTATTTAAAAAAATAAAAAACATTTTTATGCTCGTAGAATCAGTTTCTTCAAGAATAAAAGGAAAAAATGTTAAAGGGCTCCATTTTATATATCATAATTCATCATTATGATTCCTCTTCTCCGAAAATTCCAATACAATAATCTTTCCGTACACTCTTTTGTTCACGTTTGATATCAATCTTCGTCTGGTTTGAAGAAAATTGACATTTTTTTTACACCATTAGTAGAGATTTATGTTAGAAAAAAAAAATCATGTTAGGCTAAACTTAGTAAAACATTGTGAAAACTAACATTATTTTTCTTCATATGGTGAAATAGAACAAATTTGTATAATCATGGGATTTGCTAGCGCATCTTTTTCAAAAACAACCCCAAATTCATATTCAAGTAGTGAATGTATAATCATGACATTATTATAAAGATAATTTTTTCCCCTTTATACAAATATAAGTTATGCTAACAAATATAAGTTTTTCGTTTTAATGCATGATTATATATACAGTAGGGTTACACGTGTAACTAAGGGGCAATATATAACCAAATGAGTATGATCATTGAAATATTGTTCCTTACATTTACACTTAGAGTAGTACATTTAAGGGAGCTTGAACTCAACCAAATGTGTCGAATAAATAATATTTCATTTTATCCCAATATTTTTATCAAATCATCCGTTCATCTAAACTTCTGCCGAATGGTTTTTGTAAAGAAAAATAAATAATTTTGGACTTTCGAATTTTACTAAATTAATATAATGTGAAATACGTGTTATTATAAAAGCAAAAGTACGTACACAAGTTCTACGTGAGATCATACCTATACTTAAAATACCAAAACAAAAACCACATACAAATTTGTACTATTTCTCTTCGATTATTCATTTCAAAATTTGATAATAAGATAAGAGATATAAATATTCCCAATTGTACCACTTCATAAACCTCCAAAACTAACACTGTTATTCGATACAAGAACACATGCAACAAAGGCAAAGCTACACGACAGCTAACAAAGCAAGAAAACACCTTTCCTTAATTTACGCTAATTTGATCTTCTCCAAATTTTCACTGAGAAGATTCATTATCTTGCTCGATCTCAGAGGCCGGTTCATCGTCTTCCTCGAAGCCGTCGACCCCATAAGCTGCATGGCCATTTCCGAAGGCTTTAATGTGATCTTTGAGGGACCTTTTGTGCTTGAAGTCCGATCCACAAGTGCAATACCACACTTTTCCGCAGTTCTTTTCATGGGTTCTCCAATCCCCTCTCACAGCAAAAGCTTTCCCACACTTTCTGCACATGAATGGCTTGATTCCATGCTTTCTTTTGTAGTGTGTTTGAAGGGTCCTGAAATCTTTGAGCGGCTTCGATCTTGGGTGGTCTATGTTGTTCCGGCAGCCGGGCGTGCAGCAGTAGCATGGGAGTTTCAGCATCGCCGTTGGCTGCGTGCCTCGCAATGATTCGGGCCCTTTTCTGTATTGAGATCCATGCCCCCACATATGCATCTGTGGGAGAACAAAACACGAAAAAAATGAGTCCAGTTTGTGGAGTTTGTGAAAAAATCGTGGGGCCGAAGCTTGAAGCTGCTTAATAGAAACATCGCATGTAAAATTTTAATATTCCAAAGTCATGAGTGAATGGATAAATCTTAGATACAAGTTGATGGTTATATTTTACCAGTCTTGTTGCTTTGTGGGGCGGAGTAAGGAAGTAGGATTAAGGAGAAGTATAAAAAGCCAAAAAAAGAAAAAAATGAATCACCTAATGTACGTATATATTTCACCTTTGACGAAATAATGATTTATTGATCACTTTTTCTAAGGTGGATTCAGGATTAAAGATTCGAGACTTGCCTTTTGTTTTTGCTTTTGTGATGTACACAAGGAAGTTTCCAATCAAGAAATATCCCGTAGTGAAACTTTGCTTTAGGGTATATCTATATACACGCATATATATATTTATCCAAAGAACTGATGGATAACCCAAATCAATAGAGTAAGTAGGGACCTGGATTAAAGTGGGCTTCGCTTACAGAAGGAAGTTCACATTTCCCGATTCTTTATTTAAAGATTACACAAAGTTTTTTGGTTATTTGTGTTCAGTTCTGAACGAGAAAAAGGAAAGCTAAGTGGAAGAGAAGCATTTGAAAAACGGTGCAGTTTTCTGGTGGTGAGCTTCTGATTTACAAAGAGGGTAATACTATGTCTGGTTTTTTCCATGTTTTCATCAGTGAAAAAGTCCTTTTGAGTGTCGATGGATCAGAAAGAAAAATTAGTGTAAGAAAATAGACAGTTTTTGCTGCACTAAGGTTCAGTGCAACTTTATCTTTTTCCTGAATTTTAATGAAAAAATAAGCTGAACCAAAAATACAAACTTCTAGGACAAAAAGCATTATGCTTGTGTTGTTCAATCAATTAAAGAGGGTGACTGACCTGTTCTCAGCTGGACCAGGTGGGTTATACAGATCCCAAAACCCTCTCAACTCAAGAATCAAATTAAAGGATGGCAAAATTTTCAAAGCAAAATCAATTTTTTTCTTAAAAAAAAGAGAATATTAATATGTGAAGTACAAAAGGATGAAAACTGGAAAACCCTAAGGCCCCATAGAATCAGTCCATTCGTTCACCTTATCAGGTCCAGCTAAGAAATCAAATTTTCAAAAGTGAAAGGTTGAAATTACACCAGAAAAGATGTGTGCAGACAAAGAGAGATGTGGGTTTTTCTCTCTTTTTCTGCAAAGAAATTACAATCAAAAGAAACACAAAGAACACAAAGAAAAAGCAAAACATTTGCGCTTTTTTAATGAACTAAAAATGATCCCACAGGCTCAGCAAAAGCGCAAATCATAGCAAGAGCTGATAAACTTTAACTATATAATATATATCATCACACAAACATTACGTATGTGCACATACCTGCATGTTATTGTATCTGTTAAAAGTCTTGAAGCAAAGAGGGCAAGAAAACTGAGTAGGGCCAATCAAAATCTGGGCGGGAGTCGGAATCCAATACTGACCTTTGTTGAGTGGGTTCACCACATATCCGCCACTGTTAACAACAGTAACTTCTTCTTTATCGATGCTACTACTGTTATTACAATTAATATTCACAGTGTCAACGGACGAAGAAGACACCTTGGAGATCAGATCATAATCAGACAAACCACTGTCGGGAATCGACAGCCCTAAGTCCAAAGTTACACTCTTCACAGCTTCGATATCTTCATCTTCTTCCTCTGGTAATTCTTTGTCCACCTCCATTGCTGAAGATTCTTGATTATGATGATCCTTCACAGGGCTGGAGCTGAGGAGTGGTAGAGCTTCCTTCAGCGGCGGGGAAGACGGCGCGGAGGACTCGTGAAACATGGGATTTTGGCTGACGTTTGAGGGGTAGAAGCTGAGGTTGTAAGAGTACGGTTGTGTTTGGTGGATAGGGTTTAGGTTGATCCATCCAGTGTTGTTGAAGAAATAGGTGTAACGATGATTGGCCATGGCGGATTCGAGCAAATTATGTTGGACTAAAGGGGACCCAGATTTTGATTTTTTTGAGAATTCTTGTGGAAATGGTGGAGTTGTTGATATATCTAGAGCGAAACCCTAGAGAAAGGAGATTTGGAATGGAGGAAAAAATGGTGGGATTTGTGAGAGAGAACAGAGGGAGAAAGAGATGGTCTTGATTTCTTGGGACTTTGAAAGAACAAGAAACTCCTTTTCAACGGTGAAAAAGTGGGAAACTTAAATTATGTCCTTTGGTAGTTTAATTAATTGAATAGATTTCACAAGCTCTAGCTATGGATGTTGATTTATAGTTTTTGTAGTGGGATTATACTATTTCAAAACTAAAATGCTACAAACTATAGATAGGCTCTAGTTAGGGGTTTCATCTTATTTGAGTTTGGGTTATAAATGTGAGGGTATTATATATTTTGACATGAACATCGTTTCTGCACATTTAATACATTAAGTTTTATTTTTTTTTCATTCAAAAAATTTGAACATGCTTTAAATGTTCTCGTTTAATTTATTAAAAACTAAAACGTATTTTCTTATCCCTTATTTTCATAAACATTATCTGTCTCATGTTTTAAATTACAAAAGTTCCAAAATGTTCACATGACATCACTAATAATTATACATACATATATATATATATATATATATATATATACAAATATGATATGGTGGGCACCATATGTGGGCACCATGCTTATCCCTTATTTTCATAATCATTATTTGTCTCATGTTTTAAATTACAAAGTTTCAATAATTGTTGACATGCCATCACTAGTAATTGATTGATACACTATCTATCTATCTATCTATATATATATATATATATATATATATATTATTTTACTGAGAAATCTTAACTTGGACAAACAATAAATAATAAAGTATTATTAATATATAAATAACGTATGTTAATATGTAATAATCATGATGTATTTAGTAAATTATGTGTAGATATTTTTTAACATAAAATATATGCTTTATTGATTATAATTATATTAGAATAATTTTTTTATAGGTTTTATCGAGTGTAAACTTAAGTATTAGAATATATCTGATGCAGCCAAATTATCTCATCGACGAACATTTCGAGAGCTCGGGACATCGGGATTTTTAGTGAATGGAAGTTGGTTCTTCGGGATGCCTGCAGCCACAGAACACAACAGAGGGCGTCGGAAGTGTTAGAGTAGATGCCCAACTAGCCAACTTCTGGCATGTGGATTTATAGACTCTTGTATGAAACAATCTTTATATATGATATTCGCATTTGTTTACATGGCATTCTTTACTTTCATTGTGTTGTATAATGATTAACAATTGCGTTGAGTAAAGACCTAGAATACACCGAAGTGTATGTTAGATGTGATAGTGGGTATGACGGCTATCATGAAACACATCTAATAGTCACTGTGTATTCTGAACATGTTCCTAGTCGATTGGACCGTCAAAATGAGGATAAGGCCGCCCGAGATTGAGACTAGTATCTGCGATGCGAAGTACCATGTTTCATTGGTAGGGAACATTGTGATGTTCTGAGCATGCAGATAGATAGTGACCTGGTGATCTATCGAACTACCCTCGTTCGGACTTTCCAAGTGGTTACCATTTGTCGAGTGGATAAGTCCGAGGTCTTGGTTGTACTGATTAGTCCTGACGACTCGAAACGTCATTGAGACTCTACATGATAGGCGTCTCACTTTGACTCGTTTGCCGACTCACTTGGGGTCATCAGACGGCGGGATTGGGTGAGACCCCGATGCATGTAGAAGTCGATGCATCGTTGTCGAGGATTCACCGCTCCCAGACATGCGTGGATATCCTATGCTATCTGAGGGGATAATAGTGTATAAATATCTGGCCAGAGTACTAGAAGTGTTTTAGGTAAATGTGTTTACCTAGTTACACTCGCGATGTCACTATTCGATCTCCAAGATGTATGCATAGCTATTGGATCTTTAGCGACTCTCGATTTACCAATGATCGTTGATCTGATCGGGATATATGGATTGAAAGGACCGTACTGTACGCTAACCACGACCAACTGGTTCTTGCAGGCACTATCAATGATACCTAGGGGATCATGGGGCGATGTTGCTAGACGCTCTTACCATGATCCGATGGGCAAGTCCGGAATTGTGATTCCGGAGCCACAATGGTTGTGGGCCCACAGCTAGTTGTATCCCTGAACTATTGAGGGTCACACAAGTACTGGGTTCGAGATTCCCGCACGGATACTGAGCTCAATGTGTTGAGCATACGAAGAGGATTTTGGGGAGTGCGACTTCCTAAAAGTCAACAGGGGTCAAATCGTGATTTCCCGCTGTTGAGGGGAAAAACGGTCATTTTGCACTGGGGTTCTGAAAAAATGGTTTTTCAGATCATAGTATTCAGTTTTGGAAACTGATTCGATAGATCCGATCGGAGTTAAGATGAAGTCACGGTGATAGGGATGAACGGAATGTTCATCCGTTGGACCCGGGGTTCGTTGGGCCGGTCCAAGACTATGACTAAGTCTATTTAATTAGACTTAAGCTTCATTATACAAACAACTACACAACCTAACCCTAAACCTAGCTCTAAGCGCCGTCTCTCCCCTCCTCCACAAGCCTCGCAGCCGCCGCCGCCGCCACTTCGCCGGAATTTGTTCCGGCCAATCTCTCGAGGAGAATCCGTCCGCGCCGATCTCGTCAGGCCTTCTAGTGTAGGCTGACGAAGGAGTCTTGCATCCGGTCGTGGACCTGATTGACGGATCTACCGCCGCCTACCGTGAAGAGCCGGCGTTCTTGTAATTCCGGTTGGTGCCAGGCACGAGTTGCCAGCAAGGTAGTCATCTAAACACCCTATGAATGTCATATAGTGTTATTGTTTGAATTGTATTGATCGTGTCCCGGCCAAATTTTTGTTCTTCCGCTGCCTCGCCGGGAGGCGTGATCCGGATCCGTCGCGGCCCCCCAACAGTGGTATCAGAGCCAAGGTTTTCGGATCTGATCAATACAATTAGTGCCTTATTGTATCTGATGTCTCAAATTTTCAGATTTGAAATCAATCAAAAAAAATTTTTTTCCCCGGCCACGGCGCCGCCGCGCATGGTGGCGCCCCTCCCCACGCGCATGAGCGCGCGCGGTAGTGCGCTGGTCGCGCGATGGCCGCGCAAGTTGCACGGCCGGTGGAGGCTGATGCGCGCACTGGCTGCGCGAGGGTGGACGATACATGCGCGCTTGTCGCGCTTCTCCGCGCGATTGCATGCCGGTCGAGACTTGCAGGTTCTCGCACACGGGGAGGCGCACTGGTTGCCAGCCTCTTGCGCACTGGTTGCGCATGCTCCTCGGCGATGGGCGAGCGATGTTGCGCGCGGCCGTGCGTCACGCTTGGCGCGGTGTTGGGCGGCTGCCAAATAGTGGGAGGGTAATTCATAAAACTTAACGACCATGTTTTATGTCTTAGCGATTATTTTTATATAGTTAGTAATGTATGTCTGCTTTCCTTTTCAGTATTACTGCATATATAATGGTTTCGATGAAAAACCCGCTCGCTGCTATACTGGATAGCAACAGGTTCACCGGTCTGAACTACCAAGACTGGCTCCGCAACCTCAATCTTATATTGGCTTCGGAGAAACTTCTTTATGCGATAGAGAAGAGTCCTCCGAAGGAAGCCCCTGCCGATATCAGCCCTGAGGAGCTGATAACGCTTAAACAATGGTGGGACGACGAGGTTAAAGCTCGATGCTATGTGATGGCATCGATGTCCAATGAAATGCAACGGCGTTTTGAGAAGACGAAGTATGCTGCTGACATACTTTTTCATCTCAAAGAGCTATACGAGGAGAACTCTCGACATGAGAGGTTCACGACTGTCAAGGAGCTGATGACGAGCCGCATGCGCGATGGGACTTTGGTCCGCGAGCATGGGGTTCGTATGATTGGGCTCGTTGAAAAGCTGTCGGGCCTTGATATCGCACTTCCACACGAGCTGTCGGTGGATGTACTTCTCCTCTCGCTACCCGCTGCATTTGACCCCTTTGTGGTCAACTTCAACATGAACAAGCTGGCAGCCACCCTTGAAGAGGTGGTTAACATGCTTGTAGTGTTTGAAGGGACCATAAAGAAGGACAAACCCGTCCTCCTTATGGGCTCTTCTTCCTCTGCGAAGAAGGGGCCCAGACGCAAGAGCAAGAAGCGTTCTGCTCCTGCGAAGGAGGAAAAATCCGCCAAGAAGCCAAGGGCAAAGGATTCCAAACCGAACAAGTCTGAGGATGTTTGCCACCACTGCCACAAGGCTGTGCATTGGAGGAGGAACTGCAAGGAGTACCTCGAGCAGTTGCGAACTGCGAAAGGTATGTTCTATATTGAAATAAATATGTCTCTTAATTCGACTTCTTGGGTACTTGATACCGGATGTGGATCTCATATCTGCAATGATTTGCAGGTGATGACAAGAAGCCAACGTCTTAGAGAGGGTGAGACCCACTTGAGGCTTGGCAATGGAGCAAGAGTTGCTACAATAGCTATAGGAGATGTTTATTTATTTCTGTCTTCTGATTTTAAGTTGTTATTGAGAAATGTTTTATTTGTTCCCGAATTAATAAAGAACATTATTTCTGTTTCTATGCTTGATAGTGATGGATATTCTTGTATGTTTGCTAATTCGATTTGCAATATTTACAAGAATGAATGTTTAATTGGGATTGGGGAACGCGAAAACGATTTATACACCTTAAAATTAAAAGACGTTCCAACTCGCGATGTCGAAGCACACACAACAACGATTAAAAGGAAACACAATAACTTGAACCCAGCACAACTTTGGCACGTTAGGCTAGGTCATATTTCTCTAAGTAGGATGAATAAGTTAGTTAGGAGTGACATGTTTGATCTGTCAGACATTAACTCCCTACCGACTTGTGAGTCTTGTCTTAAGGGAAAGATGACCAAGCAACCCTTCAAGGGCAAGAGTGAGCGTGCTCAAGGCCTATTGGATTTGATCCATACTGATGTGTGTGGCCCGTTTAGTATGGGTACTAAATATGGTCACACATACTTCATCACCTTTACCGATGATTACTCTAGGTATGGGTACTTGTACTTGATGAAGTACAAGTCTGAATCCTTTGAAAGGTTCAAAGAATTCAAGGCTGAAGTAGAAAATCAATTAGGCAAAAATATTAAAGCACTTCGATCTGATCCAGGTGGTGAATACTTAAGTGCTGAATTTCATGATTATCTGAAAGAGAATGAGATTCTCTCACAGTGGACCCCTCCGGCCACACCACAGCTCAATGGTGTAGCGGAGCGTCGTAATCGGACCTTGTTGGACATGGTTCGATCTATGATGAGCTTCACTGAACTTCCTACCTCGTTTTGGGGCTATGCGCTCGAAACGGCGGTAATGTTGTTGAACAATGTCCACACCAAGGCAGTGGATAAAACTCCATATGAGATATGGATGGGCAAACCACCCAAGTACTCATACATGAGGATTTGGGGATCCAATCGAAGTACCAAGTGAATCTCCCGCACCTCCAGAGCCAGTACCAGAAATGGTCGCACCTAGGAGATACGAAAGGGTTCCTAGGGCTCCTGAGAGATATGGTTTTCTCCTTGAAGATGATCAAGGTGATCAAGTTGTTGGATCTGATCCAAGAACTTTCAAGGAGGCAATTTCCGATGCTGATTCTAATTTGTGGCTTGAAGCAATGCAGTCTGAGTTTGACTCAATGCATGCTAACCAAGTTTGGACTCTATTTAACCCTCCCGAAGGAATTGTTCCTATTGGATGCAAATGGGTATACAAGAGGAAACTTGGGCCTGATGGTAAGGTAATGACCTACAAGGCACGACTGGTCGTGAAATGTTACACTCAAAGGCAAGGTGTTGACTATGATGAAACCTTCTCGCCAGTAGTAATGTTCAAGTCAATTAGAATTTTGTTAGCCATAGCCGCATGGTACGACTATGAGATATGGCAAATGGATGTGAAAACTGCGTTCCTTAATGGAAACATTAAGGAAGAGATCTATATGACGCAGCCTGAGGGTTTCACATCTGTTGGAAGCGAGCATAAGGTATGCAAGCTTCAGAGATCGATCTACGGTCTCAAACAAGCATCACGAAGTTGGAACCTGAGATTCGATGAAACAATTAAGGAATTTGGTTTCATCAAGAATCCCGAGGAACCATGTGTGTATAAGAAGGTAGTTAAAAGCGCTATGACATTCCTCGTACTTTATGTTGATGACATTCTGCTCATTGGAAATGATATAGGTATGCTGCAGTCAACTAAAGTATGGTTGTCTAGTAGATTTTCGATGAAGGACATGGGTGAAGCATCCTATATTCTTGGAATACAGATCTATCGGGATAGATCTAAATGGATTCTCGGACTCACCCAAGCTACCTACATCGATACCATACTTAAGAGGTTCTCTATGGAAGAGTCCAAGAGAGGACACCTACCTATGTGCCACGGGGTCACTCTATCTAAGTCTATGTGTCCGAAGACTGATGAGGAGATAGAGAGTATGACACGTGTACCATATGCCTCGGCAATAGGTAGTATTATGTATGGCATGATCTCCACTAGACTGGATGTCGCATATGCTCTGAGTGTCACGAGCCTCTACCAGGCCAACCCCGGCCAATTGCATTGGAAGGCCGTGAAGGATATTCTTAAGTACTTACAAAGGACTAAGAATATGTTCATGGTCTATGGGGGTGGTGAACTGAAACTGGAAGGCTACACTGATTCTAGCTTCCAGTGTGATGTGGATGATTCGAAATCAACCTCTGGATTTGTATTCATGCTCAATGGTGGTGCTGTCTCTTGGAAGAGTTCCAAGCAAGACACCATCGCGTATTCAACACCACTGAGGCTGAGTACATCGCAGCATCAGCTGCTGCAAAAGAGGCCGTTTGGATAAGGAATTTCGTCCAAGAGTTGGGCGTCATTCCTAATGGAGTTTGTCCAGTCCCGGTGTACTGCGAAAACACGGGTGCCGTTGCGCAAGCAAAGGAGCCTAGGTCTCACCAAGATCCAAACACATACTGAGGAAATACCACATAATCCGGGATATTGTGGCTAGAGGTGACATAGCAGTTGAGAGAGTCGCCTCTGCGGACAACGTTGCTGATCCACTTACGAAGCCCTTTCCTGGACCGTTGTTTGAAAAACATCGCGAAACAATGGGACTGCGTCTGATGAGTAGTTGGCTTTAGGGCAAGTGGAAGATTGTTAGAGTAGATGTTCAACTAGCCAACTTGTGGCGTGTGGGTTTATAGACTCTTGTATATGAAAATATTTATATATGATATTCGCATTTGTTTACATGGCATTCTTTACTTTCATTGTGTTGTATAATGATTAACAATTGCGTTGAGTAAAGACCTAGAATACACCGAAGTGTATGTTAGATGTGATAGTGGGTATGACGGCTATCATGAAACACATCTAATAGTCACTGTGTATTCTGAACATGTTCCTAGTCGATTGGACCGTCAAAATGAGGATAAGGCCGCCCGAGATTGAGACTAGTATCTGCGATGCGAAGTACCATGTTTCATTGGTAGGGAACATTGTGATGTTCTGAGCATGCAGATAGATAGTGACCTGGTGATCTATCAAACTACCCTCGTTCGGACTTTCCAAGTGGTTACCATTTGTCGATGGATAAGTCCGAGGTCTTGGTTGTGAGGATTCAGATTTCTAATTAGTGATTAATCGGATTTTGAGCTAGATTAATCACGAGAATTGAGAATTTAGACTTCTGGAGATTCGAATTTTGATGAAATCTGATTTGGAAATATTT
This sequence comes from Dorcoceras hygrometricum, assembly GCA_001598015.1. Taxonomy (NCBI): domain Eukaryota; kingdom Viridiplantae; phylum Streptophyta; class Magnoliopsida; order Lamiales; family Gesneriaceae; genus Dorcoceras; species Dorcoceras hygrometricum. The sequence goes on along the minus strand of KQ988431.1, from coordinate 89,475 downwards.
AGATCTCTAGTTGGGATTGTCCAGATTTTTTAATTGGTGTTTTTCGTGTGTTGTGGGGATTTTGCGAAAGGGATGAAGTTCCTGCTGAATTCTTGAGCGTAGCGTTGATTTTGGAGATACTGGCAGCAGCAGGTTACTGTAGCTCGTGCTGGTGAAATTTTGAATCAGCAGAGGTGACGTCATCGTGACGCAAGGAGTGCTGCTGGTTTTGATTTAAGATTGAAGGTCTGCTGGTTTTAGTTCGAGTTGAAGTTGCTGCTGGTAGATTTTGTGTTTAGCGCGAGATTGAGCGAGGAAGTGACGCGTGTTAGTCAACATTTTGGAGTGTTGACTATTAATTCAGCAGATGGCTATTGGAATCAGCAGATATGATGTCGTAGGCGTGACGTAATGCTTGCTGCTGATAGAGTTTGCGTTGTTTTGTTTGCTGCTGATCAGCAGGCGCGCTTTTGTTAGAACGTTGAGAAGCGACGTCGTTTGAATTAGTAGATGCGTCGTCGTTTTGCGTGATTTCTCGCAATCAGCAGATAGAATGTTTTGAAGAATAGAGCTGTGATCAGCAGATGATTTGTTTTGCTTGCGAGAGTTGTTGTCTGCTGATATTTGCTACGGCGTCGTTTAGATAAGTTGGAACGGTGTCGTTTTGAAGTGCTTTCACGCGAATGCTTTTGTTTGCTTCTGCTGATTTTATTGAAGAGAAAGAGTAGCATCTGCTGATCGTTTCCTGCTGGTTTTTGCTACGGTGTCGTTTTGCAGTGTTAGCGCGCGGTTGTTGATTTGTTAGTTGCTGCTGAATTATACGAAAAGGAAAAGAGGGTTGCTGCTGATTGCTTCCTGCTGGTTTCTTTGACTGTTTTGTATGAATCAGCAGGTGAGATTTGAAGAGGTATATATAGAAGTGTTGATTGACACTTAGATTATTTAGAGCCAGATATTTCTTATCTTTTCTTCTCCAAACCCTCGTCGACTACTGTTCACCCGAAGCTTTCTTCCCTAGCTTTCCGTCGTTCTCCGTCGAAGATTTGAGTGATTTTGGTGGCGCTGGTTTCCTTGTGAACTTCTCTTTCGATTGCTACCCATTTGAAGCTGCAGAACGACCTTGGAGAAGATCGCGAAAGCTGCTGGTTTCTGGTCGTGAGTGCTGTCGTGCCCTGTTTGGAATCGTGAGGTAGAATTTGTGGATTCGAGGTACGAATTGAGCAGCACTTACAGCTTGAGCGTGAACATGACTGATTCGGTGTTGTGAAATGTGTGATATTGTTGTTATGTGTTTACGTGAAGCAGTAAGGAATTGATTGACTTGTTGTTCTGTTCTCACGTATTATAAATTGTATGCATTGACATTGATTGGCATACATGCATACATATTGGGCCTTGACAGATTTGATTGATGACCCAAGCCACGTTGGAGCTGGCCAACAGATGTGTTGTGCACCATTCCAACGCTATCATCGGAGTGGTGTTGCCAGACCTGATAGGCTACCACTGAGCTGTGAGGACCGACGGGTCCCGATAAATCACGGACCGATGATTTCCCGGTTGATAGACCGTGGTGTGGAGGCGACTTGATTTGAATTGCCGATTGATTCTTTGGACAGCCACATGCATTTCATAGCACTGATTGTTAGTATGTTGCATGCGTAGCTGTTGATAGCTCTTCGTACTGAGGCTTGACCTCGTATTTGTTTCATCCGTAGTTTCTTGGGATTGGCCGGTTACTATAGACGTTTCATTGAGAAGTTTTCTTCGATAGCCATGCCTATGACGCAGTTGACTCAGAAAGATAAGAGATGGTTGAGGACTGATGAGTGCGAGTTCAGTTTTCAGACGTTGAAGGAGAAGTTGACTACTGCTCCTGTTTTGGCCCTACCGTCTGGCTCCGGTGGATTTGTTGTGTGCTCCGATGCTTCTCTGAGTGGATTAGGGTGTGTTTTGATGCAGAACGGGTACGTGATTGCGTATGCGTCTCGACAGCTGAAGCCTCACGAGACGAGGTACCCGGTTCATGATTTGGAGTTGGCTGCGATAGTGTTTGCCTTGAAGATTTGGCGGCATTATCTCTATGGTGAAGAGTTTGTGGTGTACACCGACCACAAGAGCTTGAAGTATATCTTCACGCAGTCGGATTTGAATATGAGGCAGCGACGCTGGATGGAATTGCTTAAGGATTTTGACTGTGAGATTCAGTATCAGCCTGGGCGAGTGAACTTGGTAGCAGACGCTCTAAGTCGAAAGACCCAGCCTGATATGTTGGCATCCTTGAGTATTTCGAAAGTTCATGAGGAGTTGAGTACTTCTGGTTGGCGATTCCAGCCGGGTGATCAGTATTTCTTCGTTTCGTCTCTTCAGGTAGAACCGTAGATTGTGATGAACATCAGGGAGGCGCAGAGGACCGACCCCTATATCCATGAGTTGAGGATTAAGGCGCAGTCAGGTCAGTCTGATGATTTCTCTGTTGCCGCTGATGGATGTTTGAGGTTCAGAGGGAGATTAGTAGTTCCGAACCTGATTGATTTGAAGGAGGCCCTCATGAATGAAGCTCATTGTAGTCGGTACAGCGTGCATCCGGGCGAGCGAAAGATGTACCATGCCTTGAAGTCTCACTACTGGTGGACAGGTATGAAGAGCGACATTTATGCTTTTGTTGCTAGATGTCTGAATTGCCAGCAGGTCAAGGCTGAGAGGATGAGACCTGGTGGTTTGTTGCAGAGTTTGGAGGTGCCCCAATGGAATTGGGAGCACATCGCCATGGATTTTGTGACTCATCTACCTCGATCGAGTAGGGGATGCGAGGCGATTTGGGTTGTGATTGATAGACTTTCGAAGTCAGCCCATTTCATTCCCTATGATGTGAGGTGTTCGATGAAAAAGATGGCGAAGTTGTACATCGACCATGTGGTTAGATTGCATGGGGTTCCGGTTTCGATAGTGTCTGACAGAGATCCGAGGTTTACTTCTCGCTTTTGGAAGAGTCTGCAAGCAGCAATGGGTTCGAGATTGGCGATGAGCACAGCCTATCACCCACAGACAGACGGACAGTCTGAGCGGACTATCCAGACTTTAGAGGATATGTTGCGAGCGGTAGTGATGGATTTCAGTGGTGGCTGGCAGGATTCGCTGTCCTTAGTGGAGTTTTCGTATAACAACAGCTACCAAGTCACTATTGGAATGACTCCGTTTGAGGCTTTGTATGGTCGAAAGTGCAGATCCCCGATTTGTTGGGAAGATGTTGGCAAGAGACAGCTTTCTACGCCGGAGTTTGTTCAGCATATGAAAGATCAAATCGATTTGATCCGGAGTAGAATGAAGGCTGCCCAAGACCGTTTCTCGAGTTATGCGAACCGAAGACGTCGACCGTTAGAGTTTGAGGTAGGCGATCGTGTGTTTCTCAAGATTTCTCCTTTCAAGAGCGTGATGAGATTTCGATTTAAAGGCAAATTGGCTCCCAGATTCGTTGGTCCCTTTGAGATTATCGAGCGGATTGGCTATCAGTGATACCTAGGGGATCATGGGGCGATGTTGCTAGACGCTCTTACCATGATCCGATGGGCAAGTCCGGAATTGTGATTCCGGAGCCACAATGGTTGTGGGCCCACAGCTAGCTGTATCCCTGAACCATTGAGGGTCACACAAGTACTGGGTTCGAGATTCCCGCACGGATACTGAGCTCAATGTGTTGAGCATACGAAGAGGATTTTGGGGAGTGCGACTTCCTAAAAGTCAACAGGGGTCAAATCGTGATTTCCCGCTGTTGAGGGGCAAAACGGTCATTTTGCACTGGGGTTCTGAAAAAATGGTTTTTCAGATCATAGTATTCAGTTTTGGAAACTGAGTCGATCGGTCTGATCTGATCGGCGATCGGAGTTACGATGAAGTCACGGTGATAGGGATGAACGGAATGTTCATCCGTTGGACCCGGGGCCCGTTGGGCCGGTCCAAGACTATGACTAAGTCTATTTAATTAGACTTAAGCTTCATTATACAAACAACTACACAACCTAACCCTAAACCTAGCTCTAAGCGCCGTCTCTCCCCTCCTCCAAAAGCCTCGCCGCCACCGCCGCCGCCGCTTCGCCGGAATTTGTTCCGACCAATATCTCGAGGAGAATCCGTCCGCGCCGATCTCGTCAGGCCTTCTAGTGCAGGCTGACGGAGGAGTCTCGCATCCGGTCGTGGACCTGATTGATGGATCTACCGCCGCCTACCGTGAAGAGCCGGCGTTCTTGTAACGAGGAGAATCCGTCCGCGCCGATCTCGTCAGGCCTTCTAGTGCAGGCTGACGGAGGAGTCTCGCATCCGGTCGTGGACCTGATTGATGGATCTACCGCCGCCTACCGTGAAGAGCCGGCGTTCTTGTAATTCCGGTTGGAGCCAGGCACGAGTTGCCAACAAGGTAGTCATCTAAACACCCTATGAATGTCATATAGTGTTATTGTTTGAATTGTATTGATCTTCTCCCGGCCAAATTTTTGTTCTTCCGCTGCCTCGCCAGGAGGCGTGATCCGGATCCACCGTGGCCCCCCAACAGGAAGAGTGTCCGGTGAAGCCCCTCCGATGCTTAAGTCAGGCAGGATGCGGGAGCAAAAAGAGAGAATATGGGTGCTGGGAGTGAAAGAATGCGTGAGGGTATATGTGAATGAATGCATGAATGGGACGTACCTGGTATTTATAGAGAGGCTGGGCGGTGGAGATGAGCATATCCTGACGAATATTCGCCTAAGCCGAGTATCTCGAGCGACATACTTTCCGTGATCCTCGATAATCTTGTCATTCAAATAAGGAAAGACGTATCCGGGTTGGATCTCAAATAAGAAAAGTCGTATCCATGCTGGATTCTGGTAGACATGACATTGTCCTCGGGAAACACTCCCGATCTGAGCACGAGTCCTCGGACGACTTCCCGATCTTAGCGGCGTAGGTCGGGGTCTAGAGCGTGCTGCTCGGTCCTCGGGTCCCGAGGTGATGATAGGGGGAATCACGAGTATCCTCCGTCGCGAGTCCTAGACGAAGAATTGAAGTATAGGATTGTGTAACGGGGGTCGGGACCCGAGCTGAAGCCCATGATTCTGAAGAAAACCACGATCCTCGCGACGTTGTACTTCAACCACTGAGAACAAGACACGTGGACGGTCCGGATGAGGTCGGACTTGTGCTTCCTGGAGAAACCCCCGATCCGTGTGATAACGCATCCCAGTCGTTGAGGAGATTAGTGTGGACGGTCGAGATGGAATGGCCCTGACAATCGAGGAGACAATTAGAGTTCCCGAGATGATCTAAGCCGTCGATGAGCGTGAGATCGGACGGTCGTGATTCTTCCCGAGTTCTTATAAATATGCGAGGATATCCCCTCATTTCTCACTTTCACTTCTTGAGCGCACCGAAACTCTGCTGAAATTCTCTCTCGTTCCCGAGCTCTTGATCTGTTCTTCATCTCCTACCCTCAGCACTTAGTAAGTTTCTGCTCTTTCGAAAATGCCCACTCCTAGTGATAGCGCAGTAAGTAGCACGGCCGCGTCGATAGATAGCGTCCCTGTAGGTCCAGAGACCAAGGAACCCCGGCTTCCCGATCAGGCCAAGCTGGGGTCCTCGAGCCAGCCATGGTATGAGGAGAAAGTCCTCCACCCTTAAGTCGTCTGACATTCCCCTAATCAAGGAGAAAGGGGGAATGCTAGATAAGTTTGAGGTAGTTCTTCCTGGCCCCGAGGAGAGGGCCCATCATCCTCTCCCCGACTTCCACTCCTTCTACATCAACCAACTGGAGATGAGACTCCGGTTTTCTATCCCGAGATTCATCACCTCCTTATGCCATCACATCAAGGTCAGCCCGAGCCAGTTTGGCCCCCAACTCGTATAGCTTCCTCCTCGTCCTAGCTGTCCTCCTCAGCTACTTCAATATCCCCCTAATTCCCTACGTCCTAATGCAACTGATCCAGATTAAGAGGCTAGTACCGGGAAAATTTTACCTTTCCCACAAGGGAGATCATACGTTCATCGGGGGGAACCCGAGCTCTCACAATGGATGGATGAGCCGGTTCTTCTACGTTGGGCGGTTCGGAAGGAAGAGGAACCCATGTTGCCGTGAGTGTCATGGAGAGATAACGTGTATACCTTCACACCCTCGACCCCCGAGCGATCCCCCAACCTGATCTCCTTCCTTGCCGCTATGCACGATAAATGCTACAGTGCTCCCGATCTGGTATCTAACTTGCCTCTTCTTTTGCAGCTGAATGTATTGGAAAGGCCGCGTTGCTGAGGCCCTGAAGGAGCATCCCGAGGAGGGCTCCTCGGGGGTGGTCGAGCCTCCGGTGAAGGCTGTGAACAAGTGGAAGGCCCCCTCGTCCGTCGAAAAGGAGGCCAAGCGCCAAAAGAAGAAGGGGGCCTCCACATCCGAGGCACAAACGCCCCTGTTATCGAGATGCGTCAGGCGTCGACGCCCTAGCCCCGACACGAGAGGAGAGTCCTGCCCCGACGCCTCCATCCCCGACGACCCCGATGCCCCCTAAAACCATTCCCAAGGTCCGCTCTTCTGGGGTGAGACCGAGGATGGATACGGGTCTTGGACGAGCTCCCGCTCTAAATATTTTTGAGGACTCCTTTGTGGTCTCGCCCTTCGGATCCGTGGCGACGGGACTTCTTTGCAACATGATCCCGAACAGGGATGTCTCCCGGGTGCGGAACGCCACCAACTCCGAGGCCGTGGGATTATTCGCGGCCCAATTTGCAGCGGTATGTCCATGATCTGTCCGAACTCTTACCTCATGCCTGTGTTAGCATTCTGATCTTTCACTCTTATGCAGGCAATGGTCTGGGGCGGCGAGGTGATTAGCCGCCTCACCCAGGCTCAGCGGGAGGTGAACGACACTTGTCAGTCTTTTGATGACCACACCGAGCTGGAGATGCAGCTCGCCGACCTGGAGGCGGCAAGGGCTCAGGAGAATAGGGCGGCGGAGGCCAAGAAGGAGGCGCTGGAGGCCCAGGTGAAGGGGCTAGCAGCCGATAAGGTCGCTCTGGTTGCCGAGAAGGAGGATCTCGCGGCCGAGAAGAAGGCAATAGAGGTCAAGCTCGAGACTCTGGCTGCTAAGAAAACTGCGGTGGAGGTCGAGCTTGACGAGACCAAGGCCCGAGCTGAGGTGGAGATTGGGCGTCTGAGGAGTGAGGCCGTGAACGCATGGGGCCTCGGCAAGGAGGAGTTCTTGAAGTCCTCTGAGTTTGACGACATGTGCACGAAAAGGTCTCTGGCCTACTTCGAGAGCGACTTCAAAAGCTGCGTAGCTCAGTTCCGAGCTAATGGATACTCCGAGGAGGAGCACTCAGATCCCTTCCTTAGCGTGGCACGGGCCTTGGATGAGCTACCCGATGATGAAGAGGAGGCTGATGATGGAGCTGACGAAGACGCCTCAGGAGACGAGACCACTCCCCTGAACTCCCTCGAACATTGATTGTATTTAATTTTCCAATGTACTGTAAATTTTGATGTTCTAATGAAATTCCCCTTTTGTATTATTTCCTTTCCTCCGAGCTGTTATTTTTTAGTTCCAATAAATTAAGCACAAAGTGGGGTAGCCCGAGAATAAAGATCACAACCAAATACGAAATGAGATAACCCGAGCAACCCGAGATGTAATATATCTCACATAATTAAGAATCAAGCAGGATGACCCGAGCAACCAAGATGAATGATCGCCCATAATCGAGAACAGAGCGGGGTAACCCAAGCAAACTCCGCTCTAAACGAGCACATATAATTGAGCAAAGGTTACCTAGTATGAGCGGCATCTTTCAAGATTCGGGCTCTATCGTGGTTTATCACATCTGAAAGAAGGATGCCCGAACTGTGCAAGCCCTTGACCAGGTTAATCTCTCGCTTATGAGAAGTTTTAGTTTCCATTTGTGGAGATGTCCGAACAGGCCCGGTGTTTGGAAAACTAAATTATCCCCATGTAGGTTGACTACCCGAGCTGGCGGGGCTTGTGTGCTCAGGTGGGGTTGCCATCTGAGGAGTTGCCAATGAGAATTGGGCTTAGGTGTCTAGCTGGTCGGACTTATTCTCTCAAGTGGAAGTGCCACTCGAGGAGGTGCCAATGAGAATTGGGCTTAAAGTGCCGATCTGGTCGGGCTTATGCACTCAAGTGGGGTTACCACCCGAGGAGGTGCCATTAAGAATTGGGCTTAAAGTACCGAGATGGTCTGGCTTATTCGCTCAAGTGGGAGTCCACTCGAGGAGGTGCCAATCAGAATTTGGCTTAAAGTGCCGAGCTGGTAGGGCTTATGCGCTCAAGTGGGGTTACCACCCGAGAAGGTGTCAATAAGAGTTGGCTTTAAAGTGTCGAGCTGGTCGGGCTTATGCGCTCAAGGGAAGAGCCACTCGAGGAGGTTGTTGTTAAGAACAGCGAGTTGAGAGAAATATCCTTTGTTCCATAAGATAACCTTTCAAAATGAGATAGGGGAGGACCTAGTCATACTACTTACAAAGAAATAAAGGCTAGGCATAATACTTCTGAAGATGGATAATATTCCAGGGCCGGCACCCTCTCTTTCCTTGCGTGTCTTCCAAGTAGTAAGATATGACTCCAGCTCTCCCGACCACTTTGTATGGCCCTTTATACTTCGGATCCAGCTTTCCTCTGTCTCCCTGATATTGTATCCTCCTCCAGACAAGATCCCCCATTTCATATTTCCGAGGCCGAACCCTCCTATTGTAAGCTTGCGCCATTCTTCTTTGATACGCTGACAGACGTACTGCCGCCTGAGCTCTTCTCTCCTCGAGTTGGTCCAACTCGAGGCTCCGTATCTCCCCATTATCCTCTGTATATTTCGTGACCCGAAGACTGTCCTGGCCGATCTCCGCAGGCAAAAGTGCTTCAGTCCCATACACCATGGAATAAGGTGTCTCGCCTGTAGCTTCTCGAGTCGTAGTCCTATAAGCCCTGAGCACAATTGGTAGTTCATCCACCCATCTCCCCCTGTCCGAGTCCAATCGTGTCTTGAGGGCTTGCACGATGCTTCAGTTAGTGACTTCTACTTGTCCGTTGCTTTGAGGATAAGATACCGAGGTGAAAACTTGCTCAATCTTCAATTCTTGACACCAGGCCCAGACTTTTGCCCCGCAAAACTGTCTCCCGTTGTTTGAAATAGGCCTCCGAGGTATCTCGAAGCGACAGACGATGTTCTTCCACATAAATCTCAACACCTCGACTTTGGATATCTTCGCTAAGGGTTCTGCCTCCACCCACTTGGAAAAGTAATCTACGGCAACCAATAAGAACTTCCTTTATCCTCCTGCCGGTGGGAAATGTCTCACTATGTCCATGCCCCACTGATCAAAGGGGCATGAGGAGATAACGATCTTCAGGAACTCGGAGGGCTGCTTCTGTAAGTTGGCATGTTTCTGGAAACCTTGACAAGATCGGACGAGGGTGGTAGAATCCTGCTGCATAGTAGGCCAGAAGAAATCCGCGAGTAGAGCTTTCCGAGCCAGAGATACGAACCCCAAGTGATTTCCGCAACACCCTTCGTGGATTTCCCTTAATACATATCTGGCCTCATCGGGATCTAAACACTTTAATAGCGGCCGTGAGAAGGACCTCTTATACAACTTATCATCCAATATAATAAAGCGCAGTGCTCGACGCTTGATTTCCCAAGCTCTTCGAGAGTCCTCAGGCATGACCCTTCATAGAATATACTCCAAGATATCATGTCGCCAGTCTGAGGTAGGCACTACCTCATGATTCTGCCCGACCTGATATACCTGTGACAACAGTTCCTTTTCCTTGCACTTATTTTCCCGAGGGTGGAGTAAGAGAGCTAGCCATACGTGCGGGTCTGTCCGCCTTTTCATTGCTTTCTCGAGGTATCTGTTCCAGAACCACTTCAGAAAAAGTTTCCATTAGCTTGCTCAAAGCCTCTGCATACTACACCATTTTTCATTTTTTACCTTGAATTTTCCATTGCTCTGTTGAACCACCAACTGGGAGTCTGAATAGAGCACTACCCGAACTATCCCCATATTATTTGCCCCTCGGAGCCCGATGAGTAGGACCTCATACTATGCTTCATTATTGGAGGCCTTGAAATCAAGAGTGACTGCCAGACCTGTTTCTTACCCCCAAGGGTACACCATTACTACCCCGACGCCGCTTCTCGATGAGCAAGAAGACCCATCCACATAGACATTCAACCTCTCCTCCTGCTCGAGGTGCACTGTCTCTGCCAAGAAGTCTGCTAGTGACTGTGCTTTTATCACGGCCCGAGGCTTAAACTGTATATCATATTCACTGAGCTTCATGACCCACTTGACAAGTCTTCCTGAGGCATCGGGATGAGAGACGATCTGCCCCAGTGCGCTGCTTGTAAGCATGGTAATTTGATGAGATAGGAAATACGGCCTGAGACCCCGAGCTGTGATAACCAAGGACAGAGCTAGTTTCTCCTGTATTGTATAATTCAACTCGCCCTCTTCAGGGCATGGCTAACAAAATATACGGGCTGGTGCATCTGTCCTTCCTCCTGAACTAGGACCGAGCTAGTTGCTTGTGGGGTGACGGCGAGATATACAAATAGTGGTTCCTCGAGCTCGGGCTTGTTGAGAACTGGTAGCCCCTTCAAATATTCCTTCAACTCCTGAAAGGCCTTCTCACTGTGCTCATTCCATTAAAAATCCTTCGCCTTGCGGAGTATCTTGAAGAAGGGGAGACTTCGGTCAGCCGACCTATAGATGAATCAGGACAGCGCAGCAATCCTTCCCGTCAACCTTTGGACTTCCTGAATGTTCCGATGAGGGCTCATTGAAGCAAGAGCTCGCACCTTCTCAGGGTTGTCTTCAATTCCCCGACGAGTGACCATGTATTCCAAGAATTTCCATGTCCGAGCTCCAAATAAGCACTTGCCGAAGTTCAGTTTGATTTGATAGTCCCGAAAAGTATGAAAATTCTCCTCCATGTCAAATATAAAATTTTTCTCCTCCCGAGACTTCACCAGTATATCATCTACGTATACCTTCACATTTCGCCCGATCTGCTTTTTGAACACCTTGTCCATCAACCTCTGATAAGTTTCTCCCGCATTCTTGAGGCCAAAGGGCATGACGACATAACAAAATGTCCCGTCCGCCGTAATGAAGCTGACTTTGCGCTGATCCTCCTCGGATAATGGAATTCGATGATACCCCTGATAGGCGTCCAAGAAGCTGAGCAGCTTGTGATCCGAGGTGGCGACGAGTTGATCAATCCTGGGGAGCGGATAACAGTCTTTGGGACAGGCCTTGTTCAGATCCCAAAAGTCCACACACATTCGCCATTTTCCTGTAGATTTAGGTACGAGAACAACATTAGACAACAAGGTCGGGAAATGTACCTCTTTTATATGTCCTCGGATAATGGAATTCGATGATACCCCTGATAGGCGTCCAAGAAGCTGAGCAGCTTGTGATCCGAGGTGGCGACGAGTTGATCAATCCTGGGGAGCGGATAACAGTCTTTGGGACAGGCCTTGTTCAGATCCCAAAAGTCCACACACATTCGCCATTTTCCTGTAGATTTAGGTACGAGAACAACATTAGACAACAAGGTCGGGAAATGTACCTCTTTTATATGTCCGGCCTGCAGTAGATCCTCGACCTGACTCCTGATCACTGCGTCCTTCTCTGGACCGAAGTGTCTTCTCTTTTGAATGACTGGTCGGGATTTTTTGGAGACATTCAACATGTGCTCCATTACTTCGTGTCTGACCCCTTTCAGATCAGAAGGGGATCAGGCGAACACATCCTTGTTTCTTTCTAGGCACTGGATCAGTTGTGCCCGCACACCTTCTGAGAGAGCCTTGACGATCTTTACTACTCCAACCGGGGGAATGAGAACTACTTCCTCCCCCTCATCCTCGGTGGTCAGTTGAAATCCTCTCCAACTATATTCACACCCCTGTCTTCCCAAGCCTTCGGGTAGTCTTGGGCTTGGGCTTTAGCCACTTTCTGCTCCACTCTTACCTCTTTAACATGAAATTTCCTCGCCATCTTCCGATCTCCGAGCACTTCACCCACTGAATCCCCTACTGGGAACTTAATCTTCTGATGCAAGGTCGAAGCCACAACCATGAAGGCGGCCATGACTGGCCTTCCGAAAATGAAGTTGTAGAAAGAAGGTGCATCAACCACGGTAACTCGACCAACTTAGTCTTCCTGCATTTCCATAATCCAAGTGAAAGGGGTAGCTGAACGACCCCCACTGGCTGCAAAGAATGACCAGTGAACCAGAACAGTGGTGTCTACACGGGCTCCGTACGATATTCTTCGAGGTCCATCTGATCCACTGCATCCTTAAAAAATACATTGAGTGAACTCCCGGAATCCACAAAGATACGGGCCACCTCATAATTCGCAATCATTGCCCGAATAACCAAAGCATCGTTGTGCGCTTCAACATCCGTCGGTAAGTCCTCAGGATCGAATGAGATAGTAGGCTCTGAGCGTCTCTTTTCAACCTCCGTGACTTCCATCGGACGAGACCGCGCCTTCATCGCCCGATTAGAGTCCCCATCAGTAGGTCATTCTGATATCATTTGGATAATACCCCGAGGCGAGGGTGATCTCTGCTCTCCTCGGGAATGGTTCTTATCCTAATTCTGATGTGTCCTCTCTCGCCCTGAGGGCCTCTTATCATGCCGCCAACTTTCTCCTGCTCGGGTCCTCTTCTCCCTCCGAGGTTGTCCATCCCCTACTAGTGCTGCGCTTACATCAGGATTATTTTGTATAACGCGCTCCAACTCATTATCCAGGTGTCGGCACTCCGAGGTTGTGTGACCGTAATCCTTGTGAAAATCACAAAACTTATCTGACCTGGGATTCCTCGGGGTCCCGTCACTTCCCTGAGGGTGCTGCACTACCTTCCGCTCGTCACAAATTTTCAAAGCCCGAACTTTGCTCACTTTCAATGGCGTTCGGGCAGTGAACTCCCCCAACAGCAAATGAGGTTCTTGCCTAGATGGCCTCATCTCTAAATTCCCGAACCGGTCGAGGTGGCGCTTTCTGTTCACTCCTCCTTGAGGACTGTATCTCCTACACATTAACATATTTTCGGCTTTAGTGAGAAGCTCATCAAACGCCTTCGGGGGTTTCTTGATCAGGGATCTGAAAAAATCACCCCCTCACAACCCTTGGGTGAATGCTCCGATCAGCAAATCCGACGTGGCGGACGGTACCTCATGATAGTTCTGTTAAAACGCCGGATATATTCCCGAAGACTGTCCTGTTCTTTCTGCTTCACCGTAAACAGATTCAGCGTAGTCATCGGTTGCTTCTTGCTGCTAGCGAATTGATGAAGGAACACCTGACTGAAATCCTGGAAGCTCTTGATACTCCCTGTTGGCAAGAGATTGAACCACTGTTGCACAGATTGGACCAGGGTGGTGAGGAAAACTCTGCATTTGATGGGTTCAGCATACTGGTGGAGGAGGGCGGCGTTTTCAAATCGAGACAGGTGCTCCTCGGGATCTCCCATCCCATCATACTCTCCGACGTTCGGGAACTTAAAACTGTTGAGGTAACTCAGCAGCCAGTACCTCAGCAGAGAAACGGTACCTCCCGAGCTTGGATGGGTCGGGAACTTAAAATGTTGAGGTAACTCAGCAGCCAGTACCTCAGCAGAGAAAGGTACCTCCCGAGCTTGGATGGGTGGAGGTGCCGAGCTTCTTTCTTCCCTCAGTCGGGCAACTTCCTCCTGAAGCTTCCTGATCAGATTGTTGATCGGACGGTGGGTGTGACTCAGGTTGGTTCGTCAGTATCTGCTTTACTGTAGCCGTTACCAGTTAGGCTATCTGTTCCGCAGTGAGGCTGGGGTTTTCAGACCCCTGAGACAGACCCTGCGTGTGGCTAGTTCTCCCATTCACTGAGCTCTACTCCTATTTGGCGGCATCTTGTCTTCCTTATTCTTCGTTTCCCACAGACGAAATCAATTGATGTAGCCAAATTATCTCAGTCGACGAGCAACCGCCACTTCGAGAGCTCGGGACGTCGGGATTTTTAGTGAATGGAAGTTGGTTCTTCCGGATGCCTGCAGCCACATAACACAATTCAGAGGGCGCCGAAAGAGTGTCCGGATATATATGGAACGGATGGAGTATAATAACAAAATCATGATACTTAAGTTGGTATTTATTGGGATAAAAGCAGATGGATAAATACCGACTTATTACAAATATAAAAACTATGTTCTTTTCGCTTTTTAATGTAAGGTTAGCCTATTAATGGCTAACAACCTATATAGGTAAGAGGCCTCTTGGTCCATATATATTTTAAAATCGAGGGATATGCACGAGTAGGCAGTGACCCGAGGAAGAGGATTTATATAACGGATTAACTCCCAGAGCATACCCCACAATATTTCGGTGGGAAATATGCTCCACAAAAGAATCGAATCCCTGAAGTCGGAGAAAATACTTTCACATCCCCAAGTTTTACCAACTCGCCTGTGTCTCGGAAAAAAAAAAACTATGTTCTCTGTATATATGGGACGACGGATGGAATATAATAACAAAATTATGACACTTACGTTGGTAATTATTGGGATTAATGCATATGGATAACACCTTATTACAAGTATAAAAACTATGTTCTCTATTTATATCTCGGAATCTTTATACCGATGTCTATATTTCATATATTTTTTTAATTCTTTTACCAAACTACTAATATTTCATTTAATCCATTACTACCCTACAATAAGTTTTATATTCTATTACAACACTCAGTATCTAATGAAATAGTTTAGAAGTTGAAATTTTTTGGTCTCAATTAGAAGCATGACATTACGAATGGGATATTTGATTATTATTTTCTATGCGGATTGTTACGAATGGGATATTTGATTATTATTTTATATGGGATTTTTCATGACAATTAAAAGCATGACATTACGACTTCGTTTTATAGTTTACACATTTCTGCATTGCAGATTTTTGTAATTAATTTAATGAACTTTCTAATGACACGCAGACTAAGATTTTTCTTGTCCTTGAGAAGATTTCTACTATATAGACTTCATATCAATCATTTATCACTTAGTGGAGGAATAATATGTTTTTATTGCTATAGTTGCGGTCAACCATAAAAAAGAAAAAGTAGGACGGGTTGACTTGAAACTGGACGGACCCAACTCTTTTTTCCCACTCTGTTTAAGTATTTGGAGTTTTATTGGTTATAACAATGCAGTGGTACACGCAGATAGCTTGACTTAATTAAGGGCAGAATAATTCTTCGAACCACACGATATCTATTTAATTAATAACAATGAAATATCTAATAACTTATTAATTCACCTCACGTGGCAAAGGACTTGCAATTAAGACATGTCCAGGAATTTAGGGTATGCCTGTTCTGTCTCATACGGACAGTATTTTTTATAATCCATGTAATAGACAAGGTGATTGTTTAGAATATAGAGAAATCTTTTAATTTTGATGTCCCCCATAACCACCTCGGGACCCGAGGGTAGAGCAACTCAATCCATGACCTCGGCACAGAAACAGCTCGGGAATCGCACGTGGGTCGGCACTACGCTATAGGTTCTGTTTATGCTACTAAGTGCGGGAAGGCTTCCCGAAGTCACTCTATACTTACCAAGCTCTTCCCGAGGCCTCAATACCAGCTCGGGTGTCGCACGGAAACCAAGCAACACGCTACACACCTGACCTACGTTGTTAAGCTCGGGAGCTGGCCCGAGGACTCTCTACCAGTTCGGGGATACTTCCCGAGCTTACTGTCCCGACGTGTTAAAGCACTTCCGTAAAAGACGGAGAACGTGGACCGGATTATGCGGAAGACGTGCGCACGACCTCACCCACGTCTCGACAGAACGTGCGAGCGAATCGATTCATCTACCTAGCCCCTCTATAAATATCAGGTACGCCTCACATTACAGACTCTCTGATTTTACTCACTCATTCGCTCTCACAGCGTATTTCTCTCGCACACTGCCTGACTTAGGCATCGGAGGGGCTACGCCGAACACACTTCCGGCGCCCTCTTACCTAGTGTTTGTGGCCGCAGATACTGACGCGGGGCGCAATCTATCATTCGAGTCCCTACGCCCGACGACAGCTTCTCGATGACCCGGCGCCCGAGCTCCCCGACGTGGTGCCAGCTCTTCGGCTGAGATATTTGGCTACATCAATTGGCACCGTCTGTGGGAAACGTTGAAGAAAGAAGACAAGACGCCACCTAAAAGGATTAGAGCTCAGGGTACCGAGGAAACTAGTAAAGTTAAGGGTATATTTCAAGGTCGGAAGAATCGGGGTGACTCCTTTTCTAATCTCGCCACGGCCCAGATAGCTCAACGGGTAGCAACTACAGTGGAATAATTGCTGGTTAAACCTGAGTCATAATCGCCGCCCGACCCTGCGCAAGAAACTTGGTGGTAGATGAGGGAACATCTCAGGCCCATGCGGGTTCATAATTACCCAAACAGGTACGTTCCACCACTTTGGCTCGTATATAAATGCGCAGGATACTTCCGGGGGAGCGCACTCCGACCTATCCAGTTGGGTAGCACGTCTCCCGACCTACGGAGCTAGCACAAGTCTCGACCCGGAATATCTTACGAGGGATCGCATATCACTGGGGCCGCACTTCGCCCGGCCACGTTACAACCTTCGCCCGAGATTGTGGCTCGTTTATGGTCAAGTTAAACCAAGGTTAGTAGTTATCTTATTGCGTAAAATACTTTGCTTTAGGGAAAACCCCGTTGTAGTACAGGTCAACTCGATTTGCTCGGGGAAATGTCTGATCTGTATTTGCCGAACAATCTATCACCCCGACTGGTTCGGGAATATGTGGACTTTGTGGGTTGTGGCATCCATTTCTATCACCTCGGAATTTCGTTATGTCCTGCCCGAGGGTTTATTTTATCACTCTGCTCGAGAAACTATTCTATGCTCTTCTCGGAGGTCTCATCTTGTCGGGCTCGGGAAACCATCGCCGGCTGCTGTTAAAGCTCGCGCACCAACATCACGACCCAAGGTTAGTGATTACTCCCCTATTGTTGTGTTACTTTACGAAAAATTGTGTTCTAGCACGAGTCGACGTGTTATGCTGAGGAATCTATTATCCCAATCTGCTTGGGACTCATTATCCTGCTTGGAAATCCTATATCGCTCTGTTCGGGAATCCATTATACATTGCTTGAAAGCACATCTTTTTCTCGGGAGTGCGTTCTTTGCTCGGGAGCACGTTATTTACTCGGAGGCACGTCTTTTGCTCGAGATGGCGTTCTTTGCTCGGGAGCACCTTATTTGTTTTTTGGCACGAAAACACGTTCTTTGCTCGGGAGCCCGTTATTTGCTTCCAAGCACGTTATTCGCTCTGGAGCACGTTATTTGCTCGGAAATCTATTATCTCGACCTTCTCGAGAAAACGTCATGCTTTGGGAAGTTTATTACAAAGCCCGGTTCCGCACTGGCACCTCCTCGCGTAGCTCTTCTACGTGAGTGCATAAGCCCGACCAGCTCGGCATACTTAAGCCCAATTCCGCACTGGCAATCTCAAAGCCCAGTTCCGCACTGGCAATATAAGCCCGACCTTGCTCGGCTACAAATCCCAGTTCCGCACTGGCACCTCCTCGCGTAGCTCTTCTACGTGAGTACATAAGCCCGACCAGCTCGGCACACTTAAGCCCAGTTCCGCACTGGCAATCTCAAAGCCCAGTTCCGCACTGGCAACATAAGCCCGACCAGCTCGGCACACTTAGGCCCAGTTCCGCACTGGCACCTTTTTGCGTAGCTCTTCTACGCAACTACGAAATCCAGCCTTGTTGGCATACTAAGTCCGATTGGCTCGGCATTACGAGTCCAACATTTGTTGACGTCTTAAGGCCGACCATCTCGGCATATAAGTCCAGCTCGGGTTAACAAAGAAGTTCGGCATATAAGTATACCTCTTGCATTGCCCCCCTACGCTTAGACGAATTCTGCTATGAAAAGTGATCCTTAAGAAGTTTGTTTAATAGTTTTTGTACATGAGTTATCATACGTCAGAGTTGCTTGGGATAGTTTGTCTCGAACCCGACGAAGTAAAAGTAGGCAAAGATGAAAGGTGAAGTTGTTTATTTCATTCAAGCTTCAAAATAAATACAAAATGCAAAGGCATTAAGCTGGAGGAGCCTCCTCCCGACCCGAGCTGCTTCCTTCTTCCTCTTCTTCATCGGGCAAATTAGCCAGGGCTCGCTCAACATCAAGGAAGGAGGCGGGGTGTTCTTCTTCAGTGTACCCGCTCTCCCTGAATTGTGCCAGGCACCCGTCGAACCCCTTTTCGAAGAAGGCTAGGGCCTTCCCCGAACACAGAACTCTAAACTCTTTGGACTGCAGGAACTTCTCCTTCCCGAGCTCCCAAGAGTTTGCCGCCTCGTCCTTCCATTTGTCCACCTCGGCTTGAAGGGCCTTGTTTTCATCCTCAGCACGAAAAGCTCGGGTTCGGGAGGATTCCAGCTCGAGCGCCATCTCTTTGCTATCCTTGTCATGATTAGCTTGTATCTCCTCGAGCTGTTTCATTAAGCCTTCATGCTCCTGGATTACCCCATCCATCGAGTGCTTGGTTTTAGTGATCTCCTCTCGTGCGCGGAGGAGGCGATTGGCCACTGATCCACTCCATACTACGACCTGCGGAAGACATAACAGTTAGCATCGGCATCGGGATCAGAGGATAGAAAGATCAAGGTGAATGCCTACTTGCATGAGATGGAGACTGGCAGCCTCCAGAGCTGCTAGGTCGGGAACGCTATTCACCAAGTTGTAATCCCGATCAGGAATCAAGCGACGGGTGAAGTCCAATGAGGCCGAGCCCGAGGGCTTGGCTATGAAAGAGATGGTCGAAGCGTCCAAGTACTCGCAGGACGCTTCGGTGGTCTGCTCGGGGCCCTTACCTCCCGAGGTGGATGTCTCCTTTATTGCTTCTTTGGGGACCTGCTCCCGACCAGATTCGTGGGTTTCCTGCTCGTGTTGGCGCTTCTTGCGCTTTTCTACGCTCTCCTCCACGCTCTTCCTTTTCCCTTTACTTAGGGAACGAGAGGTCCCCTCCGGGTCGGCTTTCCTCTCCTTTAAAGCTCTTAGCATCTCGGCTTTCGACATCCTTTCGCCTGCAAAGGGAAAGAGCAGGTTAGCAGATCAGATTCCAGAACTAACAGTCGCGACAGGGAAAAGATGATGGAGGTACCTAGATCCCCGACCAGTGGAACCCCTTTTCCACTAAACTTAAAGTGGCACAGGAGGTCCTCCTCAATCAATTCCTGTGCATTAAAGCACTTTTCTCTCGTAACCTTAAGAAAATCAGTTAGCTCGGGCGCGGGCTCGGGAGTCGATGGAGGCTGAGTATATGCATTATCCCTCCATGACATATCACAACCCCATGGGTTCTCCCGACTAGAGATGCGTTTAATGAAGAAATATCTGCTCATCCACCCTTTGTGTGAACTCGGGTTACCGCTTACACACTGGTTAGAAATATAAAACTTCCCAGGACCTAACCTCTTGATTTGAACCAATCGCATTAAGGTGTACGTCGAGAGGGGGATCCTGAAAAATTTTAGTAAGATTCCTAAGGAAAGCAAGGAACTAAAAGAATTGGGGGTAAGTTGGCTCGGGCTGATCTCGAGGTGATTACACAGGTCAGTTATAAATCTAGGAACCGGGAACCTAAGTCCCCTCTCTATTTGGTTTACGTAGAAAGTGTGGAATCCAGCAATAAAACTTCCCAGGACCTAACCTCTTGATTTGAACCAATCGCATTAAGGTGTACGTCGAGAGGGGGATCCTGAAAAATTTTAGTAAGATTCCTAAGGAAAGCAAGGAACTAAAAGAATTGGGGGTAAGTTGGCTCGGGCTGATCTCGAGGTGATTACACAGGTCAGTTATAAATCTAGGAACCGGGAACCTAAGTCCCCTCTCTATTTGGTTTACGTAGAAAGTGTGGAATCCAGCAGGGGGACAGTGAGCTCGGGCGTGGACGTGAGGAATTACAATTTCGTATAAGTCGGCTATCCCTGCCTTATCCCTAATAGAAGGAATATACGACTGCCTAAGGGTAGAAGCCTTAATCTCGTACCAGGTACAACCCCGAGCTGCTAACCTTGCTTCATCTTGGTCGATCCTAAGTATCCTATCCCTGTGGGTTTCTGCGGTGCTCGGGATTTCTTCTCCCCTAAGACTAGCCTCGGGAGGCGAGGAGAGGTCTATCGATTCCGCTAAACTATCAACCAAGTTATAATCAGGGGAAGACATTTCTACAAGAAGATAACAAATTGTGAAAAACTTACGATAGGTCGGGAGGCGGTAGAACTAGCTCGAAAGCAGGTAGGAATTTTGGCAGAGTTTCAGCACTAGTGAAAAACGAAGGTGCAAATGAAAGAGAAAAGTTGCTTATTTATAGAAAAAGTTTGCCTCGGGAATCCCAAACAACTCCTCGAGATACGAGCTACGAATTGACCGTTCGATTTAAATTAATCAAAGGCTGAAATGATTTCACATGGATTATGGTTTTCTTCAAAGAAACACAAACAGTTACTTATGAATCTCGAGCTTCCCCACCGCTGCTCGTCGAAGGGTGTATCAAAGGTATAAGGCTGCGGAGGTTGTGATAGAATAAAATCCTACCTCGGGTCCCGACCTCAGATACATATACTCCTATACTTCAATTCTTCGTCTAGGACTCACGGCGGGGGATACTCCTGATGCCCCCCATAACCACCTCGGGACCCGAGGGTAGAGCAACTCAATCCATGACCTCGGCACAGAAATAGCTCGGGAATCGCACGTGGGTCGGCACTACGCTATAGGTTCTGTTTATGCTACTAAGTGCGGGAAGGCTTCCCGAAGTCACTCTATATTTACCAAGCTCTTCCCGAGGCCTCAATACCAGCTCGGGTGTCGCACGGAAACCAAGCAACACGCTACACACCTGACCTACGTTGTTAAGCTCGGGAGCTGGCCCGAGGATTCTCTACCAGTTCGGGGATACTTCCCGAGCTTACTGTCCCGACGTGTTAAAGCACTTCCGTAAAAGGCGGAGAACGTGGGCCGGATTATGCGGAAGACGTGCGCACGACCTCACCCATGTCTCGACAGAACGTGCGAGCGAATCGATTCATCTACCTAGCCCCTCTATAAATACAGGTACGCCTCACATTACAGACTCTCTGATTTTACTCACTCATTCGCTCTCACAGCATATTTCTCTCGCACACTGCCTGACTTAGGCATCGGAGGGGCTATGCCGGACACACTTCCGGCGCCCTCTGACCTAGTGTTTGTGGCCGTAGGTACTGATGCGGGGCGCAATCTATCATTCGAGTCCCTACGACCGACGACAGCTTCTCGATGACCCGGCGCCCGAGCTCCCCGACGTGGTGCCAGCTCTTCGGCTGAGATATTTGGCTACATCAAATTTGAATGTCAATATTTTATTATTGTTATTTTCTCGTATCGATCAAGATATCTGAACCACTTTTCACATTCAACAAATATATATATATTTCAATCAAATGGTTAATAATAACTTCGTTTGTACCTACAAAAATCTTATGGATATCATATGTTACTCAAGCTCAATAAAATTTATTGATAAATCATAGTGTGAAGAACATGAAGAAGAGTATAATCAACTAATAATATTCAGATTCAGATGTAATTCATTTAAATTGATATAACCGAATTTTGCTCAGCCAATAAGCAATTGCCATGCAGGATTTATCAGGTCGGGAATCTCTCTAATATTATTATCTTGTCAGCTCGGGTTACACACTTTTTTGTTTAAATAGGTCGGGGAGTGCTCCACCTGCAGTATCCTGTCAACAAAGAAATATGTCAAAGGGCGTCGGGGTTGTCCCGACGAAGGCCCTCCGATGCTTAAATTAGCTCGGGTTATTTGAGAGAATATAAAGAAAATATGAAATAAGTCTATCGATTCCCCCTCTCCACATGAGAAAATACGAGGGCACTTATAGGTAAAGAAATGTAGTTAAACGTACCTGTCCAAGTATTTATGAATCCGTGTGGGCCTAATATGTTTCTTCATCTACCGCCTGTAGGTAGGGATAGTTTTTCTTAATGGTTGTTGGTACCTTGGTCGGGCAAGAGGGCCAAGTGGTCTATCAAGTTGTTAATGTAGGGCCGTAATTTTGCGTGTTATACTCTTAGGTCGGGTGGAATGGTTGACACAAATAAAGACTCCCGAGGTGGTTTTGTTAACCAGCAAGATGCGTGCCCGAGCATGAAGAAGGTTGGCTTCCCGAGCTAAGTTTTTGAAATAGATTTTAAGTTATATCAATATTAACCCCCCCAAAAGAGTCCTAGACGAAGAATGAGAGTATAGGACTCTGTTTGATTGAGGTCGAGCGTTGAGTTAATATTTTGTTGTGGTTGGTGCTCGAGTCGTTGATAAGCTTCTTGATGCACGGTATTGATGAAATTCGAAGTTTGTGAGTAACTATTTGTGTTTCTTTGAAGAAAATAATCCGTGTGAAATCGTTCCCAGCCCTTGATTAGCTTTGATCAAACGGTTAGTTTTTAGCACGTATCTCGAGGTGTCGCTTGAAATTCCCAAGGAAAAAGTTCACCGATTTTTCTATAAATAGGCAGCTCTTTCCATTCATTCGTACCTTTGCTCTTTACTAGTACTGAAACTCTGCCGAAATTTCTGCCCGTTCCCGAGCTAGTTTTATCGCCCTCCGACCTCTAGTAAGTTTCTTATTTTACTATCACTCTGTAGAAATGTCTTCTTCCGATTATGATTTGGTTGTTAGATCAACGGAGTCTATAGATCATTCCTCGACTCCCGAGGTTAGTAATAGGGAAGATGAAAATCCGAGCTTGACTGACAACTATAGGGCTAGAATTCTTAGGATTGATCAGGATGAAGCGAGGCTAACCGCCCGAGGTTGTTCCTGGTATGAAATTAAAGCCTCTACCCTTAAGGAATCCGATATTTCTTATGTTAAGGATAAGGCGGGAATAACTAGTTTATACGAGGTGGTAATCCCCCATATACACACCCGAGCTCATCGCCCTCTAGCTGGTTTTCATACTTTCTACATAAACCAGATAGATCGGGGTCTTAGGTTTCCCCTCCCCACTTTTATTGCAAGCCTCCGCCATTATATTGGGGTTAGCCCTAGCCAGCTTGCGCCAAACTCTTATAGTTCACTTCTTTCTTTAGCAATTTTACTAAAATTTCACGGGGTCACCCTCTCGACCTATGTCCTGATGCAACTAGTCACCATTAAGAGGTTAGGTCCTGGGAAATTCTATATTTCAAATAAGAAAGGGTTCGGGTTTATAGGTGGTAACCCGAGCTCTCATAAAGGGTGGATGAGTAGGTATTTTTTTATTAGGCGTATCTCAGGCCGGGAGAACTTTTGGGGTTGTGATATGTCATGGCGAGATAACGCCCACACGTCGCCCCCCTCACCCCCCGAGCAAAAACCCAACCTTACTAAATTTCTAGAAGCCATGAGAGGAAAATGTTTTAATGCCCAACAATTGATCGAGGAAGATCTTCTATGTTTTTTCAACTTTAGCGGAAAAAAGGCTCGGCTGATCGGGGATTTAGGTACTGCCTTCTTTATACTGTCCTCATCGCATACGAGATCTAATCTATTAACTTGTATTTTACTTTTTGCAGGTGACAGGATGGATAAGGCCGCGATGCTTGAAGCTTTAAAGGAGAGGAGGAGCAAGACAAAATCTGGGGGGGCTTCAAGCTCGGGAGCCCAGAACAAGGAGGAGACCAGCTCGGGCGCCCCGAGCAAGGAGAAGAGAGAAGCTTCTCCAGAAAAGAAAGAGAGGCGCAAGAAGCGTCTCCATGAAAAGAGGGATACCGGTTCTACCCAAGAATCTATCCCCGAGGTGACGATTTCGGAGCCCGAGGGTACTATCAATAAGGGCCCCGAGCGAAAGTCCTCTGAGGAGCCCTACACGCTACTGGACGCATCGAAAATCTCTTTTGTGTCCAATCCATCAGGTTCCGCTTCTCTAGATTTCATCCGTCATATGGTCCCCGACCAGGATTTTGATCAGTTGAAGAGGACTCCTGACCTTGAGGTCTTTGAGTCTGCCGGGATTCACTTCATGCAGGTCCGTACTAGTTCGGGTTTGCGTTTTGTACTTTACTATCATTGCTATCTTACTATATCTGTGCAGTCTTTGGCATGGTTCGGGGAGGCGGCGAGCCGGTTCTCCAAGGCTCGTGCGGAGGTCATCAAGACCAAGCGCTCTTATGATGGGGTGCTTGGTCGTCATGAAGTATTGTTGAAGCAGCTGGAGGAAATCCAGACCAAGGAAAATGCGGAAAAAGAATCTCTGACTGCCGAGCTAGAGTCGGCCCGAGCTAAAGCCCAAACTTATAAGGCCAAGGCGCAATCCTTGGAGACCCAGGTGCAATCTTTGGATGCCCGATCTCAGTGTGCCGAGGAAGAAAACAAGCTCCGCCTATCCGAGGTGGAGAAACTTCAAGAAGAAAGGGCGAATTCTTGGGCACTTGAAAAGGAAAAATTTCTAAAATCCAAGGATTTCGACAGTTTGTGCTTGAAGAAGGCCGTGATGTACTTTGATAAGGGCTTCGAAGGATGCTTGGCCCAGTTCAGGGCGAATGGCTTTTCTGAAGAAGAGTATCCGGCCTCCTTTCTCAATGTTGAGCGGGCTCTAGCAGATATGCCCGAGGATCAGGAAGAGGGTAGTTCGGGTCTTGGTGAAACCCCTCCAGCTTAATTTTCTTGTGTTGTAACCTTCTTTTTGGAAATTTTAATGGAATCAACTATTTCTCTTTTTTTCCTCTCTTTACATATGAATGACCTATTCACATAATCTTAAAGTTAATCGTAGAAATCCGAACAGATGTTACCGAGGTAAATTGTAACTTATAATTGTTTTAAATCTCTTTGTCAATGAGAGTTTATATAACGAAAAAATCAAGCTTTATTAGATATAGAACTTGGCCGTGCGTAGTGCCAACGTGAATTGTGTCGAACTTATGTATGTACGTGAAGAGCTATGCAAGGGGGTGCCTTCGTTTTCCGATCTGGTCGGGCTTATGTAATTGCGTAGAAGAGCTACGCGAAGAGGTGCCAGTGCGGGACTGGGCCTCGATTTCCGAGCTGGTCGGGCTTATGTAATTGCGTAGAAGAGCTACGCGAAGAGGTGCCAGTGCGGGACCGGGCTTCGATTGCCGAGCTGGTCGGGATTAGTGCCAACGATAGTTGGGCTTAGTGTGTAGTCAATAAGAATCATTGCTCAAAATGTTATCATGTTTCAACAAGAACTTCTCTTTCCTCATAAAATAGGTGGTTTGCAGAAGAGCAGACTATTAAGAATAATATCGCCGAAGATGGATAATATTCCAAGGCCTTTGAATCCTTTTTCCCGAGGCGTCTTCCAAATAGTAAGCGGCGATGCCTGCTCTGCCCACAATTTTGAATGGCCCTTCATACTTGGGATCAAGCTTTCCTCTATCTCCTTGATACTGAATCTTCTTCCAGACCAAATCTCCCACTTCATATCTTCGAGGTCGAACTCTTTTATTATAGGCCTGGGCCATTCTTCTTTGATAAGAAAATAATCGCACTTTTGCCCTGCTTCTTCTTTCCTCGACATGGTCCAACTCGAGATTTCGAATTTCGCTATTACCTTTGCCATACTCCGTTACCCTAAGACTATCTTGACCAATCTCCTCGGGTAAAAGAGCTTCGGTCCCATAGACCATGCAGTAAGGTGTTTCTCCAGTACCAGTTCGGGAGGTAGTTCGATAGGCCCATAAAACACTGGGTAGCTCGTCCACCCATTTCCCTCTGGCCGATCCTAGCCTTGTCTTGAGGGCCTGCACAATAGATCGGTTGGTAACCTCAACCTGCCCATTGCTTTGTGAATAAGAAACCGAGGTAAAGATCTGCTCAATCTTCATCTCTTGACACCAGGTTCGGACCTTTGTACCACAAAATTGTCTCCCATTATCTGACACAAGTCTTCGGGGAATACCAAAACGACAGACGATATTTTTCCACAAGAATTTCATCACCTCTGACTCAGTTATCTTAGCTAGTGGCTCCGCCTCCAGCCACTTTGAAAAATAGTCCACGGCAACTAGCAAGAATTTTCTTTGCCCCCCAGCCGGGGGGAATGGTCCTACAATATCAACGCCCCACTGTTCAAAAGGACATGAGGAGGTTGTTTTTGCAAATTGGCGTGCCTCTGACAGTCATGACAAGCGCGAACTAAATCCGAAGC
>KQ988431.1:8921-51259 GCA_001598015.1 Dorcoceras hygrometricum | reverse complement strand
ATTGAAGCTGTGAGGTACGAATTGAGCAGTTCTAACAGCTTTGAGAGTGGACATGGCTATATTTCGTGTTATGAATTTTGTGTTGAATTGATGGCTGAATTACGTGAACAGATTTTACCTGCTTTGGTTATTGATGTTCTGTTTTCACGTATTGTTATTGTATGCATTTAGAATTGATTATTGAATGGCATTCATGCATACATCTTGAGCCAGATTGATTGATTGATGTCCCGATTTAGAGCCATGTTGTGACTGTTCGAATGTGTCGTGCCTGAAAAGTCCAACGCTATCATCGGAGTGGTGACTGCCGGAGTGTCTACCACCGAGCTGTGATGGGCTGACGGGCCCTGAAGATCACGGACCGATGATTTCCCCGGTTGATGTACTGTGTGGGTATAGAGGCTCGACTTGAGATGATTTGCCAGTTGATATACTGGCCTTGATTACCGATTCCTTGATAGCCTCATGCATTTCATAGCATTGATTTATAGCATGTTTCATGATTTGCTGTTTTGATGGCTCTTCGTACTGAGGCTTGACCTCGTATTTCTTTTCCTGCTTTTGTGTCTTTTGGGTCTGTGTTACCCATTTGCAGGATCTTCAGGTAACCAAGCTGGACCGAGTGGAGCGCCAGCTGGTCGATCCCCATTCCCTTGAGTCCCAGTTATATATTGTATTATGTATTGATCCAGGGGATGCCCTGTGTTTTTATGTATATGGGGATCTGTATCTTATTTGGAATTTTATGTTACCTGTTTTGCTTGAGTTTGATTTAACTCGTATTTCGATTATTGATATTTTGAATGATGATTTGAGTTCAGGTCCAAGTTATTTCGAAAATTTTTAAGCACGATTTTACGCTTTCGTGATTATGTGCTTGTTTGTGCGTTAATCTTGAGTGATTAGCACGGGACCTGACATTTTTGGTATCAGAGCTTAAACTGGGATAAACTCGCTTTCTTTTGATCACACTCGAGTCTAGGCACAGAGTTTTCATTTGATTTTTGATTGACTATGTGACTTGCGTGATTATATTATCCGTCTCTTTGATATCTGCTATTAGTTTTACCTTGATAATTGTTTAGATGTCGCCGAGGAGAGGTAGATGTAGGACTACTAGACGTACCGCAGAGGAGTCTAGGGCCTCGGATACTGATGAGGGCAATCAGCAGGTTGAGGATGTTACAAGACAGATAGGTGAGATGGAGCTAGTCTTAGCTAGGTTCCAGCGGACGAACCCTCCGACTTTTGCTGCTGCTGAGGGTGGTGCGTTGGCCGAGAGTTGGCTAGTGCAGATGGAGGAGCTGTTTGATACTTTGGAATACACTCCTGAGAAGAGATTAAAGCTGGCGGTGTTGCAATTGAGGGATAATGCGTAGCGCTGGTGGAGAGGTACTTCCCGTTTCTTACGTGAGAGTGGGGCTGTGATTACTTGGGAGAGCTTCTGTGTAGCGTTCCGACAGGAGTATACCCCAGAGTCCTACTACAACAGTAGCGAGCGGGAGTTTGATAATCTGAAGCAAGGGACGATGAAGGTGGCCGAGTATGCCAGGCAGTTTTCTTCACTTCTGATGTATGTGCCTCACGTAGCTAACCAGGAGAGGACGAAGAGGAACAAGTTCATGAAGGGATTGAGGCCTGACCTGTTCCGGATGGTGTTGTCTGGTTCTTCTGCGACTTATGTTGACGCTTTGAATAGAGCGGTAGACATTGAGGAGAGTTTGTTGGAGGCATAGGCTCCGGTTCAGCCGACGTCTGGACGTGCTTTTCAGCCGGTGTAGAGTATGTCGCAATCGTTTCAGTCTCCTCAAGGGTCGCAGCAATTGAATCATCAATAGTTTAGACCTCGAGGGAAGCAGTTCAAGAAGAAGGTGAATTCGAGTTCCTATGATTCTGTGAGTTCTGGTAGCAGTGGTTTCGACAGTATGTCGTGTGGACAGTGCGGGGGGAAGCATCCGAATCGCAGTGTCGTGGTGTTCAAGGTACTTGCAATAACTGTGGACAGCCTGGACATTATCGGAGAGTATGTCCTTTGCTGAGGGGACAGACTTTGGTTCCTTCGCAGCAGGGTTTGGTTGGTGGTTCTTCACAGAGACCGCAGTTTTCCGTTCCGACCCAGCGATCTGGATTTCAACCCCATGAACCGTCTAGGTTTGGTGGATCTTCTAGACCTCAGTTTCAGATACCACAGCAGGTTCAGGTGAATGCCTTGACGAGAGAGCAGGCTGAGGAGACACCTGGTATGTTTATCGCAGGTACATGTTCTATCTTTGATTTTCTTGCGAGAGTTTTAATTGATACAGGAGTGTCACACTCCTTTGTTTCTGCATGGTTTGTGCATGAGTGTGGGTTGAGAGTTACCCCACTGTGTGATGTCGTATCTGTATCTACTCCTGCTGATGGGTGGATGTTGTCCCGTAAGATCGTGGTGGATAGTGTGATTCGATTTGATCCGAACGTGCTAGTGGCGAATCTGATTGTCTTGGAGATGAGGGATTTTGATTGCATCTTGGGAATGGATGTATTGTCTAGCTATAAGGCTACTGTTGACTGTTTCCATGGGTGTGGTGAGA
Organism: Dorcoceras hygrometricum; assembly: GCA_001598015.1. NCBI lineage: Eukaryota > Viridiplantae > Streptophyta > Magnoliopsida > Lamiales > Gesneriaceae > Dorcoceras > Dorcoceras hygrometricum. Next base: position 48,686 of record KQ988431.1, on the reverse strand, counting down.
TTTCGCCCCGATTCGGGTGAGAAGTGGGATTTCTACGGCACGGATTCGAGGTCGAAGATTCCACTGGTGTCTGCCATGGAGATTTTTAGCCTGTTATCGCTGGATAATGCTGGATTTATGATCTATGCGCTTGACGTTTCCAAAGAATCACGATTGGGTTGAGTGACATCCCGATCGTCCGAGAGTTTCCCGACGTGTTTCCGGATGAGATTCCTGGATTCCCTCCGAGATGTGAGATCGACTTCAGTATTGAGTTGGTGCCCGGTACAACCCCGATTTCTAGAGCTCCGTATCGGTTGGCGCCAGCAGTGTTGAAGGAACTTAAGGAACAATTGAGAGACCTTCTGGAGAAAGGCTTCATCAGACCGAGTATGTCGCCTTAGGGAGCTCCGATTCTCTTTGTGAAGAAGAAAGATGGATCTATGAGGATGTGTGTTGATTTTCGGCAGTTGAACAAAGCGATGGTGAAGAACAAGTATCCTTTGCCGAGGATAGATGACTTGTTCGATCAGTTGCAAGGATCGGTGGTGTACTCGAAGATTGATTTGTGCTCTGGCTATCACCAGTTGCGGATTAGAGATGCTGATGTGGCGAAGACAGCTTTTCGGACGATATATGGGCATTATGAGTTTCTTGTGATGCCGTTTGGGTTGACGAATGCCCCAGCTTTTTTCATGGACTTGATGAATCGTGTCTTCAGTGAGTACATCGATCGGTTCGTGATTGTCCTCATAGATGACATCTTGGTGTATTCGAGGAGTTTGAGAGAGCATAAGGAGCATCTGAGATTGGTGTTGCAAATATTGAGAGACTCGCAGTTGTACGCCAAGTTCAGTAAGTGTGAATTTTGGCTTGATAGAATTATCTTTTTGGGTCATGTTATTTCAGCGCAAGGAATTTCGGTAGATCCGAGTAAGGTCGAAGCAGTTCTTAACTGGAAGAGACCTAGGAATGTTTCGGAGATCCGTAGTTTCTTGGGATTGGCTGGCTATTACAGACGTTTCATCGAGAAGTTCTCCTCGATAGCCAGGCCTATGACTCAGTTGACTCAGAAGGATAGGAAGTTCATATGGACTGACGAGTGCGAGTCTAGTTTTCAGACATTGAAGGAGAAGTTGACTACTGCTCCTGTTTTGGCTCTACCGTCTGGATCTAGAGGATTTGTTGTATGCTCCGATGCTTCTCTGAATGGATTGGGATGTGTTCTGATGCAGAACGGGTACGTGATTGCGTATGCATCTCGACAGTTGAAGCCTCACGAGACAAGGTACCCCGTTCATGATTTGGAATTGGCTGCGATTGTGTTTGCCTTGAAGATTTGCCGACACTATCTGTATGGTGAAGAATTTGTGGTGTACACCAACCACACGCAGTCAGATTTGAATATGAGGCAACGTCGTTGGATGGAGTTGCTCAAGGATTTTAACTGTGAGATTCAGTATCATCCTGGGCGAATGAACTTAGTAGCTGATGCTTTGAGTAGAAAAGCCCATCCTGATATGTTAGCATCTTTGAGTGTCTCGAGAGCCTACGAGCAGTTGAGTACTTCTGGTTGGAGATTTCAGTCGGGTGATCAGTACTTCTTGGTTTCTTCGATTAGGGTTGAACCACAGATTGTGAGTGACATTAGGGAAGCGCAGAGGACTGATCCCTATATACATGAGTTGAGGATTAAAGCAGAAAGTGGTTAGTCTGATGATTTTTCTGTTGCTTCTGATGGGTGTCTGAGATTTCGAGGGAGATTGGTGGTTAGTCTGATGATTTTTCTGTTGCTTCTGATGGGTGTCTGAGATTTCGAGGGAGATTGGTGGTTCCGAACCTACTCGACTTGAAAGAAACTATCATGAATGAAGCGCATTGTAGTCAGTACAGTGTGCATCCGGGCGAGAGGAAGATGTACCATGCCTTGAAGTCTCACTACTGGTGGGCAGGTATGAAGAGCGACATTTATGGTTTTGTTGCTAAGTGTTTGAATTGCCAGCAGGTCAAGACGGATAGGATGAGACCTGGTGGATTGTTACAGAGTTTAGAGGTGCCCCAATGGAATTGGGAGCACATCGCCATGGATTTTGTGACTCATTTACCTCGATCGAGTAGGGGATGTGATGCGATTTGGATGGTGATTGATCGACTCTCGAAGTCAGCCCATTTCATTCCCTATGATATGAGGTGTTCGATGAATAAAATGGCGAAGTTGTATGTCGACCATGTGGTTAGATTGCATGGAGTGCCTGTTTCGATAGTGTCCGATATAGATCCAAGATTCATATCTCGATTTTGGAAGAGCTTGCAGGCAGCGATGGGTTCGAGATTGGCTATGAGTACAGCCTATCATCCACAGACAGATGGTCAGTCTGAACGAACCATTCAGACTTTAGAAGATATGCTGCGTCCAGTTGTGATGGATTTTAGTGGTGGCTGGCAGGATTCCCTGTCCTTAGTCGAGTTTTCGTATAACAACAGCTACCAAGCGACTATCGGGATGGCTCCATTTGAAGCTTTGTATGGTCGCAAATGCAGATTTCCAATCTGTTGGGAAGAGGTTGGTGAGAAACAGCTTTCTACTCCTGAGTTTGTGCAGCATATGAAAGATCAGATTGATTTGATTCGGATAAGATGAAGGCTGCACAAGATAGATTTACCAGCTATGCTAACCGAAGACGTCGACCGTTAGAGTTTGAGGTTGGCGATCGTGTGTTTCTTAAGATTTCTCCTTTCAAGAGTGTTATGAGATTCAGATTTAAGGGCAAATTGGCTCCTAGATTCGTTGGTCCTTTTGAGATTGTTGAGCGGATTGGACAGTTGGCTTATAGATTAAGGCTACTTGATGAGTTAACAGCGATACATGACGTTTTTCATGTGTCAATGTTGAGAAAATATGAGTCAGATCCTTCCCATGTTTTGAGAACCGAAGAAGTTGAGCTAGATTCTGCCTTGAGTTATGTTGAATATCCAGTGCATATTCTGGATAGGAATGAGAAACAGTTGAGGAACAAGATAATTCCATTGGTAATGGTCCCATGGAGTAAGCATGGCCGAGAAGAAGCTACCTGGGAAGTTGAGGAGAAGATGTGACAAGACTAGCCTCATCTATTTGAGCACTGACAGTGAGAGTTCCAGGTAAATTCTAAGCTTTGATTCGAGTTGTTCAGTTGTTTGTGTGTTACTTGAAATGTTTGGTTTGAATTCTTCCCTGTTGTGCCTTTGATTCGGGGACGAAATCTCTTAAGTTGGGGAGAATGTGAGGATTGAGAAATTCGAATAGTGATTAATCAGTTTTGCTTATGACTAGTCACGAGATTTTAGGGATTTCGAATTTTAGATTTTGAGGAATTGGAGTTCAGCAGTTGCTTTTTGCTAGCAGGAAATGATCCCAGTAGTGTATCAGCAGTATGGGTTATCGCTGGGAGAATTAAAGCCAGCAGCGTTTTTATGCGAAGGCTTGCGGGCAATTCAGTTGTTGGTATTTCAGTAGTAGTGTGATCAGTTGGGAGCTATTACGTGACGAAGTCAGCATTGAGTTGCATGAGTATTCAGCTGGAGAAGAATTTGTTGGCAGTTGTTGTGCGGGCGTGAGATTGAACGAGATGACGCCACGTGTTGGTCAACCCTGAGGAGTTGACTGCTGATTTTCTAGCGCTAATCAGCCGTTGCCTTCGCAAGGGAGTTTACTCAGTAGAGTGATCATGTAATGCCCGAAATAATTAAGAAGATGATTAGTAATTCCGACATTTAAGATTTTCAAATAATAGCTTTTGATGAAGCTTGATTATGAGCTCGAAATTCTTCTGGAAGTGTTGGGTGATTAAGGAATTATGTATCTTTGAATTTCGCTAAGTGTGGACACCAGACGAAGCGACCAGACGAAGCGATTTGATAAAATCGTTCAGCAGCAGGTGACTGTAGCAAAGTCAATGCGGGTCAACACTACTGTAGCTCGCGACTGGTTGAATTTTGAAAATCAGTCGAGGCGCTAATATTGGTTGCAGCTGGAAGCAGACGCGCGAATACAAGGATCAATGAGGCAGCGCCACGTGTTGGTTACTATTACGCACGTGGGAACCAGCAGCAAGAGTTCTTTGTGTACCTGCTGGTTTATTGATGTATCGACTGGTTTTGATGACGTAGGTGCGACGTCGTCGTTTTGGTAATAAACGCGAACCAGTCGAGGCGAGTATGTGAAATTTGGTTCCAGTTGAGAGAGCAATGCGACGTCGTTTTGGCTTATGAACAGGAACCTCGATACGAAGTCGTTTGGTATGAATTAATGACCAGTCGATGGTTTGTTGTATCTGTTGGTTAACCAATCGGGGGAGCAATGCGATGTCGTTTGGATTATGACCAGGAATAGCAATACGTCATCGTTTGAATAAAGTAGCGAAATTAGTCGATTGGAATAGGAGAGCGACCAGCTGCTGGGTTCTTGTAATAGAGGTGATACCAGCTGATGACGCGTTACGACGTCGTTGGAATTAGTTGTAATGACATCGTTTTGATTTTCGAAGTGTTGCGACTGTATTCTTGTTGCGACTGGTTGTTACTGCTGGTTGGTGCTCCTGCTGTATAACAAGAGAATGCTGATTTTTTTTCGACCAGCGACTGAGGAAGATAAACAGTTGAGGAATCTGTTTAACGTTATCCACTTTTGAAGCGGTGGGAGTATATCATGTTTGAATACTCAGCATGACACGTGGAATTCGAATTGAACACGTTGGAAATGCTGCAGGAAAACAGAGATCGTCGTCTATAAATAAGATTGAAATCGAAATACTGAGAACATCTTGACTACAGACATCGGACTTTGATTCTGTGAAGTTCTCAGGAAGTGAAGAACAGAGCTTAAGAACACTGACTGAAGTATTTTGAAAACAGAGGAACGAAGGTATAATTTGACAGAAGAGTCAGGGATTAGATTACTCGAGAAGGATATTTCTTGAGTTATCCCGCTGAAATCACATACATGTTTGATTACTGTTCTTGACTTAGAACTTGAATTCTGTATGTGTCGATCCATCACAGGTAGTGGATCTTTTATATTTGCATGACATTGCATACCGAAGAGAATTGAATTGATTCTAATGCCCAGGACTGAGTTGGCCTGATTTTCGAAGCCGGAGATGGTTTCGATAGATGAATATTCATGTCAAGATCGGATACGAATCTTGATGGCGTCGAACTGATATGGAATCAATTCTGAGATCGAAGAAGAGAATTAGAATCATTTCATTACATTGCATTTGTTTTACAGTTGATAAACTGTTATGTATTTTATTGTGATTATCCGTACCTGCTGATTATACTGAGATGATTCTCACCGAAGTTTATCCGGCTGTTGTTTTGTTTTGTGTGTGTGCATGACAACAGGTAGACGAGCGCTGAACTGAAGTGGGGCATGAGTAGTGGGAGTTAGCTAACTAAACGAAGCGCAACAACGAAGAAGAACTGTTAGAGATCAGCAGTTAGCATAGTATTGATATAGTTAGCGATACGATGGAAACTGATTTTACTGCTGCTGGTCAGTTTTGTATTAGCAGACGTCATATGTAATAGCTGTTTGTACTGGTTTGTTCTAAAGAACTGTTAGAGATCAGCAGTTAGCATAGTATTGATATAGTTAGCGATACGATGGAAACTGATTTTACTGCTGCTGGTCAGTTTTTGTATTAGCAGACGTCATATGTAATAGCTGTTTGTACTGGTTTGTTCTATTATAAATAAATAGATTTTTAAACACAATCGTCGTATTGTATTATTTCCCAGGACCAGCTGATGGGACCAACTAGATATAAAAAAAAGGGTTTCCAGATTTCATCACTTAAATTCGAAGGTTAAATTAGATGCTAACTAAACTCCCATAAGATGATATTAGAAGATTAATTGTGAGCAGAGAGCCTCACAACAGGTGGTATCAGAGCACTACTAACTTAGTAAGATTATTGAACTAGATGAGTGGGGTAGATCGAGTTCTTCCTGACTGATTAGATTGTAGGACCAAATGAATTGCATGCTTGTGTGGTATATGTCTTACTGCTTTTAAATTTATATCACATGATTATTGTGAGTAAATGGTAAGAATATACCGAAGAGTTATGAGAATTACATGCTTGGGAAGTAATTAATAGCATGTATTGAGTGAAGTATGAATCAGAACTCGATCTCTTGAGCAGCAGTACATTCATGTATGCTAATCAGAGGAGGGACTAAAACTGGCTTGTTCTTGATTGATGAGAAATGATAAACACGTCTGTTTGATTCCTAGATATGCCTCCTCGAAGAACAACGAACCGGCAGACAGAGTAGGGTAGTACGTCTACTGAGGCGTTGAATGCAGTTGCTACTCCGATGGAAACTTTGTTAAAACGATTCCAGTCGTTTAAACCACCGACTTTGACAGGAACAGAAAGTGCTATTGACTGTGAGAATTGGTTAGAAGATATTGAACAGTTATTTGAGGCACTTGATTACACCGATGATCGTCGGGTGAAACTGATTATTCACCAGTTGCATGGTGTTGGGAAAAGTTGGTGGGTGGCAACAAAGAAAGCGCTGGAAAATCAGGGTACTGTGATTACTTGAGCAGTATTTCGAACAGCTTTCTATCAAAGATTTTTCCCCATTTCGTATAGGAAGGATAAAGGGGTAGAATTTGCAAACCTGAGACAGGGGCCATTGAATATTGAAGACTATGTTGCTAAATTTACCAGCTTGCTTAAATTTGCGCCACATGTTGCTATCAGTGATGAAGCACAAGCTGATCAGTTTATCAATGGCTTGAATCCTGACGTGTTTACTTTGGTGAACACTGGTCGACCAAATACTTTTGCCGATGCGTTGAATCGAGCAAAAGGAGCGTAAGCTGGACTGCTAAGACAGCGAAGAGCACAATTTGTGCCAGCAGCAGCCAAAGCAGCACAAGAGAATCCACAGATTCCACCACCCCCTCGATTTGATGCTGGAAGCAGCAGCAGTGGGAAAAAGAAAAATTTCTTTAAAGGAAAAGGAAAACAATTTAAACGTTCAGGTACCAGTAGCTCCTCCAGTTCAAGTGAATTCAAACAACTGGGAGCTGGACAGAAATCTGGTGATTATTGTACCAAGTGTAGAGGTAGACATGTTACAGAGCAATGTAGAGGAGTGTCTGGCCTTTGTCGTATTTGTAATCAACCGGGACATTTCGCGAGAATATGTCCTCAGCGTAATTCTGGGAATTTCCAGAATTCAGAAGCAGCAAGAACAATGCCAATACCAGAAAGGCAAGCCTCCTCTGTACATTCGTATCAAACCCAAAATCCACAACAGAGTAGACAAGGAGGAAGCCAGACAGTGAGCCAACCTCCTAAACAACAAGCAAGAGTATTTGCATTAACCGAGGAGCAAGCACAGGCAGCCCCAGATGATGTTATTGTAGGTAATTGCTACTTGTGCAAATTTCCAGCTTATGTATTAATTGATACTGGTGTATCACATACCTTTATCTCTGAGCATTTTGTTGTATCACATAAGTTGTCTGTTGAACCCTTAGCCGAAATAGTATCGGTTTCTTCACCACTGGGGGAGGGAATGTTATCAATCACTGCTGTTAGAAATTGTGTGTTACAGTTTGAGGGTCACGCAATTGAAATTGATTGTGTTGTGCTCGGGTTATCTGATTTTGATTGTATCGTAGGCATAGATATGTTAACCAAGTATAGAGCAACATTAGATTGTTTTCAGAAGGTGGTTCGATTCAAACCAGAGAAAGCTGATGAATGGAAACTCTATGGTAAGGGATCACGAGCCAGAATTCCTTTGGTCTCTGCTATTACCATGAATAATCTATTGCGGAAAGGAGCGGAGGGATTCCTGATTTATGCAATAGATACAAAGAAACATAGCTCGAATCTGGTTGATATACCAGTGGTCTGCGATTTTGCTGATATTTTTCCTGATGAGATCCCAGGATTACCTCCATATCGAGAGGTAGACTTCAGCATTGAATTGATGACAGGTACACAACCAATATCAAAAGCACCGTACCGAATGGCACCAATTGAGTTAAAGGAATTGAAAGAGCAGCTGGAGTATCTTCTTACCAAGGGATACATTATACGGTAAATAATAAATATCCTTTGCCACGAATAGATGATTTATTTGATCAGTTGCAGGGATCGACAGTGTATTCAAAGATTGATTTGAGATCCGGATATCATCAATTGCGAGTAAGAGAAGAAGACATATCGAAGACTGCCTTTCGAACAAGATACGGTCATTATGAGTTCGTGGTTATGCCATTTGGACTAACTAACGCACCTGCAATGTTCATGAGCCTAATGAACCGAGTCTTCCAAAGATATCTTGATGATTTCGTGATTGTATTTATTGATGATATTCTTATCTATTAGAAGAATTTGAGTGATCATGCGAGTCATCTTTGAACAGTTTTGCAAACTTTGAGAGAAGAGAAATTGTATGCTAAACTGTCGAAATGTGAATTCTGGTTACAAAAAATAGTCTTTCTTGGGCATATTATCTCTGGAGATGGCATTTCAGTTGACCCCAGTAAGACAGAGGCAGTGATCAATTGGCCTAGACCAAAATCTGTGCCAGAAATTCGAAGTTTTATGGGTCTTGCAGGGTATTACCGACGGTTTATTCAGGATTTCTCGAGTATTGCAAAGCCTATAACTCAGTTGACACAGAAAAATGCACCCTTTGTTTGGTCAGAAGCATGTGAGAATAGTTTTCTTGAATTGAAAAAGAGATTAACTACCGCACCAGTGTTAACAATTCCGTTGGGTACTGGTGGATTTGTTGTGTATTGTGATGCATCTCACCAAGGATTAGGGTGTGTGTTGATGCAGCGAGGTCATGTGATTGCATACGCCTCGAGACAGTTAAAACCGCATGAAATTCGATATCCAATACATGATCTTGAGTTGGCAGCCATCGTATTTGCATTGAAAATCTGGCGACATTATCTTTATGGTGAGAAATTCGAAATCTTCTCTGATCATAAGAGTTTGAAGTATTTTAGGGTGTGTGTTGATGCAGCGAGGTCATGTGATTGCATACGCCTCGAGACAGTTAAAACCGCATGAAATTCGATATCCAATACATGATCTTGAGTTGGCAGCCATCGTATTTGCATTGAAAATCTGGCGACATTATCTTTATGGTGAGAAATTCGAAATCTTCTCTGATCATAAGAGTTTGAAGTATTTATTTTCGTAGTCCGAATTAAATATGAGACAACGAAGATGGCTAGATTTACTGAAAGATTTTGATTGTGAGATCAAGTATTATCCAGGGAAATCGAATGCAGCAGCTGATTCTCTGAGTAGGAAGATTTGTGCCTTGTCTTTGACTACGATCGGAGTGTCTAATTTGATAGAAAATTGCTGCATTTCTGGGTATGTATTCGAAACAGAAAGAAAACCGATGAGAATTTGTGCTATCAGTGCTGAACCTGAATTGCTGATTCGAATTAAAGAAGCACAAAAGAGAGATTGGAATATACAGAAATCTATTGAACTAGTGAAGTCTGGACATCAATCTGAATATCAAATAAGCACTGATGAGGTGTTGTATGTGAATAGTAGACTTGTTGTTCCAGATTTTAAAGAGTTGAAAAATCAGATTTTGAGTGAAGCCCATCGAAGTAAATTCAGCATTCATCCTGGTGGCAGGAAGATGTATAATGATTTGAAGAAACACTACTGGTGGAAACAAATGAAGTCTGATGTGGCTGAATTTGTTTCAAAGTGTTTGAATTGTCAGCAGGTGAAAGCGGAAAGAAAGAAACCCGCTGGTTTATTACAGAGTCTATCAGTTCCTGAATGGAAATGAGATCATATTTCCATGGACTTTGTAACGAAATTGCCAAAATCATCCCGAGGTTGTGATGCAATTTGGGTGATTATCGATAGGTTGACAAAATCTGCGTGTTTTATTCCCTATCGAATGACCTATCGACATGATCAAATGGCAGATCTTTATGTTCGAGAAGTGGTAAGACTTCATGGAATACCAAAATCGATTGTCTCTGATAGAGATCCCAGATTTACTTCTCATTTTTGGAGTAGTTTACAACAAGCGCTGGGTACGAAACTACATCTAAGCACTGCGTACCATCCTCAAACTAATGGGCAATGTGAAAGAACAATTCAGACACTTGAGGATATGCTTAGAGCAGTAGTATTGGATTTTAGTATTTCGTGGCAAGATTCATTACCACTGGTAGAATTTTCATACAACAACAGTTACCAAACCAGTATAGAAATGGCTCCATTTGAATCATTGTATGGAAGGAAGTGTCGTTCACCGTTGTATTGGGATGATATATCAGAGGTACCTGAGTTGGGACCAGATTTAATTAGAGAAATGACTGAAAAAGTGAAGTTGATTCAGCAGAGAATGAGAACAGCACAACATAGACAAACAAAATATGCCAATACCAGACGTAGACCTTTGCGTTTTGAAACAGGGGACAGAGTATTTTTGAAAATTTCTCCTTTTAGAGGCACGATAAGATTTGGCAAACGGGGTAAATTGTCTCCACGATTCATTGGTCCATATGAAATTCTGGAGAAGATAGGTGATCTTGCTTATCGACTGGCATTACCTCCATCGCTTTCGGGTATACATGATGTTTTTCATGTATCTATGCTGAGAAAGTATATCCCTGATGCTTCTCATATTATTTTTGCTGAAGAAGCTGAGTTGGATGAAACACTGAGCTATTTTGAACAGCCAATTCAAATTCTTGATCGGAAAGAAAAACAACTTCGAACGAAGGTGATTCCATTGGTGAATATTCAATGGAATCGACATGGCGTTGAAGAAGCAACATGGGAGGTAGAAGATGCAACGATTCCCTTATCTCTTCCAATAAGGTTTTGTTCAGAATCAATTTTCTTCTTATGTTCCATGTACATATAGCGACTGCTGATGAGTTCGAGGACGAACTCGAATCTTAGAGGGGGAGAAATGTAATGCCCGAAATAATTAAGAAGAGGATTAGTAATTCCGACATTTAAGATTTTCAAATAATAGCTTTTGATGAAGCTTGATTATGAGCTCGGATTTCTTCTGGAAGTGTTGGGTGATTAAGGAATTATGTATCTTTGAATTTCGCTAAGTGTGGACACCAGACGAAGCGATTTGATAAAATTGTTCAGCAGCAGGTGATTGTAGCAAAGTCAATGCGGGTCAACACTACTGTAGCTTGCGACTGGTTGAATTTTGAAAATCAGTCGAGGCGCTAATATTGGTTGCAGCTGGAAGCAGATGCGCGAATACAAGGATCAACGAGGCAGCGCCACGTGTTGGTTACTATTACGCACGTGGGAACCAGCAACAAGAGTTCTTTGTGTACCTGCTGGTTTATTGATGTATCGACTGGTTTTGATGATGTAGGTGCGACATCGTCGTTTTGGTAATAAACGCGAACCAGTCGAGGCAAGTATGTGAAATTTGGTTCCAGTTGAGAGAGCAATGCGACATCTTTTTGGCTTATGAACAGGAACCTCGATACGAAGTCGTTTGGTATGAATTAATGACCAGTCGATGGTTTGTTGTATCTGCTGGTTAACCAGTCGGGGGAGCAATGCGATGTCATTTGGATTATGACCAGGAATAGCAATACGTCACCGTTTGAATAAAGTAGCGAAATCAGTCGATTGGAATAGGAGAGCGACCAGCTGCTGGGTTCTTGTAATAGAGGTGATACCAGCTGATGACGCGTTACGACGTCGTTGGAATTAGTTGTAATGACATCGTTTTGATTTTCGAAGTGTTGCGACTGGATTCTTGTTGCGACTGGTTGTTACTGCTGGTTGGTGCTCCTGCTGTATAACAAGAGAATGCTGATTTTTTTTTTGACCAGCGACTGAGGAAGATAAACAGTTGAGGAATCTGTTTAACTTTATCCACTTTTGAAGCGGTGGGAGTATATCCTGTTTGAATACTCAGCATGACACGTGGAATTCGAATTGAACACGTTGGAAATGCTGCAGGAAAACAGAGATCGTCGTCTATAAATAAGATTGAATTCGAAATACTGAGAACATCTTGACTACAGACATCGGACTTTGATTCTGTGAAGTTCTCAGGAAGTGAAGAACAGAGCTTAAGAACACTGACTGAAGTATTTTGAAAACAGAGGAACGAAGGTATAATTTGACAGAAGAGTCAGGGATTAGATTACTCGAGAAGGATATTTCTTGAGTTATCCTGCTGAAATCACATACATGTTTGATTACTGCTCTTGACTTAGAACTTGAATTCTGTATGTGTCGATCCATCACAGGTAGTGGATCTTTTATATTTGCATGACATTGCATACCGAAGAGAATTGAATTGATTCTAATGCCCAGGACTGAGTTGGCCTGATTTTCGAAGCCGGAGATGGTTTCGATAGATGAATATTCATGTCAAGATCAGATACGAATCTTGATGGCGTCGAACTGATATGGAATCAATTCTGAGATCGAAGAAGAGAATTAGAATCATTTCATTACATTGCATTTGTTTTACAGTTGATAAACTGTTATGTATTTTATTGTGATTATCCGTACCTGCTGATTATACTGAGATGATTCTCACCGGAGTTTATCCGGCTGTTGTTTTGTTTTGTATGTGTGCATGACAACAGGTAGACGAGCGCTGAACTGAAGTGGGGCATGAGTAGTGGGAGTTAGCTAACTAAACGAAGCGCAACAACGAAGAAGAACTGTTAGAGATCAGCAGTTAGCATAGTATTGATATAGTTAGCGATACGATGGAAACTGATTTTACTGCTGCTGGTCAGTTTTGTATTAGCAGACGTCATATGTAATTGCTGTTTGTACTGGTTTGTTCTGTTATAAATAAATAGCTTTTGAAACACAATCGTCGTATTGTCTTATTTCCCAGGACCAGCTGATGGGACCAACTAGATATATAAAAAAAAAAACAAGGGTTTCCAGATTTCATCACTTAAATTCGAAGGTTAAATTAGATGCTAACTAAACTCCCATAAGATGAGATTAGAAGGTTAATTGTGAGCAGAGAGCCTCACAGATCAGATGTTGGTTTGAGTGACCAGCTGCTGGTAGTGAGGCGACATAGTTTTACCTTTGTTAGCGGGTAACGAAACTACGTCGTTTGAGATAGCTAGCGTGTTCAGCTGTTGGTTGATGGGTGAGAGATCTACTGGCAGCTGAGAAAGTGATGCTACGTCGTTTTGATATCATTTTAGATTCAGCTGCTGGAGCGCTGCGGCGTCGTTTTGATTAGTTGGTACGGCGTCGTTTTGATGTCTCGCTGTGTAGTGCAACGTCTGATTGTATCAACTGATTCGATTGAAGGGAAACGCTGGTTTCAGTTGTAAGATCTCTACTGTAGCATTACCTAACGACTGGTTTAGGGGAACAGCAGCTATTGTATGGAGATTTATATATGCAAGTGTTGAGCAACACTTAGATTATTTTTTTTCCACCCGATATTTCTTATCTTCATCTTCGAAACCCTCGATAGCTATTGTTCACCCGAACATTTCTTCCCTAGATTTCTGTCGATTCCAGCCGTTGTTTTGAACGAGATTAGCGGCGCTAGATTCCTTTTGAGTTGCTCTTTCGATTGATTCTTGCTAGGAGGCCTGTGTCGGCATTGGAGAGAAGCGCGAAGAACCTGTTTTTTTGAAGATTTTCGTGAGATCTGAACCGTGTGTTCTTTGGTTCTTCTAGACGCTGGAATTTAAGGCGCATGATAGCTTCTGCCTAGGTTGAGGAGGTCAGGAGAAAGCTGGTTTGCTTAGGCTGAGTTCTGCCGTGCCTTTGAGAAATCTGTTGAGGTAGATTGAAGCTGTGAGGTACGAATTGAGCAGTTCTAACAGCTTTGAGCGTGGACATGGCTATATTTCGTGTTATGAATTTTGTGTTGAATTGATGGCTGAATTACGTGAACAGATTTTACCTGCTTTGGTTATTGATGTTCTGTTTTCACGTATTGTTATTGTATGCATTTAGAATTGATTATTGAATGGCATTCATGCATACTGTGAGACTCTCAGATCACAATTAATCTTCTAATCTCATCTTATGGGCATTTAATTAGCGTCTAATTTAAACTTCGAATTCAAGTGGTGAAATCTGGAAACACTTTTTTTTAAGTTGGTCCCAAAAGCTGGTCCTGGGTAACAATACAGAACTACGTTTGCGCTTCAAAAACTATTTATTTATAAACAGAACAAACCAATACAAATAGTTATTACATGTTACGTCTGCTAATACAAAAGCTGACCAGCAGTAGCAAAACCAGATTTCATCCTAACGCTAACTATATCAATGCTATGCTAACAGCAGATCTCTAGAAGTTCTTCTTCATTGATGCGCTTCGTCTAGGTAGCCAGCTCTCACTACCCATGCCCAACTCAATTCAGCTCTCGCCTACCTGTTGTTATGCACATACACAAAACAAAACAACAGCCGGATAACTCCTGTGAGAAGCATCGCAGTATAATCAACAAATATATGCACTAGAACAAATAACTGCATAACAACATATATAAATGCTAAATGCAATGCATCTATCTCAATTCTTCATTCCAGAATCGATTCCATTTCACATCAACGCCATCAAGATTCGTAACCGATCTTGACATGGATATCCATCTATCGAAGTTAACTCCAAATTCAAAAATCAGGTCATCTCAGTCCTGGGCATTAGAATCAATTCATATTCTCTTTATGCAATATCATGCAACATAAAAGATCCACTACCTGTGATGGATCGACACATAAAACTCCAGTTCTAAATCAAGAACAGAAACTACATAGTATGTGATTTCATCGGGATAACTCAAGAAATATCATTCCTAAGTAATCTAATCCCGGACTCTTACTGTCAAATTATACCTTCGTTAATCTTCTTCTACTATTGCTTCGGTTTTCATGCAATTGGTCTCAGTCACTCACAGAGTCAAATCCTGAAGTCTGTAGCAAGAGGTATAAGGATTTCGAATTCAATCCTATTTATAGACAACGATCTCTGCTTTTCTGCAGCATTTCCAATGTGTTCAATTCGAATTCCACGTGTCATGCTGAGTATTTATCTATCAATATAGGATAAACTTCCACCGCTTCAAACACAGCTTCTTCGATCAGTGCGTATAGCTTATCAACGGTTCATCGTGATACAGAGCAATTCTCGCGACTGGTGCTAAAAATTCTCACGATTCTCACGACTGGAAGCAGTAGCTATCTTCAGTTGTTGAAATATCCAGTCACGACAAAACCAGCTTTCCCAACCAACCAGTCGCAACATAACCAGCTTTTACAATCAGCTGTCATAACTAAGAATAACAACCAGTCGCTGGTTTTCAATATCAAAACGACGCTGTATCAACTAACCCAAACGACGTCACAACATACCAACAACTGATTTCAGACTTCTACTGAAAGAACTCACTGCTGGTTACACTAACTAATTCAAACGGTGTCGTATCGTGATTCCTGTTTCATATATCAAAACGATGTCGCGTGTTTCCACGACTGGTTAAACCAGAAAACACAACAAACCCTCGACTGTTTTCAAATCAAAAGTTGGACAATCAGTCGTTGCATCAAAACGCTGCGTTCCAACTAATTCAAACGACATCGCGTGACTGACATCATCAAATCTGGTTGCTCACTCTCTCGCAAACCCAGCTGCAAGCTATAGTAAAGTTGACTGGCGTTGACGTCTGGAATCAAATTACATGCGTCGACTGGATCTTTAGTGTTATCAAAACGATACCGTTTCACCCTATATTTGCGTCAATTCACGCAACGCACCAGAATTTATCCAAAACGTCAGCATTTTTACTTCCAATTGCTACGAAACCAACTCATCCTTCAAATCTCAACCAGATTCCACCAGTCGACTGGTTCTTCGACCCGGCAACTGGTCATCCAGTCGAAAGCCAAATCTTCATAATTCAACTATTGATATTTTCTGCTACGACTGGTTTCCTCCTCAAACATCAATAACCCGTCGTCTGGAACTCTAAATTTATTAATTCTCGATATAATAATCTCGGGCATTACATTTCTCCCCCTCTAAGATATGAGTTCGTCCCCCAACTCGTCAGTAGTTTCTACATGCACACAAGAAGAAGATAACAGAATCTAAATAAGAACTACCTCATTGGAAAAGATAAGGAAATCGTTGTTTCATATCTTCTTCAACTTCCCATGTAGCTTCTTCAACTCCTTGCCGATTCCATTGGATCTTCACCAATGGAATAATCTTCGTTCGAAGTTGTTTTTCTTTTCGATCAAGAATCTGTATCGGTTGCTCAAAATAACTCAAAGTCTCATCGAGTTCAGCTTCTTCAGCAGGAATAACATGAGATACATCAGGTAGATATTTCCTTAGCATCGATACATGAAAGACATCATGTATACCAGCCAACTATGGAGGTAAGGCAAGTCGATAAGCAAGATCGCCTATCTTCTCAAGAGTTTCAGTAGATATTTCCTTAGCATCGATACATGAAAGACATCATGTATACCAGCCAACTATGGAGGTAAGGCAAGTCGATAAGCAAGATCGCCTATCTTCTCAAGAGTTTCATAAGGACCAATGAATCTTGGAGACAATTTTCCTCGTTTACCAAATCTGATTGTACCTCTAAAAGGGGAAATTTTCAAAAATACCCTGTCCCCTGTTTCAAAACTCAAAGGCTTACGTCTGGTATTAGCATATTTCGCTTGCCTATGCTGCACAGTTCTCATCTTCTGCTGAATCAACTTCACTTTCTCAGTCATTTCTCTAATCAAATCTGGTCCCAACTCAGGTACCTCTGATACATCATACCAATATAATGGTGAACGACATTTCCGTCCATACAACGCTTCAAACGGAGCCATTTCAATACTGGTTTGATAGCTGTTGTTGTATGAAAATTCCACCAGTGGTAATGAATCTTGCCATGAAATACCAAAGTCCAATACTACTGCTCTAAGCATATCCTCGAGTGTCTAAATTGTTCTTTCAGATTGCCCATCAGTTTGAGGATGATACGCAGTTCTTAGATGTAGTTTTGTACCCAAATCTTGTTGCAAACTACTCCAAAAATGAGAAGTAAATCGTGGATCTCTATCGGAAACAATGGATTTTGGCACACCATGAAGTCTGACCACTTCTTTAATGTAGAGATCTGTCATTTGATCATGTCGATAGGTCATTCGATAAGGAATAAAATAGACAGATTTTGTCAACCTATCGATAATTACCCAAATAGCATCACAACCTCGGGATGATTTTGGTAATTTCGTTACAAAGTCCATAGAAATGTGATCCCACTTCCATTCAGGAACTGATAGACTCTGTAGTAAACCAGCAGGTTTCTTCTTTTCAGCTTTAACCTGTTGGCAAGTCAAGCACTTCGAGACAAAATTTGTTACATCGGACTTCATTTGTTTACACCAATACTGTTTCTTCAAATCGTTGTACATCTTTCTACCTCCAGGATGCACACTGAATTCTTCAATCAAAATCTGGTGTTTCAACTTCGACATCTGGAACAACAAGTCTGTTATTCACATATAGAGTATTGTCAGCACTCACTTTGTATTCCGATGAATGTCCAGACTTGACCATCTCAACAGATCTCTGTATATTCAAATCTTTCTTCTGTGCTTCTTTAATTCTAACCAACAATTCAGGTTCCTCACTGATAGCACAAATTCTCATCGGCTTCACCTCTGTTTCAAACGAATATCCATAAATACAGCAATCTTCTATCAAATTAGATACACCCATCGTAGTCAAAGACAAAGCACAAATCTTTCTACTCAGAGCATCCGCTGCTGCATTTGATTTCCCTGGATAATATTTGATCTCACAATCAAAATCTTTCAATAAATCCAACCATCTTCGTTGTCTCATATTCAATTCGGACTGCAAAAACAAATACTTCAAACTCTTGTGATCAGAAAAGATCTCAAATTTCTCACAATAAAGATAATGTCGCCATATATTTAGTGCAAACACAATGGCTGCCAATTCAAGATCGTGAATTGGATATCGGATTTCATGTGTTTTCAGTTGTCTCGAGGCGTATGCAATCACATGTACTCGTTGCATCAAAACACACCCTAATCCTTGATGAGAAGCATCGCAATATACCACAAAATCCCCAGTACCTGAAGGAATTGTCAACACTGGTGCGGTAGTTAATCTCTTCTTCAATTCAAGAAAACTGTGTTCACAAGCTTCTGACCAAACAAACGGTGCATTCTTTTGTGTCAATTGAGTTATAGGCTTCACAATACTTGAAAAATCTTGGATAAACCGTCGATAATACCCTGCAAGACCCATAAAACTTCGAATTTCTGGCACAGATGTTGGCTAGGCCAATTAATCACAGCTTCTATCTTAATTGGATCAACAGAAATACCATTTCCAGAAATGATATGAGCCAGAAATATCACTCTTTGCAACCAAAACTCACATTTCGATAGTTTAGCATATAATTTCTCATCTCTCAAAGTTTGCAAAACAGTTCTGAGATGGTTCGCATGATCGCACATATTCTTAGAATATATCAGAAGGTCATCGATAAATATGATCACAAATTCATCAAGATATTTCTGAAATACCCTGTGCATCAAACTCATAAACACTGCTGGAGAATTTGTTAATACAAACGGCATAACTATGAACTCATAGTGACCATACCTCGTTCGAAATGCAGTTTTCGATATATCCTCATCTCTAACTCTCAATTGATGATATCCGGATCTCAAATAAATCTTCGAATATACTGACGAACCCTGCAACTGATCAAATAAATCATCTATTCGTGGAAAAGGGTATCGATTCTTTACCATCGCTTTATTCAATTGCTGGTAGTCAATACATAACCTCATGGATCCATCTTTCTTTCGTACAAATAATACTGGAGCACCCCAAGGAGAAACACTTGGTCTAATATACCCTTTGGCCAGAAGATCTTCCAGCTGCTCCTTCAATTCTTTCAATTCAATTGGTGCCATTCGGTACGGTGCTTTTGATATCGGTTGTGTACCTGGCATCAATTCAATACTAAAATCTACCTCTCGATATGGAGGCAATCCTGAAATCTCTTCAGGAAAGACATCAGCAAACTCACAAACTACTGGTATATCAACCAGCTTCAAGCTATTCTTCATCGCATCTACTACGTAAATAAAAAATCCCTCTGCTCCTTTCTGTAATAACTTAGTCATAGAAATCACAGAAATCAAAGAAATCTTAGCTCGTGATCCCTTACCATAAAACTTCCATTCATCAGCTTTCTCGGGTCTAAGTCGCACTATTTTCTGAAAACAATCTATTGTTGCCCTGTACTTGGTTAACATATCTATGCCAACAATACAATCGAAATCAGACAACCCAAGCACAATACAATCAATCTCAATCTCATGCCCCTCAAACTGTAGTATACAATTCTTAATAGCTCTTACTGATAACATACCTCTTCCAAAAGGTGAAGAAATTGATACTACCTCAGTCAAGGATTCAATGGGCAACGAATGTGTCACCACAAAGTGCTCAGAAATAAAGGTATGTGAAGCCCCAGTATCAATTAGTACATAAGCGGGATAACCACAGAGATAGCAATTACCTGCAATCACATCATCAGGGGCTGCCTATGCTTGCTCTTCAGTCAATGCAAACACCCGTGCTTGCTGTTTAGGAGGTTGACTCACTGTTTGGCTTCGTCCTTGCCTACTCTGTTGTTGATTTTGTGGTTGGAATGAATGCACAGAATATGATTGTCTTTCGGGAGGTGGAAATGATCTCGATGCCCCTGTATTCTGTGAACTTCCAGCACCACATTGCGGGCAGATTCTCGCAAAATGTCCAGGTTGATTACAAATGCGGCACTAGGAGGTTGACTCACTGTTTGGCTTCGTCCTTGCCTACTCTGTTGTTGATTTTGTGGTTGGAATGAATGCACAGAATATGATTGTCTTTCGGGAGGTGGAAATGATCTCGATGCCCCTGTATTCTGTGAACTTCCAGCACCACATTGCGGGCAGATTCTCGCAAAATGTCCAGGTTGATTACAAATGCGGCACAGGAAAAACACTCCTCTACACTGCTCCGTGTTGTGTTTGCCTCCACACTTGGTACAGTAATCACCAGATTTCTGTCCAGCTCCCGGTTGTTTGAATTCACTTGAACTGGAGGAACTACTGGTACCTGAACGTTTGAATTGTTTTCCTTTTCCTTTGAAGAAGTTCTTCTTTCCACTACCGCTGCTTCCAACATCAAAACGAGGGGGTGGTGGAATCTGTGGGTTTTCTTGTGCTGATTTGGCTGCTGATGGCACAAATTGTGCTCTTCGTTGCCTTAGTAACCCAGCTTCTGCTCCTTTTGCACGATTCAACGCATCAGCAAAAGTGTTTGGTCGGCCAGTGTTCACCAAAGTGAACACATCAGGATTTAGTCCATTAATAAACTGATCAGCTTGGGCTTCATCGCTGATAGCAACATGTGGAGCAAATTTAAGCAAACTGGTAAATTTAGCAACATATTCTTCAATATTCAACTGCCCCTGTCTCAGGTTTGCAAACTCTGCCCCTTTATCCTTTCGATACGAGACGGGGAAGAATCTTTGATAGAAAGCTGTTCGAAATACTGCCCAAGTAATGACAGTACCCTGATTCTCAAGTGCTTTTCTGGTTGCTATCCACCAGCTTTTACCAAGACCATGCAACTGGTGTACTATTAATTTCACCCGACGATCATCGGTGTAATCCAGTGCTTCAAATAACTGTTCAATGTCTTCCAACCAGTTCTCACAGTCTATGGAATTTTCTGTCCCTGTAAAAGTTGGTGGTTTAAAGGACTGAAATCATTTTAGCAAGGTTTCCATCGGTGTAGCAGCTGCATTCATAGTATGAGTCGATGTACTACCCTGCTCTGTTCGTGGAATATTTCCTGTCTGCCTGGTAGTTGTTCTTCGAGGAGGCATATCTAAAAATCAGAGAGATTTGTTCATATTTCATAATCATATCAATAACAAATCTCAGTCCCTCCTCTGATTAGCACACATCAATGTGCTACTTCTCAAGAGATCGAGTTCTGATTCATACTTCATTCAATACATGCTACAAATCACTTCGAAGAGCATGTAACTCGCATAATTCTTCGGTATACTCTTACCATTTAGTCACAAAATCAAGTAATATAAGTTCAAAACAGTAAGACATATACCATGCAAGCATGCAGTGAATCAATCAAGAAGACTCAATCTACCCCACTCATCTAGGTTCATAACTTAATGGTTTAGTGGGCTTTGATACCACCTGTTGTGAGACTCTCTGCTCACAATTAATCTTCTAATCTCATCTTATGGGCGTTTAATTAGCGTCTAATTTAAACTTCGAATTCAAGTGGTGAAATCTGGAAACACGTTTTTTTTAAGTTGGTCCCAAAAACTGGTCCTGGGTAACAATACAGAACTACGTTTGCGCTTCAAAAACTATTTATTTATAAACAGAACAAACCAGTACAAAAAGTTATTACATGTTACGTCTGCTAATACAAAAGCTGACCAGCAGTAGCAAAACCAGATTTCATCCTAACGCTAACTATATCAATGCTATGCTAACAGCAGATCTCTAGAAGTTCTTCTTCATTGATGCGCTTCGTCTAGCTAGCCAGCTCTCACTACCCATGCCCAACTCAATTCAGCTCTCGCCTACTGTTGTTATGCACACACACAAAACAAAACAACAGCCGGATAACTCCGGTGAGAATCATCTCAGTATAATCAACAGATATATGCACTAGAACAAATAACTGCATAACAACATATATAAATGCTAAAATGCAATGCATCTATCTCAATTCTTCATTCCAGAATTGATTCCATTTCACATCAACGCCATCAAGATTCGTAACCGATCTTGACATGGATATCCATCTATCGAAGTTAACTCCAACTTCGAAAATCAGGTCATCTCAGTCCTGGGCATTAGAATCAATTCATATTCTCTTTATGAAATATAAGGCAACATAAAAGATCCACTACCTGTGATGGATCGACACATAAAACTCCAGTTCTAAATCAAGAAAAGAAACTACAGAGTATGTGATTTCATCGGGATAACTCAAGAAATATCATTCCTGAGTAATCTAATCCCGGACTCTTACTGTCAAGTTATACCTTCGTTAATATTCTTCTACTATTGCTTCGGTTTTCTTGCAATTGGTCTCAGTCACTCATAGAGTCAAATCCTGAAGTCTGTAGCAAGAGGTATAAGGATTTCGAATTCAATCCTATTTATAGACAACGATCTCTGCTTTTCTGCAGCATTTCCAATGTGTTCAATTCGAATTCCACGTGTCATGCTGAGTATTTATCTATCAATATAGGATAAACTTCCACCGCTTCGAAACCCAGCTTCTTCGATCAGTGCGTATAGCTTATCAACGGTTCTTCGTGATACAGAGCAATTCTCGCGACTGGTGCTAACAATTCTCACGATTCTCATGACTGGAAGCAGTAGCTATCTTCAGTTGTTGAAATATCCAGTCACGACAAAACCAGCTTTCCCAACCAACCAGTCGCAACATAACCAGCTTTTACAATCAGCTGTCATAACTAAGAATAACAACCAGTCGCTGGTTTTCAATATCAAAACGACGCTGTATCAACAAACCCAAACGACGTCGCAACATACCAACAGCTAATTTCATACTTCTACTGAAAGAACTCACTGCTGGTTACACTAACTAATTCAAACGGTGTCGTATCGTGATTCCTGTTTCATACATCAAAACGACGTCGCGTGTTTCCACGACTGGTTAAACCAGCAGACACAACAAACCCTCGGCTGTTTTCAAATCAAAAGCTGGACAATCAGTCGTTGCATCAAAACGCTGCGTTCCAACTAATTCAAACGACATCGCGTGACTAACGTCATCAAATCTGGTTGCTCACTCTCTCGCAAACCCAGCTGCAAGCTACAGTAAAGTTGACTGGCGTTGACGTCTGGAATCAAATTACATGCATCGACTGGATCTTTAGTGTTATCAAAACGATACCGTTCACCCTATACTTGCGTCAATTCACGCAACGCACCAGACTTTATCCAAAATGTCAGCATTTTTACTTCCAATTGCTACGAAACCAACTCAGCCTTCAAATCTCAACCAGATTCCACCAGTCGATTGGTTCTTTGACCCGACAACTGGTCATCCAGTCGAAAGCCAAATCTTCATAATTCAACTATTGATATTTTCTGCTACGACTGGTTTCCTCCTCAACATCAATAACCCGTCGTCTGGAACTCTAAATTTATTAATTCTCGATATAATAATCTCGGGCATTACACATACATCTTGAGCCAAATTGATTGATTGATGTCCCGATTTAGAGCCACGTTGTGACTGGCCGATAGATGTATCATGCCTGAAAAGTCCAACGCTATCATCAGAGTGGTGACTGCCGGATTCGAGTTTCTACCGCCGAGCTGTGATGGGCTGACGGGCCCTGAAGATCACGGACCGATGATTTCCCCGGTTGATATACTGTGTGGGTATAGAGGCTCACTTGAGATGATTTGCCAGTTGATATACTGGCCTTGATTACCGATTCCTTGATAGCTTGCATTTCATAGCGTTGATTTATAGCATGTTGAATGATTTGCTGTTTTGATGGCTCTTCGTACTGAGGATTGACCTCGTATTTTTATTTTCCTGCTTTTGTGTCTTTTGGGTCTATGTTACCCATTTTTAGGATCTTCAGGTAACCAAGCTGGACCGAGTGGAGTGCCAGCTGGTCGATCCCCATTCCCTTGAGTCCCAGTTATATATTGTATTATGTATTGAGCCAGGGGATGCCCTGTGTTTTTATGTATATGGGGATCTGTATCTTATTTGGGATTTTATGTTACCTGTTTTGCTTGAGTTTGATTTAACTCGTATTTTGATTATTGATATTTTGAATGACGACTTGAGTTCAGGCCCAAGTTATTTCGAAAATTTTTAAGCATGATTTTACGCTTTCGTGATTATGTGCTTGTTTGTGCGTTAATCTTGAGTGATTAGCACGGGGCCTGACATTGATAATAAAGAACATCATTAAAGTTTATATGCTTGATAGTGATGGATATTCTTGTCTTTTTGCTAATTCGATTTGCAATATTTACAAGAGTGAATTTTTGATTGGAATTGGAGCACGCGAAAACAATCTATACAACTTAAATTAAGAGAAGTTCTAACTCACGATGTGGAAACACAGGCAACAACAATTAAAAGGAAGTAAGATAGTCTAAACCCGATACAACTTTGGTATGCTAGGCTATGGTCATATTTCCTTAAGGAGGATGAATAATTTGGTTGGGAGTATCATATTTAATATGTCTGATATTACTCCTTATCAACATGTGAGTCATGTCTCAAGAGAAAGATGACAAAGGAAAGCCTGAACGTGCTCAAGATATATTGGACTTATCCATACTGATGTGTGCGGCTCGTTTAGCATTGGTACTAAGTTCGGTCACACCTACTTCATAACCTTTATCGATGATTACTTTAGGTATGGGTATTTGTACTTAATGAAGCACAAGTCTGAATTCTTTGAAAAGTTCAAGGAATTCAAAGCTGAAGTAGAAAAAAATGGAAAAAATTATTAGAACACTTCGATTCGATCGATGTGGAGAATACTTGAGTGCCGAGTTTCAAGACTATCTTAAGGAGAATGTGATTCTCTCATAGTGGACCCCTCCAACCACACCACAAGTCAATGGTGTAGCAGAGCATCGTAATCGGACCTTGATGGACATTGTTCGGTCTATGATGAGCTTCATTGAACATCTTACCTCATTTTGGGGCTATGCATTCGAAACGTCGGTAATGTTGTTGGACAAAGTCCACACCAAGACAGTGGATAAGACTCCATATGAGATACGGATGGGCAAGCCACTTAAGTACTCGTACTTGAGGATTTTGGGATGTCCTGCTTATGTGAAGCAGACAATGTGAGATAAACTGGATAATAGATCCATCTTATGCTACTTCGTTGGGTATTGAAAGAGCTCTATTGGATACTATTTCTATTATCCTGGTGAAACAAAAGAGATTATTTCTAGGAATGTCACCTTCCTAGAGAAGGAATTTCTACTAGATAAAATGGACAAGAAAGTAGAACTCGAAGAAGTTCGAGAACAACTAAAGAACCAAGCGCTCCCACGCCCCAATAACCGATCCATAAAGTGGACACACCTCTGAAAGAACTCCTTTAAGATATGGTTTCCTACTCGAAGAGGATCAAAGAGATCCAACTATTGGATGTGATCCAAGAGCCCTCGAGGAGGCAATTTTCGATGCTGATTCTAATCTATGGCTTGAAGCAATACAATCTGTGATAGACTCAATGCATTCAAACCAAGTTTGGACTCTTGTAGATCCTCCTAAAGGATAAATTCCTATTGGGTGCAAATGGATATACAAGAGAAACTTTGGGCCTTATTGTAAGGTACTAACCTACAAGACACGATTGGTCGCAAAAGGTTACACTCAAAGGCAAGGAGTTGAATATGAAGAAACCTTTTCACAGTCGCAATGTTGAATTCAATTAGAATTCTGCTAGCTATAACTACATGGTATGACTATGAGATATGTCAAATAGATATGAAGATTGTGTTCCTTAATGGAAACTTTAAGGAAGAGATTTATATGATGCAGTCAGAGGGTTTCACATCCACGGGAAGTGAGCATAAAGTATGCAAACTTCAGATATCGGTCTACAGTCTCAATCAAGCATCGAGATGTTGGAACTTGAGATTTTATTAAACAATTAAGGAGTTTGATTTCATCAAGAATCCTTAGTAGCCATGTGTGTATAATAAGGTAGTTAAAAATGTTGTGACATTCCTTGTAATTAATGTTGATGGCATTCTAATCATTGCAAATGATGTAGGAATGCTGCAATCAACTAAAGTGTGGTTTTCTGGTAGATTTTCAATGAAGAACATGGTGAAGCATCCTATATTCTTGGAATAAAGATCTATATGGATCGATCGAAAAGGATACTCGGACTCACCCAAGCGACCTATATCTATACCATGTTTAAGAGGTTCTCTATGGAAGATTCCAAGAGAGGACACATGCCTATTTGCCACAGGGTAACTCTATATAAGTCTATGTGTCCGAAGACTAATGAGGAGATGCAATATGACACGTGTGTCATATGCCTTGGCAATAGGTAACATTATGTATGGTATGATGTCAACGAGACCGGATGTCGCATATGCTCCAAGCGTCACAAGCCGATACCAATCTAACCTCGGCCATATGCATTGGAAGGCTGTGAAGGTGTAGCGTCCAGGAAATCCATAAATCCACAATGATAGATCTAAATGTTTGAAGGGTTTAATTTGCTACCTTCTTCAGCTTCAATTCAGAAATTCAGTTTTCGTCCAAGCTGAATTTTCAGATTAGAGCAGGAACTCGATTCACAGAAGTTGGCTGGTCGAATTCTAACAAGCACGGTTCAACCTATTTTAAATCTAATTCGGTTTATGTCTTTTTGTGTACGAAGATGTTCTTTTAAAGATATTTTCTAAAATGGTGAGCGCATGCTATTTGTTTTCCTTTAAATACATGTATCATCACTTTTCACACCACAAGCAAACTCTTTCAAAATAATTTCCATTTTAAAGTGGTGAAAAGCTCTCCACCGACCGAATAAAAACTTCAACTCATTCAAAGTTATTTTTTTAAACGTGCCTATATTTATTCAACATCGGAGGATTTTTGTTAGCTGTATTCAGAAGTTGAGGCAAGTAAACTCTGTTCTTGCTGTACTGTTAGTCCCATTTTACGGGATACCAGATTGCAAAAGCTCTTTGATACCAATTGATAGGATCGCAAAGCACATATTACGTGCATAAAAAAATCTTATTTTGAAAAACAGCACGCAATCAATCTACCAGATCACGCGTAAGCTGATACCAGCTCGGAGCAACGCTCCGATCTGGTCGCATGATCTGTTCTGTTAAATCTTGAGCTACAATAGCTCATGTTCTTGAAAAGTTTTGAGCACCGAGAAGTTGATCAGGTATGATAAAAATCATGCGGAAATAAACCTGAACTATCCTCTGTAAATTGAAAGCTTAACTCAGGTTTTAAACACATGTATGCAGATGCAGAATGCTAAATGCAGTAAGCAGTAAATAAAATGTACGCTGCGAAATTGTTTATGAAAGTTTGGAGCTCAATCTCCTAAATCTCCCCTTCTTCCGCAATTGGGAAGTATCCACCAGAAGACTTTGACTGCAGCGACCCTCGCTACAACCCACTCCTACGACCAGCAGCCATAAGAACTCCTACCAACCACTGCACACCAGCCCGCAAGATGCGTGTGTCTGACTCACTTCTTTACTGCCTCAGTGAGAAAGTCTACAGACACTTCTTTAACGTCTCAGTGCGAAAGACAACTAGACTTGTTTAACATCTCTGTCCAAAGACTGCAATGGAGAGTTTTTGATATGATTCACTCATTTTTCTGTTTCTCTCAACTCTCAAGTATATGAGTGAATTGTGTATGAAATTTACAGTGTACGCTCACTCTCTCAAAGGTATTCACACATTGGGAAGTGCTTTTTCAAATCTGATAACTCGTTGTCTTCCATGATTGTGCAGTCGATGAATATCTCATTGAAGCTCTTCGACAGTGCACCAGCTCACACCTGGGCACTGGACCAGCTTGAACACCTGCTGCCACTGGGTGTTCAAGCCCTTGAATGCTGCACAATGTTAGCCCTCTGTTTTGTGCCTTACTGCACTTGTGTATCTTTTCCTCCCATCTCTTGTATCTCTTTCGTTAACTGAGTTGCAGCCATTTCTGACTTCGAGCTCTGTGAACATCATACCTGATATACGAAAACACATCAAATCAGTTTGAACTTGTTTAAACCAATCTCCACATCATTTGTTCAAACTGCTTTGCTCGTTTGGGCTGGTCTGTTCTACTCTGAGCTGGTCGCTTCTCCATATGTACTGTTCTTGTTTGCAACTGCTCTAAACCGATCTGCTCTTCGTTCTGAGCTTCTCTTGAATAATTTTATCTGCTCTGATCTGATTTACTCATCTGTACATCTCTGAGATGATCTGTGGTGCTCTTGCTCCAAGCTGGTGAACCATCTTGGGTGTCTTCTGCGATCTGATTGTCCTTTTGCTGGACCAGCTTGGGCGTCCCCTCACTGTACCAGCTTAGATGTCTTCTACTGTACCAGCTCAGGCATCCCCTCGCTGTTCCAGTTTAGACATCTTTTTAATATGCTCTGATCTATCTGATATCAGCTCGCATCTTTCTGCTATAGTGCTTTGTTCCTGCTTGCTGCTAGGCTGCTACAATTTTCTTCTTTTTTGACACGCAGCTTATCACTGTACAGCTATCTTCTTCCAGCTTGCATCACCGCGAATTAGTTTGCTACTGAGCTGATTCACCTTATGACCTGCGCATTTCATATAAACCATTAGTAAAATAACAACAGGTTTTTTGTTAACAAAATTAAGATTCTGATATGTAAACACAGATCTAACATGTACTTTGGAAAGCATATATTGATTTCCTTCTTGCATGCTTGTATGAGTTTTAAAGGTTTGAAAAATGTTTTTGAAGTTTTTCAAACACATAGTTGAGTTAAAAATGATTTCTAGAAAAAGTATTGGTTTGCTAGAGTTTTTATTCATAAAAGTTTGTTCGAAAATATTTTACGATGTTCGATCCAATTTCTTCTTGAAAATTATGGTATGTTCTGCAAGTAGCTTACAAGAAGCTTACGTGTTTTTGTTTCAGTGGCTTACAAGCATCTTACATATTTTGTTTCTGGAATTTTCTTAGATATTTTCGATTGTTTCAAACTAAGAAAATCTTCTAAACTGTTAGTCATTTTGAGCTAAGTTCACGATCTATTTTTCCCGATATGATTTTAATTCGCGCTCTGATTTTTGTTCCGAGCTGATTGAAGTCGCGATCTGATTTCATTGTCCGATCTAAGTTGAATTTGTTTGACCATTGTAATCCAGTCTGCTCATTAACGTTGTGTTGACTTTTCTAATCTGAGTTGACCAAACAGCTCAAAGCTGATTTTCTATTCTGAGCCAGTACGCTCGCGTTCTGTTGTACTCCGATTTGATTCAACTTAGGTCAATTCTGCACTGATACTTCAAGTTAATTCTTCGTTTTTTAGCTTTGATTCGAAAGTATAACTCCAATTCCTTCACAATTATACCAATTTCAAGAGATAGTTCATCAGTTTAGAGCTCCGTTGTTCGTTATTTCTTTCTATAGCCTGAGCTTATTCAAGTTTCCTTCTTCAATTGAACTCCGATTAACTCCCAGTAGATTTTGAACATCAAAATAGTTTTAAAATAGCAAACCATATAAGCAAGCGATCTATTTCAGATCAAAGAAAAGAAATATTTACAGAAAGTTTAAAGGAAGCATATTTCAAAAATCTTTGTGATTTGTGACTATCATATGGTCAACAGAGGGTGTTTAGTAACCGATCTATGAATCGAAGTGCCCTGCCTATAGAGGTTGTGTGGTACGATCTACGGACCGGAGTGCCCTGCCAACAGAGTCAAAGATTAGGGCGTATGGACAACGGCAAAAGGGCCGTTGGGTCCCGCTCCATCTGGAACCAGTTAAACTTGATCAAGTGAATAGAGGACCTAAAGAAAAGCCTCCGTTCACACTTCACCATAGAGAAATGAGGAATACTGTGGGTTGTTATATAACCAAGTATTCCAGAAAGATAAAGTTACTTCCTTTACAGATTAAAGTTTATAATTTAAAGTTTACAGCTTACAGTTTAAATGTTTTTAAAATGTTTTGAGCATGTGAAGTTTATGTTTTTGTAGTTTCATTTCACATTTTCTCAGTTTACCAGTTTAAAGTATTAAGTATTCAACTTACGAGTTGTTCAGCTTTCAAGCTCTATCAGTTTACGAGCTTTCAGTTACAGTAAAAGATATTGTTAAGCATGTATTACCTACCTTCGTTATATCCAGATTTACTTACTCAGTCTCTAGGCTCACTATTTTTCCTAAGTGCAGGTGATCAGGTTTATAGGTTGCTGGTTGGTGCGAGCTGGATCAGATATATATATATGTACAAGCTCCCCATTACATATTGCCTTGACAAGATATCCAGTCTGTTTCTTTTATATTGCGCGATCTGAAAAGTTTATCAAATTTCGCAATTTAGCCCATAAGTATTTGGTTAATTGTTTTTGGACCAAGTACAAATTTTGAGTATCATTTAACTCGAACCTCAAACTTATTATAATTGCTATTGAAGAACGTAATCGTTACAATTGATATCAGAGCATGGTCCTTGAGATAAACACTTCTTCCAGTCTGAGATAGTTTTCGCCAGCCGCTTCAGTTTACCTATGAGTTTTATGTTCATGTTCATTTTCATGTTTTAGTATACAATATTCTTTCATGATAGGCTTGTGGTGGATTTGGGCTATAATTCAGATATGTAAAAAAGAGGAAGAATAACAAGCATGGTTTAATTGCTGGAGCAACTAGTATGGCAGTCTAGCTTAGGACATGGCCAATCTTCAAATCGAGAATTTAGACACGAGAATCTTGAGGGAAAGTTAGAGCCAGAGGCCAAAAGAAATTTTAGGATATATTTAAATGTGCCATCTACATATTGAGAGATGACGTGATGATTTGGTGGGACGGAGCCAAATTAACAATTTATAAAGCCCTCCGATATGAACAAGCTTGGAAAGAGATAGGAGAAGAGCGACATAAAAAACGTCAAGCCATTTAACACAAGGGCCAGAAGCAAGCTTAGAGACCCAATGACAACCAGCGTAGGCCTCAGGGACAAAGGCCTCTACAACCCCAATAGATCAACGCAATCCACCAGTTTGACAATAGGCCAGTTTTCCCAATCTGTCAAATGAATCATGCTGATCCGTGCCAAGTTGGCCAGTACTTGTGTTACAAATGTAGTAGCCCAGGCCACATCTCTAGGAGTCGTCAGTAGTAGAAGCAATTTATCACTATTAGAGCCTATGTAGTGATAGCAGATTATGCTCAACCAGACTCTACGGTAGTTCATGTAAAACTGTTGTCGTCAGTATGCCTACCATAGCCTTGTTAGATTCTGGTGCAACCGATTATTCTGTATCAGCAACTTGTGGTAAGAAACTACCTATCCAACCTTATGTATTAGCGATAGGTGATTGTGAACGTATCATTAGGAGAAAGTTGATTAACCAATAGCACATTTCGCGACATAGAGCTTAAGTTGCAGGGGTATTTCGGGTATGAAGATTTGATAGTATTACCCATGTTTGAGTTTGATTTAATTTTGGGAATGGATTGGTTAGCTAAGTATGGAGTAGTTATTGATTTTAAGCAAAGAACAGTAGAAACTAAACCACCCAGCAAAACACCATTTTGTTCCGAGATGATAGCATCGATAGAACCCCTAAGCTGATATCAGCTCTGAAAGCCCAGAGCTTTTCAAGGAATGAATATCAAGGATTTTTAGTTAGTGCATTATCAGAAGTAGAAGATAGAAACCAGAGTTGCTAGATGTTAAGATATTGAATGAGTTTTTCCAGATGTGTTTCCAGAAGGCATAGCTGATCTGCCACCAGATCGAGAGCTGGAATTTGCCATTGATTTAGTACCTGGAGCTGCTCCTATATCTAAGAAACCATTTAGACTTGCACCTTCAAGGAGAAAGAGTTAAGGGATCAAATTACTAGATAAAGGTTTCATTCGTCCTAGTACTTCACCTTGGGGAGTCCCAATGTTGTTTGTCAAGAAGAAAGACGATAGTATGATTTAATGCATCGACTTTAGGGAGTTGAATATGTTAAATACCAAGAATAAGTATCCTATCCCTAGGATGGATGAGCTGTTTGATCAATTACGAGGTGTAGCTATATTTTCTAAGATATATCTCCGAGCTGGAGACTAAATAAGCAGACGTTTACAAGCCAGCTTCCAGTACGCGTTTCAGATACCACGAAAATTTTGTGATGAACTTTGTAGCAAATGCATCTTCAACATTTAAGAATTTGATTATTAGAGTGTTCCAACCTTTCTCATATCGTAATCGTATTTATAGACGAAACCTTAATCTACTTTCAAAACAGAGAAGAACATTCAGATCAGCTTAGACGTATTTTGCAAATTTTGAGAATTAAGCAACTTCTTTGCTAAGTTTAGTAAGTATGAAGGTTGGCTTGGGAAGGTTGAATTTCTTGATCACATAAGTTCTAAGAATGGTTTAAAAGTAGATCCATTGAATGTAGAAGTAGTTCAGAAGTGGCCTGCACATAAAAGTATTACAGAGATCCCTAGTTCCTTTGGAGTTGCGGGTTATTAACCATGTTTTATTAAAGGAGTTTGAAGAGTTGTTCCTTTCAACTCTTTGATTAAGGAAAAGAAATGATAAGTATGTATGGACCCCAAAGTGTCCATCCAGTATTGATAGATTAAGCAAGCATTGATAGAAGTCCCTGTTTCAACACTGCCATCTGGAAGAGGGAATTACGCTATATTCTCAGATATATTAAAGGAGTTTGAAGAGTTGTTCCTTTCAACTCTTTGATTAAGGAAAAGAAATGATAAGTATGTATGGACCCCAAAGTGTCCATCCAGTATTGATAGATTAAGCAAGCATTGATAGAAGTCCCTGTTTCAACACTGCCATCTGGAAGAGGGAATTACGCTATATTCTCAGATACATCAAAGACGGGTTTGAGTGTTGTTTTATGCAAGATAACAACTGATTGCCTACGCTTCTAGAAAACTGAAGATTTACGAGAAAAGCTACCCTACTTGCGATCTAGAACAGGGAGCAGTGGCCTTCACATTAAATAAGTTGAGGTACTACTTAAGTATTTCTTCACTCAGCAAGAGCTCAACATGAGACGAAAAAGATAGCTAAAGCTGATGAGATAATACGATTGCGTCATTAGTTATCAACCCAGTAAATTTAATGTTGTAATAGAGGCGTTAAGTAGAAAAGACAATAGGAATAGCTCAACTTTCAGTTCAGAGATGTTTAGTTAAAGAAAATAAGAGTTTTGAACTTGAGGTGGTTACGCAGAAGTCTACTGCAAAGTTAGCTGGGATGATAATCTAGTCTACATTAGATGATCGGCTTAGAGAAGCACAATCAAGTGACGATTAACTACTCAAATAAAAGCAACAAAACGAACATAGTAGACAAAGGGGCTATGCTGATAGTTCGTGAGCTGATGCAGCTAGCGCCCGATCTGACTGATTAAGAGAATCAGAGACGATTCCTTTTAGAGAAAAAGAGGGCTGAGGAATAGGAGTATCCTCACGATTAAGATTCATTGAGCAAATCTTTCTGAAAGAGAATCAAACTAAGAAGCAGAGACGGATTTGCATAGTTGATACCAGATCTGCATAAGTAAGAAAATTTTGAGGATGAAATTTCTTAAAGGGGGGTAGATTGTAACGCCCAGGAAAACCATAAATCTACAATGATAGATCTAAATATTTGAAGGATTTAATTTGCAAATTGCAGTACCCTTCTTTAGCTTCAATTCAACAATTCAGTTTTCGTCCAAGCTGAATTTTCATATTAGAGCAGGAACCCGATTCGCAGGAGTTGACCAATCGAATACCAACAAGCACGGTTCAGCCTATCTTAAATCCGGTTCGGTTAATGTCTGCTTGTGTACGAAGGAGTGCTTTTTTTAAAGATATTTTCTAAAATGGTGAGCTCATGCTATTTGTTTTCCTTTAAATACACGTATCATCACCTTTCACACCACTAAAACTCTTTCAAATAATTTCCATTTCAAAGAGGTGAAAAGCTCTCCACCAACCGATCGAAAACTTAAGATCATTCAAAATGATTTTTTGAAACGTGCCTATAATTTATTCAACGCCAGAGGATTTCTGTTAGCTATGTTCAGCAGTTGAGGCAAGTAAACTCTTTGTTCTTGCTGTACTTTGGAAAGCATATATTGATTTTCTTCTTGCATGCTTGTATGAGTTTTAAAGGTTTGAGAAACGTTTTTGAAGTTTTTCAAACACTGAGTTGAGTTAAAGATGATTTCTTGAGAAAGTATTGGTTTGCTAGAGTTTTGATTCATAAAAGTTTGTTAGAGAACATTTTACGATGTTCGATCCAGTTTCTTCTTTAAATTTCTGGGATGTTCTGCAAGTAGCTTAGAAGCAGCTTACGTGCTTTTGTTTCAGTATCTTACAAGAATTTGACATGTTTTGTTTCTAGAATGTTTCCTTAGATATTTTCGGAATCTTCATACTAAGGAAATTTCTAAGTTGTTAGTAATTTTGAGCTAAGGTCGCGATCTATTTTTATCGAGCTGATTTTAATTCGCTATTTGATTTTTTGTTCCGAGCTTATCGAAGTCACGATCTGATTTAAATTGTCCGATCTGAGTTGACTTTGTTTGACCATTGTAATTCAGTCTGCTCATTTAAATTATGTTGACGTTTCCTAATCTGAGTTGATCAAATAGCCTAGAGCTGATTTTCTATTCTAAGCCAGTACGCTCGCATTCTGTTGTACTCCGAGCTAATTCAGCTTAGGTCCATTCTGGACTGATACAGTAATTTTTCTTCATTTCTTTAGCTTTGATTCAAAAGTATAACTCCAATTTGTTCACAGTTATACCAATTTCAAGAGATAGTTCATCAGCTTAGAGCTCCGCTGTTCATTATTTCTTTCTATAGCCTGAGCTGATTCAAGTTTGCTTCTTTAATTGAACTCTGATTAACTCCCAGTAGATTTTGAACATCAAAAGATTTTTAAAATAGCAAACCATATAAGAAAGCGATCTGTTTCAGATCAAAGAAAAGAAATATTTACAGAAAGTTTATAGGAAGTATATTTCAAAAATCTTTGTGATTTGTGACGAATATCAGATGGTAAACAGAGGGTGTGTGATAACCAATCAACGGATAGGAGTGCCATGTCAATAGGGGGTGTGTGGTAATCGATCGACAGACCGGAATGCCTTGTCAACATAGTCAAAGATTAGGGTGTGTGGACAACGGCAAAAGGGTCATGGGTCCGCTCCACCTGGAAACGAGTTAAGCTTGATCAAGAGAATAGAGAAACTAAAGAAAAGCTTTCGTTCACACTTCGCCATAGAAAAATGAGGAATACTGTGTGTTGTTATATAACCGAATATTCAAGAAAGATAAAGTTACTTCCTTTACAGATTAAAGCTTATAGTTTAAAGTTTACAGCTTACAGTTTAAACGTTTGTAAAATGTTTTGAGCGTGTGCAGTTTATGCTTTCGTAGTTTCCCAGTTTCTCAGTTTACCAGTTTACAGTATTCAGTATTCAACTTACGAGTTGTTCAGCTTTCAAGCTCTATCAGTTTATGAGTTTTCAGTTACAATAAAAGATATTGTTAGGCCTGTATTACATGCCTTCGTTATATCCAGATTTGCTTGCTGAGACTCTAGGCTCACTTGTTTTCCTAAGTGCAGGTGATCAGGTTTATAGGTTGCTGGTTGGTGCGAGTTGGATTAGATCGAGGGTGTTTATCGTGGACATTGGTTTCCGTGTTGTTCCAGTTTATAGTCTTTTGGTTGTATAGAAGAGTAGATACAGCCTTTGAACATTTTGGATTACTTATTCACTTATTCAATGTAATCTGAGTGAATTGTATCTTTGGATATATATATGTACAAGTCCCGCAGTACATATTGCCTTGACAAGATATCCAGTCTATTTCTTTTATATTGCGCGATCTGAAAAGTTTATCAAATTTTACAATTTAGCCCAGAAGTATTTGGTTAATTGTTTTTGGACCAAGTACAAATTTTGAGTATCATTCAATTTGAACCCCAAACTTATTATAATTGTTATTGAAAAACGTGGTTGTAACAATTGGTATCAGAGCATGGTCCTTGAGATAATGTTAGGATCGAAAAACAGGGGGTGTCCCTGAGCTCTCACACAATTCACGTAGGCTCTCCACAGCCAAAGACACCGAACCCTCAAGTTGCATACATTTAAAGATTTTTGAAAGAGAAGCAGCACGCAACAAGATAACCGGATCGCAGATGAAACTTACCAACGGCTCTGCGAGCTAGTTCAGCATATGCAATCTGGTTTATTTATAACTTGAGCTGCAATAGCTGTCAGGCCTCGTGCTCTAATCAGAGATAAAACATACAAACACATGAGGAAGCTACTAGAAAGCGGGTAAAATTTTTGCTTTTGGCCTGACGGTTTAAAACAATATAATTTAAAATAGCGCGATACTAAAAATAGATATCCCAGTTCATAAAAACCATTAAACAACACAAACAATATAGCATACGAAAATAAGTATCAGACTCTAACCACTGGATACAATTACAAAGCGCAGGGCATCCCCCTGGCTAAGAATACTGATACATATAAATATGCTATACGCCACTGGGATACTCTAACCACCTCCTGGGGCACCACCAGCTGGACAAAAACCACGACCAGCTGTAAAACCTGGGTTTCCTGAAAACAACACAACAAGAAAAACAACCAAGCCCCAGAGGGACATGGGGTCAAACCCCAGTACGGAGATCAACTATAAACAGCATGAATAAAATGCATATGCTATGCATGAGAAAGGAAAAAACAGCTCAACGGGATCTGCAATAGAATATGTGGCCACGGTGAGTGTAGGACATGTGGGAGCTACCCACTCACCCCTACTCGCCTACCCTTACCAGATGCAACAACAACCCAACCTATGAACTGTGGTAGCTAGCCACTCGACGCATAGGGGAAATGAGAGTGCGGAATCACCGCTCGCCCTCGCATCCTGGTAAGTAAATAGAACAAATACAACGAAGCAATGGCTGCAAAAGCTGAACGGAGATGCAAATACGTGTATGCAACATGCTGGAATAACAAGCATATAATCATATGCGAAACAATAATAGCATCAGCACGTATACACCACATAACCAACAGTCATCTCACAACACAGCAGCCAGCAATAGCCATCTCACAAATTATCCAAGCCATAACATCGCTGTATTACAAGCTCCAATCCGTACCTTATACTTCTGTGTAATAATTACCACAACAAAGGTCCCGAGAAAGCTGAACAACAACCTCTCAAAGCACACAGGGGCATAAATAATCGGGAATCAAATACACAGAAGGTACTGCCGGGAGTTACAACTCAACCAGCGATCAATCCCATCAATACCACTTAACAGGGAGCTTAAATCAACTTACTAAAGCTAAGATCTTACAACAATTCGAAGCTACCTGCTCACAGCGAACACACGGCCAAGACATTAACTTCACGACCTCGCTCAAGCTAACAATAGCCTCCAAGAATGGTATAAGATGGAAGAGCTTCTCGAGAGGAGTCCAACGCTACCTCGAGCAAGCAAAACAACCACCGAGAACGACGGTAATTGCCGGAGAAAAGCTACGGTGAACAGTGCTCTAGGGTTCGAGAAACAGAGAACGAATGTCGAGGAAAATATTCTAAGTATGGGATCTGATATCTCAAACGAAGACCATGTCAGGCCCCGTGCTAATTACCAACAATTAACACATAATAAGCGCATAATTACGGAAGCTTAAAATCAGGGCTTAAAAATTTTTCGAAATACAAAGGCCTGAACTTTAAATCATTCAAAATATTCGATATTCAAAATAGAAATTTACTCAACTCGATACATAACGGTGAACAGTACTACGGTTCGAGAAACAGATGTCGACAATTTGTAGAATTTCACTAAGTATGGGATCTGATATCTCAAATCGAAGACCAAGTCTTCCTTATATATAAATCCCACAACGACTGGAATCTGATTTAAAAGTCCACCGACATAACCAGCAGGCACACTACTGTTGGGGATCCGCGGCGGATCCGGATCACGCCTCCCGGCGAGGCAGCGGAAGAAAAAAAATTGGGCCGAGAGACGATCAATACAATTCAATAATCAAGCAGACTATGACATTCATAGGGTGTTTATCGTTGATTACCTTGCTGGCAACTCGTGCCTGGCTCCGACCAGTTTCGCGAGGAAACCGACACTTCACGGTAGACGGCGGTAGATAACGTCAATCAGGTCCATGACCGGATACGAGACTCCTTCGTCAGCCTACACTAGAAGGCCTGACGATATCAGCACGGACGGATTCTCCTCGAAAGATTGGTCGGAACAATTTCCGGCGAAGCGGCTGCGGCGGCGGCGGCGTGCACCGGCGGCGGTGGCGTGAGGTTTGAGGAGAGGGGGCGGCGGCTTTTGCTAGGTTTAGGGTTATGATTAAGTGTTGTGTTGTTATGAAGCCTAAGTCTATATTAAATAGACTTAGTGATGGACTTAGACCGGCCCAACGGGCCCGGGTCCAACAGATGAACATTCAGTTCATCCCCATCACCGTGACTTCATCGTAACTCCGATAGCCGATCAGATCGGACCGATCGAATCAGTTTCCAAAACTGAATATTATGATCTGAAAAACCATTTTTCAGAACCCCGGTGCAAAATGACCGTTTTGCCCCTCAACAGCGGGAAATCACGATTTGACCCCTGTTGACTTTTAGGAAGTCGCACTCCCCAACGAATCAGTTTCCAAAACTGAATATTATGATCTGAAAAACCATTTTTCAGAACCCCGGTGCAAAATGACCGTTTTGCCCCTCAACAGCGGGAAATCACGATTTGACCCCTGTTGACTTTTAGGAAGTCGCACTCCCCAAAATCCTCTTCTCATGCTCAACACATTGAGCTGAGTATCCGTGCGGGAATCTCGAATCCAGTACTTGTGTGACCCTCAATGGTTCAGGGATACAGCTAGCCGTGGGCCCACAACCATTGCGGCTCCGGAATCACAATTCCGGACTTGCCCAACGGTCATGATAAGAGCGTCTAGCAACATCGCCCCATGATCCCCTAGGTATCACTGATAGTGCCT
This sequence comes from Dorcoceras hygrometricum, assembly GCA_001598015.1. Classification (NCBI taxonomy): domain Eukaryota; kingdom Viridiplantae; phylum Streptophyta; class Magnoliopsida; order Lamiales; family Gesneriaceae; genus Dorcoceras; species Dorcoceras hygrometricum. The sequence goes on along the minus strand of KQ988431.1, from coordinate 9,756 downwards.
GCAAGAACCAGTTGGTCGTGGTTAGCATACAGTACGATCCTTTCAATCCATATATCCCGATCAGATCAACGACCATTGGTAAATCGAGAGTCGCTAAAGATTCGATAGCTATGCGTACATATTGAAGATCGAATAGTGACATCGCGAGTGTAACTAGGTAAACACATTTACCTAAAACACTTCTAGTACTCTGGCCAGATATTTATACACTATTATCCCCTCAGATAGCATATGATATCCACGCATGTCTACGAGCGGTGAATCTTCGACAACGATGCATCGACTCCTACATGCATTGGGGTCTCACCCAATCCCGCCGCCTAATGACCCCAAGTGAGTCGGCAAACGAGTCAAAGTGAGACGCCTATCATGTAGAGTCTCAATGACGTTTCGAGTCGTGAGGACTAATCAGTACAACCAAGACCTCGGACTTATCCACTCGACAAATGGTAACCACTTGGAAAGTCCGAACGAGGGTAGTTCGATAGATCACCAGGTCACTATCTATCTGCATGATCAGAACATCACAATGTTCCCTACCAATGAAACATGGTACTTCGCATCGCAGATACTAGTCTCAAGCTCGGGAGGCCTTATCCTCATTTTGACGGCCCAATCGACTAGAAACATGTTCAGAATACACAGTGACTATTAGATGTGTTTCATGATAGCCGTCATACCCACTATCACATCTAACATACACTTTAGCGTATTCTAGGTCTTTACTCAACGCAATTGTTAATCATCATACAACACAACGAAAGTAAAGAATGCCATATAAATAAATGTGAATATCATATATAAAGATTGTCATATACAAGAGTCTATAAACCCA
>KQ988430.1:224510-260684 GCA_001598015.1 Dorcoceras hygrometricum | reverse complement strand
AATTATATCATATTGGGCTTAAAACAATTTTAGGCTCAAAAATCTCAAAATTCCAAAAATCGACCAAAACGGGCCCGATATCGTATACCGGCCCGAAAACTTCACGGGCTGTCCGGGACAGGCCCGAACCAAACCCTAGAAGAAATCAGCCATCACGACATCGCCGGAGCTTCGTCGGAGCGGCGGACGGTCGGCCGGCGGCCGCCACTACGAATTTTGCGTGCGGCAGCCGCGCAACGTCGCGCCAAGCGCGACGCACGGCCGCGCGCAACGTCGCGCCACGACGCCCAGCGGTCTTCGCTCGAGAGCGGCACATCCAGCAGCACCATCGCGCAACAGCAGGTCGGCCACCATCGCGCGGAGCGGCGATCATCGAGCGGCCACCTCGCGTGGAGGAAACGCCCGACGTCCAGTCGAGATGCGCGACAAGCGCCCGACGTCCAGCCATCACGCGACAAGCGCCCGACGTCCAGCCAACGCGCGACAAGCGCCCGACGTCCAGCCATCGTCGCCCTCCTCGCTCGACCACCTCGCGTGAAGTGGAGCCAAGCGTCGCCCAATCAACAGCGTCGTCGCGCAACCAAGCGCGGCCAGCGCGCTGGTTCTCGCGCACGACGCGCCATGAGGCGCGCGCACATGCGCGCGGAGGGGAGAGGGGGCCGCCGCACATGGCGGCGGCCGACGGCCGACTTCAACAACCAAAATTTTGTGTTCGATTCTGAAAAATTGAAACATTAGATACAATAAGGCAATATCGTATTGATCAGATCCGAAAACCTTGGCTCTGATACCACTGTTGGGATCCGGATCACGCCTCCCGACGGGGCAGCGGAAGAACGAAAAACAATGGCCGAGAGACGATCAATACGATAAAACAATAACATGATATGACATTCATAGGGCGTTTAAGATTGCTACCTTGCTGGCAACTCGTGCCTGGCTCCGACCGATTTCGTAAAGAAAAAGGCACTTCACGATAGGCGGCGGTAGATATCGTCAATCAGGTCCACGACCGGAGACGGGATTCCTTCGTCAGCCTGCACTAGAAGGCCTGACGAGATCGGCGCGGACGGATTCTCCTTGTCAAGATTGGCCGGAAACGATTTTCCGGCGAATAAAGGCGGCGGCGGCGGCGGCGGCTTATGGAGAGGAGGGAGGGCGGCGGCCAATATTAGGTTTAGGGTTTAGCATCAAGTGTTAAGTGTTTAAGTTAAGTCCTAAGTCTATATTAAATAGACTTAGTGATGGATTTGGATCCGGCCCAACGGGCCCGGGTCCAACGGATGAACATTCGTTTCATCTCCATCACGGAGACTTCACCGTAACTCCGATCGCCGATCAGATCGGACCGATCGACTCAGTTTCCAAAACTGAATATTATGATCTGAAAAACTATTTTTCAGAACCCCAATACAAAATGACCGTTTTGCCCCTCAACAGCGGGAAACCTCGGTTTGACCCCTGTTGACTTTCAGGAAGTCGCACTTCCCGCTCGGGCGGCCTTATCCTTATTTTGACGGCCCAATCGACTAGGAACAGTTCAGAATACACAGTGACTATTAGATGTGTTTCATGATAGCCGTCATACCCACTATCACATCTAACATACACTTTAGTGCATTCTAGGTCTTTACTCAACGCAATTGTAAATCATCATACACACAATGAAAGTAAAGAATGCCATAGAAGTAAATTCGAATATCATATATAAAGATTGTCATATAAAAGAGTCTATAAACCCACACGCCACAAGTTGGCTAGTTGGGCATCTACTCTAACAGAACAGATTTGTATTTAAATAGAGGAATTTGCTTTCGTTCTTTATTATTGTTTCCCGACACTTAGAATATTTCCCGTGAGTAAACTCTGTCGCGATACCCTAGCTACTGTTCACCGAACCTTATCTTCTTCGCGGTAGACAGTTCCGATTGAAGTAAGAGTGGTAGCACTGGACTCCTCTTGCTGAGACGCTTCGATTGATACCTCCTTTGGAAGCTTGCGTGAAGCTGGAGAGATTTGCGAGACATCTCCCAATCGTAGTCTGTTAGCATAAGGGTCGGATTTCTTCTGCCGTTCGGGTAGCTCGTTGGGTAAGTGTAAAGATCCTACCTTGTGCTTTGTTTAGAGCCTTATGTTGTGTTAGAAGGGTATGACAGATTTGATTGAGCTCGTAGCTCCCAATTCTTAATGTTCTGTGCTACTGTTCCTGAGTTAGAACCTGTGTTTGGCTTAGCAGGTGTGAGATCTGTGTTGCTCGGGATTGCTTTGTGGTAATTGTAGCTCAGAAGACTTGAGGTACGGATGTGAGCTTGTTTTACAGCTTTGGTTTGAGCATGGGTGATTATGCTTGCTGCTGTGTATGCTTGCATTGTTATATATGTTCTGTGTTGGACATCTTATCTGTTGCATACATGCATTGAGCTCAGATCTTGTTTAGCCGTGCCTTGTTGTTGTTGATTCTGTGTGTACCAGGATACTGTTGAGGCTGAGCGGGTAACTCCCGTACCTCATCTCCCTGCTGGGATCTGTTAGCCACTATGAGCGGAGTGGGTAGCTCCCACACCTCATGAGTTGGGCAACATCAGGTTGAGCTATGTTGTGCATCTGGTGCCGTGTGTTGAGACGAGTGGGTAGCTCCCATATACTCACACACCGTGGCCACATTCTGTTGTACTGTTGATTCACTTGATCTGTTGCTGTTGTTGAGCAGTTCTTGATATCCTTTGGCTCCCTGCGTTTCGGTTTTAGCCTTTTTCTCATGCATAGCATTTGCATATTATCTGTTGCTTTCCGTTAGCTGTTTTATATTGCTCTCCATACTGGGATTTGACCCCATGTCCCTCTGGGGATGGTGTTGTTTGCCTATGTATGTATTTTCAGGTTATCATGGTTACTCTGCTGGTCGTGGAGTAGACCCTGCTGGAGGTGCCCCAGGAGGTGGTTAGAGTGTCCCAGTTAGCATATAGCATATATGTATAAGCACTGTTAGCCGAGGAGTGCCCTGTGATTTATCGTATCTCAGTTGTTTTCTGTAACGCTTGTATCTGTTGAATGTTGTACTATTGTACCGAGTTATTTTATAAAAGCTGGGATATTTTGAGTATTGAGATATTTTAAATTATGTTTTATCAGTCAGGCCAAAATCGAAAATTTTAGCCACTATTTTATTGCTTCCGCTATGTATTTGCATGGTTTAACTCTGTGTTTGTGCACGAGGCCTGACAACTGTTGCGGGAGCCATGATCATGATCTTGGTAGAAGGCCCGAATATTGGTTTGCCATGGACGAAACAAGTAAGCGGACATGCACATCAACAATATCAAATAAATCTTCTGAAAGAATGTTTTCGGTCCCCTTTCTCATTATCAATCGTCGGAATATAAACTTTATTATTATTATTATTATTATTATTATTATTATTATTATTATTATTATTATTATTATTATTATTATTATTATTATTATTATTATTTTCTATTTGGGTGTTTCCAAATATATAGGAAACCGTGTAAGAACTGAAAAATGATTAGGCGTGCATATTAAAAGTAATTTGGCCCATTTCACACTAATGCCTTTTCAAATGAACATAAAAAAATTACCTTTTATTGTTTTCTGGACCAAAATTGCAACGACAAACCAATTAATGCATGTGACTTTGTGGAACAAAACAGAAAAGTGGGCTATTTACCTGTTATGGCCAAAAGTGAGAATTGGGCTGGTGCATGTATGCATTTAGTTTGGCCAAAAGTGAGAGTTGGGCTGGTGGATTTTATTTTGGCGTGGATCATGACAATATTGTGTTTCATGCATTGCCACTTTGATTTACAGACCAGCTGAGGGTTGAGGATGGCCTGGATTGTCTTGGATGGACAGGTAGCAAGTCAAACGCTGCCACCGCCACCTTCGGATTCTTCCCCAATGTTGACACACGATCGAAATACAGAAACAAATTCATGAATCTGGGCAATTTATCAAATTATACAGGGAAATATGCATGTACAGAAACAGATTCATCAATCTGGGCAATTTATCAAATTATAGGGAAATATGCATCAATCTCGGCAATTATAGAAGTTAAAACGTGATAAACTAATAATAGATTTCTTGCAGTAATCAGGACCGTGTTTGCTCTCAATTGTTGTTTCCAGTTTTTTACAGTGATGGGGACCACATTTATCTTTCTAATGTGTACATTTTTTACCGTTATGGGGACCACATTTATCTTTCTAATGTGTACAAATAACTGTCCATTCGGGACGTAACAGCAAGAAAGCAAGCATAACGTGAGCTTCACAATGAAACTTGAAGTGCCAAATGGGAGGACTCACCTTTTGTTCCACAAGGTAAAGCCATTCCTAGCAGTGTTTTTCCTGCAAGCTGTGTTGGCGGGCATGGATATCATCACCAAAGCAGCATTGAACCAAGGAATGAGCAATTATGTGTTCGTAGTTTATCGGCACGTAGTTGCCACAGTCATCATTGCTCCGTTCGCAGTTGTAATAGACAAGTTAATTCCATTCCCTTTCTTTCAATTTCTATGTGTGAATTATATGCCTGTCTGTATTGGCTAGCATAGAACAATTATTACACCTCACAATATTTCAAATTCCCCATGTGATATTTAAATTTCGTCTCAATACGTTAACTCTCTCAAACTTGTTTTATTGTAACAATATTGCATCGTTCCTCAGGAAAAAAAGACCAAATATGACTACCTCGATATTTGTCAAAATCACGATTCTCAGTCTTCTGGAGTAAGTTCAATTGAATTTGAATTTTTTTTGTTTTCTTCTTGCGTCATAACCAATAGAAATAATGATTTAATTGGATATTTAATAAATAACAGGCCAGTCATATATCAAAACCTTTACTTCTTGGGAATGAAATACACTACCGCAACTTTTGCAGCTGCTATGGCAAATGTTCTTCCCGCCATTACTTTCGTCATGACATATTTGTTTAGGTGAATCTTGTCGTACCATAGTTTTAATATATATTTATACAAAACATTTAGTGATAACTTGTCAAATGCACAAGTACATGCTTGAGAAGATAAGTTTAATGAGCATCCGCAGCCAAGCAAAGATAATAGGAACTCTAGCAACTGTTGCGGGAGCCATGATCATGACCTTGGTAGAAGGCCCGAATATTGGTTACCATGGACGAAACAAGTAAGCGGACATGCACATCAACAATCTCAAATAAATCTTCAACATTCGATCAAGGGTGCGATTATGATCACCACAGGATGTTTTAGCTGGGCTTGCTTCATGATATTGCAGGTTACTAAGCAACATACATGTCAATAGCATGGAAAATTAATGAACTGCCTTCTAATCGATCTGGAAATTCTCTCATATAGGCAATTGTCTTGAAAACGTACCCTCCCGAACTCTCCCTCACTGCTTGGATATGCCTTTTGGGAACTGTGGAGGGCGCTGCTGTGGCACTGGTTATGGAGAGGGATAAATCAGCTTGGTCCGTAGCATGGGATACTAAGTTTCTTGCAGCAGTATACAGTGTAAGTGATATTATGGATTGTGAAACGGTTTTTGAAGTCCTCATGATATTTGATTCCATAGAGTTCTAATGCAAGAACTCCACCGAAATACTGCATTTCGACGTTATAGTACAAGAGTCATTTACAATCAAGTTTTGCAGGGTATATTCTGTTCCGGTATTGCTTATTACGTCCAAGGAGTAGTAATGAAAGAAAGAGGTCCAGTTTTCGTTACTGCATTCAGCCCGCTGAGCATGGTCATTGTTGCTGTTCTCAGCTCTTTCATCCTGTCCGAGCAAATGTATTTGGGAAGGTAAAACCTCAACTATATTTACTTGTTCTATATATGTGCATTGGATCTCATAAGCATTGGTGAGAAAGAAGGCAAATACAAGAACAACTAATAGTAAATACCATATTATTTCATAAAATATCACAAGGCATAAGTCTAGGCGCAAACCACTTTGTCATCCCCCTGATCACATGCCAAGGCACAACTTTTCAATTAATTTAGTCATGTTAACTTGCAATTTTTTGAGTTATTAACGTTGTTATAAATTAACGATTATTTGTTTCATTTTCTCCATAGTAAACTGCAATTCTAAAATATCAAAACTAGATAGAACACTACGCTTCACTTCCACAAGTTGTGTCCCCCATCTTACACCTAAAACTTACAATTCCTACGTTCTGAGTCCCCAAACACCAAACACATGTACCTTCTTCATGCAGAGTCGTCGGTGCAATCGTCATAGTAATCGGCCTTTACTTCGTCGTGTGGGGGAAAAAGAAGGACTACCACGAGCCCGATTTGGCCGCACAACAGGAGTCCTTACCAGTTAAGCAAGGTCAAAATATGAATGAACACATCGACGGGAGTTCAAGTCTGGAGGTTGTCACCACCAATCCATCCGAGGAGGCAGCCGTTCCACGAGACCAAGTAGTGACCAACAAAATTTGATGCATCATTATTACTAATTTTAGAAAGAGAAGAGTCAAACAATTGTAGCTATCCAGCTAACATATTACGGAGTTCAAACGCAAGATCAATCAGTTCACACAGGAAACAAATTTCGCCACACGGTAGGCTGGTCTACCTCCGAGTTTTACAGTTTCTGCTACATCTGTTTGCATCTCATTAATGTACCAGTGTCTGAATGAACGGGTTAATCTAGTAATAATCTAACCAGACCAATTATGCAATGTTGAATCATTTCAAACGATATCCCAGTATCAACAAACATCACTAAAGAATTAGGAAAACAGTAAATATGGAGATTCGATCCAGCACTGTGAGAACGAAGAGAACCAAATCTCAAACAAGCAGCTTAATCGAAACAATGATCCAAATTTCAACTCTCAGAAAGAAGTACGATTACCTGGAACGAGAATTGGAACCTGAAACAAATTTCCAAGCACAATCAATCACAGCACAGCATAATCTAATTGAGCTTAAAAAGGCCCAATAACCTTTTCTGAATATTTTCGGCTTAAATACTTTTTAGCATTTGAATTTATTATGATTATTTATTATTTGATTTTTCGAATCTGACTAAAGGGCAAAACAACATATTGAAATATATGGATTATACAAAAACATTTTAAAAAAATATTATACAATTCAAGCTGTCTTTTGAAACCATTTTTCAACGAAATCTTAGTATTTCATAAATCATGTTACCAAACCGTTTCCAGATTGTTAGTTTAATTATAGGTCCATTATTATTATTATTATTATTATTATTATTATTATTATTATTATTATTATTATTATTATTATTATTATTATTATTATTATTATTATTATTATTATTATTATTATTATTATTATTATTATTATTATTATTATTATTATTATTATTATTATTATTATTATTATTATTATTATTATTATTATTATTATTATTATTATTATTATTATTATTATTATTATTATTATTATTATTATTATTATTATTATTATTATTATTATTATTATTATTATTATTATTATTATTATTATTATTATTATTATTTTATTTTCTATTTGGGTGTTTCCAAATATATAGGAAACCGTGTAAGAACTGAAAAATGAACATGCGTGCATATTAAAAGTAATTAGGCCCATTTCACACTAATGCATTTTCAAACGGACATTAAAAAAATTACCTTTTATAGTTTCTGGCCCCAAATTGCAACGACAAACCAATTAATGCATGTGACTTTGTGGAACAAAAAAAAAGTGGGCTATTTACTTGTTATGGCCAAAAGTGAGAGTTGGGCTAGTGCTTGTATGCATTTAGTTTGGCCAAAAGTGGGAGTTGGGCCGGTGGATTTTATGGCGTGGATCATGACAGGAGTGTGGTTCATGCATTGCCACTTTGATTTACACACCAGCTGGGGGTTGAGGATGGCCTGGATTGTCTTGGATGGACCGGTAGCAAGTCAAACGCTGCCACCGCGACCTTCGGATTCTTCCCCAATGTTGACACATGATCGAAATACAGAAACAGATTCATGAATCTGGGAAATTTATCAAATTATACAGGGAAATATGCATGTACAGAAACAGATTCATCAATCTGGGCAATTTATTAAATTATATAGGGAAATATGCATCAATTCGGCAATTATAGAAGTTAATCAACGTGATAAACTAATAATTGATTCTTGCAGTAATCGGGACCGCGTTTGCTCTCAATATTGTTGTTTCCATTTTTTACAGTGATGGGGACAACATTTATCTTTCTAATGTGTACAAATAACTGTCCATTCGGGACGTAACAGCAAGAAAGCATGCATAACGTGAGCTTCACAATGAAACTTGAAGTGCCAAATGGGAGGACTCACCTTTTGTTCACAAGGCAAAGCCATTCCTAGCAGTCATTTTCCTGCAAACTGTGTTGGCGGGCATGGATATCATCACCAAAGCAGCATTGAACCAAGGAATGAGCAATTATGTGTTCGTAGTTTATCGGCACGTAGTTGCCACAGTCGTCATTGCTCCGTTTGCAGTTGTACTAGACAAGTTAATCCCATTCCCTTTCTTTCAATTTCAGCATTTTCAGCCAAGCAAAGATAATATGAACTCTAGCTACTGTTGCGGGAGCCATGATCATGACCTTGGTAGAAAGCCCGGATATTGGTTTGCCATGGACGAAACAAGTAAGCGGAAATGCACATCAACAATCTCAAATAAATCTTCTGAAAGAATATTTTCGGTCCCCTTTCTCATTATCAATCGTCGGAATATATACATTATTATTATTATTGTTGTTATTATTATTATTATTATTATTATTATTATTATTATTATTTTATTTTCTATTTGGGTGTTTCCAAATATTTAGGGAACCATGGAAGAACTGAAAAATGAACAGGCGTGCATATTAAAAGTAATTAGGCCCATTTCACACTAATGCATTTTCAAACGGACATTAAAAAAATTACCTTTTATAGTTTCTGGCCCCAAATTGCAACGACAAACCAATTAATGCATGTGACTTTGTGGAACAAAAAAAAAGTGGGCTAGTTACTTGTTATGGCCAAAAGTGAGAGTTGGGCTAGTGCTTGTATGCATTTACTTTGGCCAAAAGTGGGAGTTGGGCCGGTGGATTTTATGGCGTGGATCATGACAGGAGTGTGGTTCATGCATTGCCACTTTGATTTACACACCAGCTGGGGGTTGAGGATGGCCTGGATTGTCTTGGATGGACCGGTAGCAAGTCAAACGCTGCCACCGCGACCTTCGGAGTCTTCCCCAATGTTTACACATGATCGAAATACAGAAACAGATTCATGAATCTGGGAAATTTATCAAATTATACAGGGAAATATGCATGTACAGAAACAGATTCATCAATCTGGGCAATTTATTAAATTATATAGGGAAATATGCATCAATTCGGCAATTATAGAAGTTAATCAACGTGATAAACTAATAATTGATTCTTGCAGTAATCGGGACCGCGTTTGCTCTCAATATTGTTGTTTCCATTTTTTACAGTGATGGGGACCGCATTTATCTTTCTAATGTGTACAAATAACTGTCAATTCGTGACGTAACAGCAAGAAAGCAAGCATAATGTGAGCTTCACAATGAAACTTGAAGTGCCAAATGGGAGGACTCACCTTTTGTTCCACAAGACAAAGCCATTCCTAGCAGTGATTTTCCTGCAAGCTGTGTTGGCGGGCATGGATATCATCACCAAAGCAGCATTGAACCAAGGAATGAGCAATTATGTGTTCGTAGTTTATCGGCACGTAGTTGCCACAGTCGTCATTGCTCCATTCGCAGTTGTACTAGACAAGTTAATCTCATTCCCTTTCTTTCAATTTCAATGTGTGAATTATATTCTTGTCTGCATTGGCTAGCATAGAACAATTATTACACCTCACAATATTTCAAATTCCCCATGTGATATTTAAATTTCGTCTCAATACGTTAACTCTCTCAAACTTGATTTTAGTGTAACAATCTTGCATCGTTCCTTAGGAAAAAAAGACCAAAGATGACTACCTCGATATTTGTCAAAATCACGATTCTCAATCTTCTGGAGTAAGTTCAACTGAATTTGAATTTGTTTTGTTTTCTTCTTGCGTTATAACCAATAGAAATAATGATTTAATTGGACATTTAATAAATAACAGGCCAGTCATAGATCAAAACCTTTACTTCTTGGGAATGAAATACACTACCGCAACTTTTGCAGTCGCTATGGCAAATGTTCTTCCCGCCATTACTTTCGTCATGGCATATTTGTTTAGGTGAATCTTGTCGCACCATAGTTTTTTTATATATATTTATACAAAACATTTAGTGCGAACTTGTCAAATGCACAAGTACAGGCTTGAGAAGATAAGATTAATGAGCATCCGCAGCCAAGCAAAGATAATAGGAACTCTAGCTACTGTTGCGGGAGCTATGATCATGACCTTGGTAGAAGGCCCGAATATTGGTTTGCCATGGACGAAACAAGTAAGCGGACATGCACATCAACAATCTCAAATAAATCTTCTGAATGAATGTATTATTATTTTATTTTCTATTTGGGTGTTTCCAAATATATAGGAAACCGTGTAAAGAACTGAAAAATGAACAGGCGTGCATATTAAAAGTAATTAGGCCCATTTCACACTAATGCATTTTCAAACGGACATTAAAAAAATTACCTTTTATAGTTTCTGGCCCCAAATTGCAACGACAAACCAATTAATGCATGTGACTTTGTGGAACAAAAAAAAAGTGGGCTAGTTACTTGTTATGGCCAAAAGTGAGAGTTGGGCTAGTGCTTGTATGCATTTACTTTGGCCAAAAGTGGGAGTTGGGCCGGTGGATTTTATGGCGTGGATCATGACAGGAGTGTGGTTCATGCATTGCCACTTTGATTTACACACCAGTTGGGGGTTGAGGATGACCTGGATTGTCTTGGATGGACCGGTAGCAAGTCAAACGCTGCCACCGCCACCTTCGGATTCTTCCCCAATGTTGACACACGATCGAAATACAGAAACAGATTCATAAATCTGGGCAATTTATCAAAATATACAGGGAAATATGCATGTACAGAAACAAATTCTTCAATCTGGGCAATTTATCTAATTATATAGGGAAATATGCATCAATTCGGCAATTATAGAAGTTAATCAACGTGATAAACTAATAATTGATTTCTTGCAGTAATCGGGACCGTGTTTGCTCTCAATATTGTTGTTTCCATTTTTTACAGTGATGGGGACCACATTTATCTTTCTAATGTGTACAAATAACTGTCCATTCGGGACGTAACAGCAAGAAAGCAAGCATAACGTGAGCTTCACAATGAAACTTGAAGTGCAGAATGGGAGGATTCACCTTTTGTTCCACAAGGCAAAGCCATTCCTAGCAGTGATTTTCCTGCAAGCTGTGTTGGCGGGCATGGATATCAACACCAAAGCAACATTGAACCAAGGAATGAGCAATTATGTGTTCGTAGTTTATCGGCACGTAGTTGCCACAGTCGTCATTGATCCGTTCGTAGTTGTACTAGACAAGTTAATCCCATTCCCTTTCTTTCAATTTCTATGTGTGAATTATATGCCTGTCTGCATTGGCTAGCATAGAACAATTATTACACCTCACAATATTTCAAATTCACCATGTGATATTTAAATTTCGTCTCAATACGTTAACTCTCCCAAACTTGCTTTTAGTGTAACAATCTTGCATCGTTCCTCAGGAAAAAAAGACCAAAGATGACTACCTCGATATTTGTCAAAATCACGATTCTCAGTCTTCTGGAGTAAGTTCAACTGAATTTGAATTTGTTTTGTTTTCTTCTTGCGTCATAACCAATAGAAATAATGATTTAATTGGATATTTAATTAATAACAAGCCAGTCATAGATCAAAACCTTTACTTCTTGTTTGAAAAAGATTATCTGAAACAGAATAGAAGTGGTTCAAACTGATTTACTCAATACGACAAAACATCAATTCACAGCAGTCAATATTATAAATAGCCTCATCTACTCCTATACGAAGAAAAGACGGCAAATATACAGAGTCGGAGCTTTGCAGAAGACTTTTGCAGACGGGAAAAAATTTGTGTATAACGTAATATCAAAACAGAGGCTATAATTATAAACGAACTGAAGCAAATTAAAGTGTGCAAGAGACAAGAGCGTGAAAAGAGGAAAAGAAAACAAGTGTCTCAGTGTGGGTCGTCCGAATGAGTTTAAGATCTTTTAGACAAACGATAGTGTATAAGGATTTGCATTTGAGAGTGTACACTATAACAGATTAAATCGTCACACAAATTTTCACTAACATATACGAGAGTTGAGTTTGAACAGATTAAATAAAGTGAAGCACAAATTATGCAAACATTTCTTGGCACGAAGACGTTAAACTTGGTGTTTATAGTCTTGACATAGAGATGTTAAACATATGAAGTTTGGAATCTAGGAGTCTCAGTTTGGACAGTATGATAAGACCCTGCTGAAGTGGGTTTGTATAATTCTGTATGAATCAAAGTCTTATAGTGAGCCTTCTAGTTCGGAAGAAGGAGAGACGTAGAATATGAGTCTTAGAACTTCCAGAAACAACTTTGAGTGTTTATTTATCGCTTTGATTCATACATATTGTAAATGTTTTAAAATTCAATTTTCGGAGAATACGTTGAGTATTTTTCGCTTCGTATTTCAAATCAAACTTAATATATCATTCGATACAAAAGAACCTTCAACCAGTAAACAACTTTTGAGTGTTTATTTATCGACTTTGATTCATACATATTGTAAATGTTTTAAAATTCAATTTTCGGAGAATACGTTGAGTATTTTTCGCTTCGTATTTCAAATCAAACTTAATATATCATTCGATACAAAAGAACCTTCAAGAACCAGAGTTATTACAACTCTTTCTTTTCATCCGATCGTGCACTTTCTGCTTGGTGTCGTCTGTCTTCAAAACACGTAGTCTGATCCTTTTTCGCTAAGGTTGTATAGTTAGTATGTGTATATTATTAAAAAAAATGTTAACTGAACTGTAACAATTTTCTTTTTTGAGAATCAAATAAATAATAAAATATACCGCGTGTCTGAAAAAATCTACTTCTTGTCCATTCAACTTCGTGAATTTTGTCTGGAAAGTCCTCTATCCAATAAATTCACGAAAAAGACAAAACCAAATAGTTTCCAGGAGTTTGAAATCCAACCAAAGTTTCAACACACATTAGCTACTCTGTATTTGACTGATTCCACAGTCCAATCGAAACCCGTGTTTCAGTCCTTGAATTTGCACAGCGACTTAGACTAGACTTGCTTTCATTGGCCACTTTTTCGTTTACCTACTCAACCTCGGTCGTTGATTTCTTCTCAATCAAAAATTATATCGCTTGGATCTCTGGTATGTTCGTATCCTATTATTAGACCGAAACTGAAAGGAACGATCGAAAGAAAATGGTGACGGAGTAATTTCCAGATATCTATTTTTCTTCAAATATATGTACACCTTATTTCATTAATTCCCAGTTGGTTCCATCATTTCTTACTGCACCGTCCAAAATATTCATTTAGTAATAATTGTATAAGTTCAGAGATTGACATCAAATGACTTTTTTCACAACAATGTATTACGATACAGACCCATTGATGATCTATGTCTAAAACCCATTCCATAAAATTTGGAATATAGAAAAATGATCGAAGTTGAGATATCAATTTTTATGATATAAAAAATCAAATATGAAGATATTTGAGTCGACTGGCAAATCAAAGACCGCAATGATTCTCTTCAATTAAATGCCGTCACTCGCTTTTTTGTACAAACAAATCCTAACTCTACTCATTGAACATTCAATATTGCCACCGGCCATTTCAGATTTCTACAAAAAAGACGATATTATATTATTACACTATTATAATCATTACAGCTCTCTGAAATATGACGTCATTCGTCGTAAGCTTTCCTCGAATTCCCGCTGCTGCTTCTGTCTACGGTCATTCAAAGTTTAAATGCTGCATCTTTTTTGCTCTTCATACGGAGGCCGAAATAATTTCGATAATTCTGATAATTTTTTATTGACATTAGAGATGTGAATTATTTTGTTAATTTGTGATTAAACATATTTATATAGTTTCTTTATTGAACTGTGATATTATGTACCTTTGGCTGAAGAATTATAGGATTTTTTGCAATGAAGTATGGCGCCTTGGATGCCATCATGCTGTTCCAGCAGCGAGTCGTCTCTACGGCGGACAGACGGCGGCGGCAGAGACATTGACGACGATGTCGCGGAAGCTGATCGGCTCTTCACCAAATTCCTCGTCACGATCTTAAAACTTCCGACTGATCTGCTTCCAACGGTGAATTTGCTCGGATACAGATTCACCGGTGCTGTCACCGGAGAGTGTGATGGCGTGACGGAGTTGGCAACCTTCGCCTTCTTCGATGCCTTCATTTGGAAAGATCGAATCAGTTTTAGGTACTTCGGAATCGATTTCACAGACGAAGCGCCGGCGGACGGATTTCCGTCGTCGTCTTCGTCTATCAACAGCCTGCTCCTTAAACTGTTCTCTCTACCTAAAGCCGACAATATCGGCGTTTCTTCCGCGCCGAACTTGACGGGAAAACGATTTCGCCGTTCAGTTTTCGAGCTCTTGGAGGATTGATTTGACGGACTCGCTTTCAGTTCGCCGCAGGACTGATCAACCTTCTCGCACTTGGTCGTTCTTTTGAAACCTAACATAAAGACTCTGAACTTCGGCGTCGATCGCAATAGAGTAACCGCCGGAGACGGAGGCTTAGAAGTCATGAACTCATTTTTGCTCAGGAAAACATCTCTGGGAGATTCTATGAAGTCAAAATCCTTCTTCGAACCGGCGTCGCCTCCTTCGCAGCTGGCAGGCGATTTGAAAACCAAATCGAAGAATGAGTCATCTTTATCAGTTTCTTTGTCGGTGACGAACGCCGCCCCATTGACTTCATGATCTCCGGCGGAGGAATTCCGCCAGTATTTCAGAATCCCAAGGCCTTCCATGGAGAGAGAGAGAGAGAGTTGAATATGGGCGAAGAAAAGCTAATCAAAAGAGAGTGAAAGCCACCTTGAAGAACAGGTAACAAAACGATTGTGTCTATATATATAGGTATATATACTTTAATTTAATTTGATTTGTCCATCACAACTAATTTTTATCCGGAAATTGGAAAGCATGAGTTTTTATTCTAAAACAATTCTTTACTGAAATAATTAAAAATTTGAATAAGTTACAATTTTAATTACAATTTTTAATAATGTCGATTAAATTCCTTTTAATAACTTATGATTGATTATAAATTATATACATAACTATGTATGATTTATATGTGAATAATTTTCTTAAAACTTTAACTAATTAATAAAGATTAGAATATATGTTAGATCCGCTACTCATATACAAGGATTAAGCACTCATAAACAAGGATTAACCACACAAGCAATGCTAGAATACGAAAGATTAAAAATGGCTTAAAATTTTTCTTTCTGGGCCTAATACAGAAACAGCGAGTAAAAATATACGAATACTTAAAAATATCAATATTAATCTTTCACTTAGACTTAACTTCAGAAAATTCTTTAAATCTATTTAATACATGCAGGACTAGAAAGTTCTTTAAAACTATTTGCAAACACATGCAAAGCTAGTATTGCTCACAGTACATGCAGAAAATCATGTTATAAAACATCCAATCTCCCAGATAATATATATATTTATATATCAATAATTAATAACAACATCGAATCACAATAGATAGCAATAACTACACATGACATCCCCTAGTAAATGCCTCGATGAAATATATATATATATATATATATATGGTAGTAGGGTGAAGTAGCTAACGTCATGTGTGGATGAAGATAAAAAGGAAGGACATGTGAGACACAAGGATAAAGTAAAAAGGTGAATAAAAAAGATGGTGCCAAACACTGTATAGCTCAGAGTACTACAGATAATACTGAATTAGGGCAGAGCTCAGGCTTTTGAAATTTAGGTCCATTTAGGGGGGGATGACGATTCTCACTAACATCCAAAATAGGCCTACGTTATCATTTCCCCAAAATATTCTTGAAAATGACTTTGGTTTATGAAGTTTTTTTTTTTCCAAAATAAAATGTTCACTTCAAAACATGGTTTAATTAGATAAATTTCTTTTTCCTCAAAAGGAGTGCATGAGAAATTCTATATTAAGCAGTGGGATCTTCTATTTCATGTGAATTGATGTGAACGAAGTAAAATCATACTAAAATTCATGACCATAAGAGGAGATTGGTTTATACAAGATTACAAGTGACATATAAGAATTCTTGGAATTTTGGGTTAATCTATAATTATATCCCTAAAAGTGTATTTATTTTCCATGCGTCCAAACAGGGATGTCAATTTTCCTCGTAGATTTGGAGTTCATGGGGAAAACCCGAAACGGGCAGATACGGGGAGTTTTTGAAATCTCCGAATCAAATGGGGATGACGACATCCCCAAACTCCTCGAACTCGTCTCGATAAACATATATATATATATAAAGTGTGTAGATAATAATAATATAGAAGTTTATATATATGCATTATATAATATTAGAGATGGGGATGAGAACTGTCCCCGAACCGATCCCCATGGGGATGTGGATGGATATCCCCGATTTATTCAGGAAGGTGGATGATAATGGCTCCATTCCGTCCCATTGTCATCCCTATGTCCGAATAAATTTTCCCTTGTTTTTATCATGTGTCTTATAAACGTAGCTAAAGATATATCTACATCTTAACAAGTGCCTTAGTTTCCACATGCGTTCTTTTCCCTAAATTAAACTATGCAACAAACCATCACTAATTCCCTCGTGCCCTTCCTATGTTGTAACTATAATTTGCGGGGTGTTATCTAGTAAAATTTTCCTTTCAAAAGGAATGTCTGAAAAAAAATATAAGATTTTTGTTTTGAAAAATGATATGATTGTTGATTTGGTAAAAAACACAATGCTACAAGTGATGAGATGCTTCCAAAAAGAAAGCGGAAAAAAGAGCCAAAAAGAAAAGGAATTAATGAAGGAACAAAGAAAAAACTGTGAAGTATTTGTGCTTTCAGCTCTGCTTTTCACCAGACTTTCCCTGAAAAAATAAAAAGATAAATAATAAAAAACTGAGGGGTCAGACTTTGGGTGTGTGCTTTAGAAAAGAGCAGACGAGTCACACCTTATTTAAAGTTTGACTTGGTTCCTCAACACCCAAATCCATCCCTTATGGACGATATAAGGTTCATTAATAGTTTCTCTTGTTTTATTTATTTTTCTATACTAGATATATATAGACTGAAAAATATAAATTTTAAAAAATATACTATGATCAACATTCTTTTCCATATCAATGATATAATTTTTTTTTCTTTTTTTTGAGAGAAAAGGTTCTCAAGCAAAACCACGTGTAAAACAAAAGGGTAAAGGGAAATAAAGTTTGAAAGACTAGAAAGGTGAAATAAATTTTGCTAGAAAAATTAGAGTCTTTAACATTTGAATACTTATACCCTTGTATTGTCTTTTTGTGTCTCGAGTCATGTGAGTAGAGCCCAATCTCGAATTTAAAACGATTCTTTTAATAGAGAAATGGATTTTAAATGCCTGAAAATAGCCGATGCCCATCCATCTTCTTGTTTGTTAAGGGAACGATTGTGTTAGAAACGAGGGAACAAGATTACATGTTTAGTGGTTCAAATTACAAGTTATGAGGTTTAGGAGATGGATCGATGGCAATATATATAAACACTTACATGATATAAACACTAACATGCTTCAAACGTTTTCGGATCCCGACCACAAAGATATTTCTAACTGTCCAAGGATTTAACGTGATTTTCTTTTGTGGATTCTAAACGCTCGACTTGTACTCAAAATCAAATGTAAATGGACGTCGGGAGTTGTCCTGACGAGGGTCCTCCGATGCTTAAGTCAGTTTGGATAATTAGGAAATACCGTGAGTATAAGACGATAGAGTTTGTGAATGAATTGTAAAGTGAAGTACGCCTGAATATTATTAGAGGAACTAGATTGGTTGCGTGTATGCTATTTGACCAATCATTATCGATATGAGTTTGACAGTTACCTAGTACACGTCCTGTCTTATCATGATCTGGTATGAGTCTGTCAGTAACTGAGTACACGTTACCTGACTAATCATAATCCGGTATGAGTTTGACAATTTCAACCTCATTAGATATATGTTCTCGGGAACCGATGTACCGAACCGATCAGGACGCTCCTTGAGTCCCGATAACAATTCGGGCGCTCCTAAGAGTCCCGAGAACAATTCCTCATATGGTATGAACTTACATTTTTTTTTTATTTCACGGCCAATTAAAAATATGCATTAATCTTTACGTAAAGGAAGGGTCTAAAGTTTCTTTTCACATTTATTATGAAAAGGAAATTAATCTTTCAAATTCGATGGATTGTATCACACACCACAAGTACTGCGTGTGGCACAACCATTTATCGTGAATCATTTACGGCATTTGCTCTTTATTTTGACCCATCTGGGAGCGTGCACCACTTTACCAAACATATAATTTCAACGACAAAAATGATCGCAAATCGGAACGAAAATGTGACAATAATTACGTTCACGAAAACATAGGGGACGTGCAATTACAATTTAGTCTAACATCTTGCATGCAAGGGGACCCTACATGGAATTTTCATGTGACCTGGAGTGCTATTTTTCATGCACATAATTTATGCTTCCATGTCTGGGCAATATCATTGGTTCATTGACTGCTATATATGTCTTTTTCTAGAAATAGTATAATAATATGATTTTGACCAAATTAGCTAGATTGCTCAGTATGTTTTTGAAAAAAATTATGTTCAAATTTCCAACCCATCTGCAGAATATTCAATTTATCACAATCTTAATTTTGCTCTAACTTGTCCTGATCATTTGAATTAAACGTCTGTCAATATCTCACAAGTTGTAAGTTTTAACCAAATAATTAATTTATAAGGAAAAGTTTTATTTTGATCCTGTGTGTACAATTATTTATGTGGTTTTGGTTCTCCATACACCTAAACTTGGGGACTATTAAGTATTTGAATCTCTATCACATTACATATATCAGAAAAGAGTGAAAATTTTATTGGGCCATAAATGGATAAAAAATATATATTATATCCCTAGACTCTCATGTGAAAGCTTTTCTAGACATAGTTTTTTTTTCCTAGACATAGTATATTACTCTATTATCTGAACAAACATAAAGTAAAGAGTAGGGTTAATCAAACATAAAATATTTATGCCCTTTTGCAACTAATTAATGAAGCTGTCCCTATTTGCACTCAAAAGCCTAATAAACCTTATACTTGAACAAGATTATGGTGATATTAATGGGCTCTCTCCATGTCTATCCTTATTATATCAGACACAAAAGGCATTGTTGCCAAGTGGCTATGATGCATTTAGTTCCAATTAGACGTAAACTTCTCAATTTTCATGATAATTTCTTAATATTCAAGTTGTACTTAATTCCGTTACAGTATATTTGGTTCTATATATTTGTTTCTTTGTAATACCACCATATATGACGCAAAATTTAATCTTGTTCCGCCATCTTTGTTTTTTTTTTTTTTTTTTATGTTTAGAGTTTCAATCTTTTTTCCAACGTGACCCTATGTATATAGCGAGTGTCGTGCATATCAGCATGTTCGATGAAAATGACTAAACTGTAATTCTAATATGTAAGAGTAAAAATATAATTTCATAACACCAAAAAAAACAAGAAAATCACGAAAAGTAAAATCATCGAACAAAAATTCGATCTTCCCCAAAGGATATATCTAAACAAATACTTTGCATCTGGCTTTGGACAACACTACCCGGAAGTTTGGTCCTCAAAAGCACTAATACAATCTCTTTTGCCTGAACGTCCCGTGGACGATGTTCTCATGTCGATGTTATATTCATATCTGTTCGAAATGCGAATAATAATAATATTCATTATTATGGGGATCCGAATGTAAAAACAAGAGATACCGTTATAATATCATCTTATCGTATATGACATGATGGCATGCTATGAGACATTGTTTCAATATATCAACTAAATAGACTAGTGACCCTAAACTCGGGCCATCCCGTTAATTTATTTGCTAATATAAACATAAATTGTAATTGCCATTAATGGCCAGGAGCACAGCAGCATACACATCATCTGGTCCAATTTACTTGACGTTGATTGGCATATTATGATTGCTCTATTTTGGAGACATTGTGTCTGTTTTTTTCGAGAAGTCATTCCTTTTAGTTACAATTTTGTTAAGTGAGTGATAATCACTAGCTGCAAATACATTTGATTACATTTCGTGCGATTAATCTGTGAAGAAATGGTCTTCCCACGAGTATGAAAGAGTAAACCTCATTTTAAAGTGTTAAACTTCACAAGCAATACTATAGTAGGCGACATAAGCAATTATTACGTTGTTTTGGCTACGACGGACAGCAGCCGTGAGACATGCAAATTATAGGAAACAACCACTCCTCCACACTCATCAACCACAATATATTCCATATTTGTTCGGCACTCCCCATGTCTAGTAAATCATTGAAAAAAAGTAAATTATGTATGAATTTCATATTCTATCCCCATTTAATATATTAAAAAGTAGTCTAGTTTTCAATATTTAGTTAACAGGGTACACCGGTAAAAAGTATACCAGTTTAGTACAAAAAATGAAAATGCAGCATCTAAATTCAAGACATTTACCTTACTAGAAAGAAAATTGATTTTCGGCTAGATTTTCAGAGGGGAAAAAGGACATAGCGAACTGGGTAAGGGAGAAGGAGGTTTTGCAAATCTCAATTTTGAAAGTTTTGGGTAGTCTGAGCTGATATTTGGAAAGTTTCCCGGGCAAATTTTTCATGGGTTTTTTTAATAATAAAAGTCCGCCACGTGTCAGAATCTCAGTGGCCGAATCCATTTTATTAAAAACTTTCTTTTTAACCAACTCTTACCATATGTCGGATTGTGATTCACCCTCTACCTTTATAGCCAGTGCCCACAAAGGTAGCATCGACAAAGCCACCAAATAGGGTGTAAGCCACTAAGCCTGCATATTTAAGAGAAACATAAAAGGAAAGATACTATGTATAATTGCCAATTGGGATTGAGGGAATACATATGTATTATGTATATATGTTTGTGTTGTTTTTATATTCCGAAAACAATTAATCACACTCCTCCACTTCACTTTTTAATTTGTATCTGACATTACTATCCTAACATGATAATTTTGTAAAGAATTTATCCTTTCAAATTTCATTCAGTTTCCAATTTTGTTAAACAAAATTATATCTAATATAAACTATGAAATATAACTTTCACATATAATAAATACACTATAAGTTAATCAAAATTTTTATTGCAATTAATTTACGGGATCGCTTCTCTTTCGACGGATTGATATGGACTTCCCCTCTTTTTGTTATAAGGAGTGAGTTCAGCTTGGTTACTTTGACTACATTGATTTTGAATAGAAATTCGGGAAATAGTTTAGAAATGGGTGATAAAAAAGTTTTCAGCTATCAGCTGATACTGCTTTTAATCTAATATGATCTATTGAGCAACAAAAGATTTGTACGAAAAGCTCAATCTGCCAGTGAACAATTAAGGAAATGTAAATAGATAAACATAAAAATTTGTTTTTGAAAATTCGAAATAAAGCTTCTACGTATCTCATTTTTCCAAAAATGGAAGCATTTCAACTAGAAGGTTTTGAATTGAATATGCATCATATCTAACACCACTCAGACAGATCATGTCTGAGCTGAACTCCTATTCTGCTTACTGATAGCTGAACATCGCCTACTAATTTACAAAATTTTTCTAAGGCTTAGAAGATATACAATAAATGTATCAACCCTAATCTAATTACAGCTAAGCTAAATACGACTAAATTGTTTACAAACGAGTACAGAGTGTTGAATGAAAATTTGTGAAAGCTTTGTAAATCACGAATAAGTTCAGGCAGCAAAAGGATCCTTCACAATTCTTTGATCCCGCTATTATAGCCGGATGTCAATGGTAATAAACGTTACCAGTAGACTCAGCCGATTAATCATCGTTGCCTTCAAGAAATTAAATGAGAATTTAAATCTTTGTACCATCTCTGTATTGACACATTAAGTATTTCTTCTTGTTTTTTCTTAAAAAAGACAATCCTTTTACTCTAACTCTTATTATGTTCTGATTTTTACCCAAGCTTTTCAACGACTATAACTATAATATTTAAGTCAATACCTCGAATTCAGTGATCAATCTAATAAGAAGATCTGGTCTGATCTGCTTTGCTCATCTAAACTTATCTTGATCCTATAACCTGATTTGAACTGAAAGCCCGTACTGATTTGATCTCTACGCTCTCTTGTAAACTGATTTGATCTGCTCTTCTAAATTTTTGAATAAGCTAGTTTTGTTCTGTTTTATCTCAATACACTCTGTTCTGATCTGATTTGAGTGTCCAAACTCAGCTAACTCTGATCTAGTATAGATCTTAAACGTTGTTAAGTTCTGCTTGATCTGATCTGTTTTGCTCCATGGTATTTTCTTTGTTATTACCATGACGTAAAACATTTTGTTTTTAACTTAATTTCAAATTATAATGAATTTTATATAGTAAACGATCTTCAAATATCCTCACATTAAAAATGTTTATTTTCAAGTTTTAAAGATAGTTATGTCGCTAGCTTTTATAAATCGTAACTAAGAATTCATATTATATTTTCAATTGTATTATATTATACTAAAAAGTGCGAAAATCCTATATTATATTATATTATTTATTTCTATAATTTTTTATTAATCTTCTGATTTGTAATGTAATAAACACTCATATAATATTTATTGATTTTATTCAAACTTAAACAAAATTATTTCATTCGAAATAATAAAACTAAATTAATATCAACGAATACATATCATTATTCGTAAAAAAAAATTCAGTGTGTGGATATAATATTTTCTTCTAGAACTTATTTGATTTATCGTCCAGTATATATACTACATATATTCAATGAATTGGAAATAAAAAATATAAAAAAATGTGGTGTGAAACCAAATCCGATTATACATATAATTTTATTTAATACTTGGTGACAAATGATTTAATCATATATACTCCTAATAGAGCTCAAGAAGTAAATTTAAAAATATTAACATTTTTGGATACGGGATACCTACAGCATCCAGGCCCTGGAAACCGAGGACTCTATCTATTGTGAAAAGGCACGTCGGGAGTTCGGGCAAAAGGTCCGAGGAAGAGCTATGGACTCATCCAATTTAGTGTTCTAAAATACGCTTACGTCTCTGATAGTATATCCGAACATGCATTGAATATGTCTAAATCTCGAGGGAACAATACGATGATCTGGCCTGAAGACGTGGTCAATTCAGGTATAACTTCGTCCGTAAGACCCGCTCAGGTGCATTATTAGCCAGGTAACGCGCCCACAACAGCTGCTAAGCTCCCTTATAAATATCCAGCTATGATTCACTTTACATTCGTTCAAAAACTCGTACATTCTCAGATATACATCATTCCTATTTCCGATCACTCGACCTGACTAAACATCAGAAGAGTTTCATCGGGAACACTTCCGACGCCTCTAACTTGTGTTTGTGATTGCAGGTCATTAAAAATATCTTTACCTTCAGCGGTCAACACTCGAGGACTGAGCTCCCGATATCTCGACCTGATGGTAGCTCGTCGATTGGGAAAATTTAGTTACATGGACATTAGACAAGAAAGTGAAATTCCACAAAAAATGAATTAAAATACTTAAATTTTATTAGCATGAAAAATTGTAAGTTTGAAGGATCTATTGGGAGATGATAATTTATTATATTTAATTTTGAGGTGACTTGTTCGACAATTCCTTATGCGATCACATGCATGTATGAAACAAAAATATGTTGGTAATTAATGGACTAATGGGTAATAATTATAGTTTCTTGGAAATAAAAAATGCAATTTTTTTATGGATGTATAATTATGAGATAAATTAAGTGATAATGTGATATGTATAAGACTTTTGGCCCTAAAATAATTGTGTATTGAGACAATTTTTTTTATTTAATATGACATGATGCTCGTTTTCTTTTCAATTTAGACAAAACCACACTTCTCACTTTCACATATCGTGATTCAAATTTGAACCGTTTATGAAGATATGTAGAGGCTAAAACTGTTTTTCGTTTTGCATGGTTCCCAAACAGGAACTTTGTAATGCCCGAAATAATTAAGAAGAGGATTAGTAATTCTGACATTTAAGATTTTCCAATAATAGATTTTGATGAAGCTTGATTATGAGCTCGGATTTCTTCTGGAAGTGTTGGGTGATTAAGGGACTGTGTATCATTGAATTGTGCTAAGTGTGGGAACCAGACGAAGCGATTTGATAAAATTGTTCAGCAGCAGGTTACTGTAGCAAGTCAATGCGGGTCAACACTATTGTAGCTTGCGACTGGTTGAATTTTGAAATTCAGTCGAAGCGCTAGTGTGGGTTGCAGCTGGAAGCAGACGCGCGAATACAAGGATCAACGAGGAAGCGCCACGTGTTGGTTATTGTTACGCACGTGAGAATCAACGACAAGAGTTCTTTACGCACCTGCTGGTTTATGTATCTGCTGGTCTATTGATGTATCGACTGGTTTTGATGACGTAGGTGCGACGTCGTCGTTTTCGTAATAAACGCGAACCAGTCGAGGCGAGTATGTGGAATTTGGTTCCAGCTGAGAAAGCAATGCGACATCGTTTGACTCATGAACAGGAACCTCGATACGAAGTCGTTTTGTATGAATTAGTGACCAGTCGATGGGTTGTTGTATCTGCTGGTTAACCAATCGGGGAAACAATGCGATGTCGTTTGATTTATGAACAGGAATCGCAATACGCCACCGTTTGAATAAAGTAGCGAAATCAGCCGTTGGAATAGGAGAGCGACCAGCTGCTGGTTTCTTTTAATAGAGGTGGTACCAGCTGATGACACGTAACGACGTCGTTGGAATATTTGTAACGTACGATCGTTTTGTATTTTCTTAGATATGCCTCCTCGAAGAACAACGAACCGGCAGACAGAACAGGGTAGTACGTCTACTGAGGCGTTGAATGCAGCTGCTACTCCGATGGAAACATTGTTAAAACGATTCCAGTCGTTTAAACCATCGACTTTGACAGGAATAGAAAGTGCTATTGACTGCGAGAATTGGTTAGAAGATATTGAGCAGTTATTTGAGGCATTTGATTACACTGATGATCGTCGGGTGAAACTGATTATACACCAGTTGCATGGTATTGGTAAAAGTTGGTGGGTGGCAACAAAGAAAGCGCTTGAAAATCAGGGTACTGTGATTACTTGGGCAGTATTTCGAACAGCTTTCTACCAACGGTTCTTTCTAGTGTCTTAGAGGAAGGACAAAGGAACGGAATTTGCAAACTTGCGACAAGGGCAGTTGAATATAGAGGAATATGTTGCCAAGTTCACAAGTTTACTGAAATTTGCTCCACATGTTGCCATAAGTGATGAAGCACAAGCGGATCAATTCATTAATGGGTTGAATCCGGATGTATTCACCTTGGTGAATACTGGAAGACCAAATACTTTTGCCGATGCGTTGAATCGAGCAAAAGGAGCAGAAGCTGGATTTCTAAGGAAGCGAAGAGCACAATTTGTGCCAGCAGCAGCCAAAGCAGCACAAGAGAACCCACAGATTCCACCACCCCCTCGATTTGATGCTGGAAGCAGCAGCAGTGGGAAAAAGAAAAATTTCTTTAAAGGGAAAGGAAAACAATTTAAACGTTCAGGAACCAGCAGCTCCTCCAGTTCAAGTGAATTCAAACAATTGGGAGCTGGACAGAAATCTGGAGATTACTGTACCAAGTGTGGAGGTAGACATGTTACAGAGCAATGTAGAGGAGTGTCTGGCCTTTGCCGTATTTGTAATCAATCGGGACATTTCGCGAGAATATGTCCTTAGCGTAATTCTGGGAATTTCCAGAATTCAGAAGCAGCAAGAACAATGCCAATACCAGAAAGACAAGCCTCCTCTGTACATTCGTACCAACCCCAAAATCCACAACAGAGTAGACAAGGAGGAAGCCAGACAGTGAGCCAACCTCCTAAACAACAAGCAAGAGTGTTTGCATTAACCGAGGAGCAAGCACAGACAGCCCCAAACGATGTTATTGCAGGTAACTGCTACTTGTGCACATTTCCAGCTTATGTATTAATTGATACTGGTGCATCACACACCTTTATCTCTGAGAATTTTGTTTTATCACATAAGTTGTCTGCTGAACCCTTAGCCGAAATAGTATCGGTTTCTTCACCTCTCGGGAAGGGACTGTTATCGCTCACTGCTGTTAGAAATTGTGTTTTACAGTTTGAGGGTCACGCAATTGAAATTGATTGTTTTGTACTCGGGTTATCTGATTTTGATTGTATCATGGGTATCGATATGTTAACCAAGTACAGGGAAACAGTAGATTGTTTTCACAAGGTGGTTCGATTCAAACCAGAGAAAGCTGGTGAATGGAAATTCTATGGTAAGGGATCACGAGCCAGAATTCCTTTGGTCTCTGCTATTACCATGAATAATCTATTGCGGAAAGGAGCGGAGGGATTCCTGATTTATGCAATAGATACAAAGAAACATAACTCGAATCTGGTTGATATACCAGTGGTCTGCGATTTTGCTGATGTTTTTCCTGATGAGATCCCAGGATTACCTCCATATCGAGAGGTAGACTTCAGCATTGAATTGATGCCAGGTACACAACCAATATCAAAAGCACCGTACCGAATGGCACCAGTTGAGTTAAATGAATTGAAAGAACAGCTGGAGGATCTTCTTACCAAGGGATACATTAGACCAAGTGTTTCTCCTTGGGGTGCTCCAGTATTATTTGTGCGCAAGAAAGATGGATCAATGAGGTTATGTATTGACTATCGGCAACTGAACAAGGCAACAGTAAAGAATAAATATCCTTTGCCACGAATAGATGATTTATTCAGTTGCAGGGATCGACAGTGTATTCAAAGATTGATTTGAGATCCGGATATCATCAATTGCGAGTAAGAGATGAAGACATATCGAAGACTACTTTTCGAACAAGATACGGTCACTATGAATTCGTGGTTATGCCTTTTGGATTGATTAACGCACCAGCAGTGTTTATGAGTTTAATGAACCGAGTCTTCCAAAGATACCTTGATGATTTTGTGATCGTATTTATTGATGATATTATAATCTATTCGAGGAATTTGAGTGATCACGCGAGTCATCTTCGAACAGTTTTGCAAACTCTGAGAAACGAGAAATTGTATGCTAAACTGTCGAAATGTGAGTTCTGGTTACAAAAAGTAGTCTTTCTTGGGCATATTATCTCTGGAGATGGCATTTCAGTTGATCCCAGTAAGACAGAGGCAGTGATCAATTGGCCTAGACCAAAATATGTGCCAGAAATTCGAAGTTTCATGGGTCTTGCAGGGTATTACCGACGGTTTATTCAGGATTTCTCGAGTATTGCAAAGCCTATAACTCAGTTGACACAGAAAAATGCACCCTTTGTTTGGTCAGAAGCATGTGAGAATAGTTTTCTTGAATTGAAGAAGAGATTAACTACCGCACCAGTGTTAACAATTCCTCTGGGTACTGGTGGATTTGTTGTGTATTGTGATGTATCTCACCAAGGATTTGGGTGTGTTTTGATGCAGCGAGGTCATGTGATTGCATACGCCTCAAGACAGTTAAAACCGCATGAAATTCGATATCCAATTCATTATATTGAATTTGCAGCCATCGTATTTGCATTGAAAATCTGGCGACATTATCTGTATGGTGAGAAATTCGAAATCTTCTCTGATCATAAGAGTTTGAAGTATTTATTTTCGCAGCCCGAATTAAATATGAGACAACGAAGATGGCTGGATCTATTGAAAGATTTTGATTGTGAGATCAAATATTATCCAGGGAAATCGAATGCAGCAGCTGATGCTCTGAGTAGGAAGATTTGTGCTTTATCTTTGACTACGATCGGGGTATCTAATTTGATAGAAAATTGCTGCATTTCTGGATATGTATTTGAAACAGAAAGAAAGCCAATAAGAATTTGTGCTATCAGCGTTGAACCCGAATTGTTAGTTCGAATTAAAGAAGCACAGAAAAGAGATGGGAATATACAAAAATCAGTTGAGATGGTAAAATCAGGACATTCATCGGAATATCACATAGATGCTGATGAAAACTTGTATGTGAATAACAGATTTGTTGTTCCCGATATTCCCGATTTAAGACAGCAGATTTTGAGTGAAGCTCATCGAAGTAAATTCAGCATTCATCCTGGTGGCAGGAAAATGTATAATGATTTAAAGAAACACTACTGGTGGAAACAAATGAAGTCTGATGTGGCTGAATTTGTTTCAAAATGTTTGAATTACCAACAAGTGAAAGCGGAAAGAAAAAAACCCGCTGGGTTATTACAGAGTCTGTCAGTTCCTGAATGGAAATGGGATCATATTTCCATGGACTTTGTAACGAAATTGCCAAAATCATCCCGAGGTTGTGATGCAATTTGGGTGATTATCGATAGATTGACAAAATCTGCGTGTTTTATTCCTTATAAATGACCTATCGACATGATCAAATGGCAGATCTTTATGTTCGCGAAGTGGTAAGACTTCATGGAATACCAAAATCGATTGTCTCTGATAGAGATCCCCGCTTTACTTCACACTTCTGGAGTAGTGTACAACAAGCGCTGGGTACAAAACTACATCTAAGCACTGCGTACCATCCTCAAACTGATGGGAAATCTGAACGAACAATTCAGACACTTGAGGATATGCTTAGAGCAGTAGTATTGGATTTTAGTACTTCGTGGCAAGATTCATTACCACTGGTGGAATTTTCATACAACAACAGCTACCAAACCAGTATTGGGATGGCTCCATTTGAAGCGTTGTATGGAAGAAAGTTCCGTTCACCACTATACTGGGATGATGTTTCAGAAGTGCCTGAATTGGGACCAGACTTGATTAGAGAAATGACTGAAAAAGTAAAGTTGATTCAGCAGAGAATGCGAACAGCACAACATAGACAAACGAAATATGACAATACCAGACGTAGACCTTTGCATTTTGAAACAGGGGACATAGTATTTTTGAGAATTTCTCCTTTTAGAGGCACAATAATATTTGGAAAACGAGGTAAATTGTCTCCACGATTCATTGGCCCTTATGAAATTCTGGAGAAGATAGGTGATCTTGCTTATCGATTAGCAGTACCTCCATCGCTTTCGGGTATCCATGATGTTTTTCATGTATCTATGTTGCGAAAGTATATCCCTGATGCTTCTCATATTATTCCTGCTGAAGAAGCTGAGTTGGATGAAACTCTGAGCTATTTTGAACAACCAATTCAGATTTTTGATCGGAAAGAAAAACAACTTCGAACGAAGGTAATTCCATTAGTAAAGATTCAATGGAATCGACATGGCGTTGAAGAAGCAACATGGGAGGTAGAAGATGATATGAAACAACGATTCCCTTATCTCTTCCAATAAGGTTAGCTCTTGTTCAGAATCAATTTTTCCCTTATGTTCCATGTACATATAGCAACTGCTGATGAGTTCGAGGACGAACTCGACTCTTAGAGGGGGAGAAATGTAATGCCCGAAATAATTAAAAAGAGGACTAGTAATTCTGACATTTAAGATTTTCCAATAATAGATTTTGATGAAGCTTGATTATGAGCTTGGATTTCTTCTGGAAGTGTTGGGTGATTAAGGAACTGTGTATCGTTGAATTGTGCTAAGTGTGGGAACCAGACGAAGCGATTTGATAAAATTGTTCAGCAGCAGGTTACTGTAGCAAGTCAATGCGGGTCAACACTATTGTAGCTTGCGACTGGTTGAATTTTGAAATTCAGTCGAAGCGCTAGTGTGGGTTGCAGTTGGAAGCAGACGCGCGAATACAAGGATCAACGAGGAAGCGCCACGTGTTGGTTATTGTTACGCACGTGAGAATCAGCAGCAAGAGTTCTTTACGCACCTGCTGGTTTATGTATCTGCTGGTCTATTGATGTATCGACTGGTTTTGATGACGTAGATGCGATGTCGTCGTTTTGGTAATAAATGCGAACCAGTCGAGGCGAGTATGTGGAATTTGGTTCCAACTGAGAAAGCAATGCGACATCGTTTGACTCATGAACAGGAAACTCGATACGAAGTCGTTTTGTATGAATTAGTGACCAGTCTATGGGTTGTTGTATCTGCTGGTTAACCAATCGGGGAAACAATGCGATGTCGTTTGATTTATGAACAGGAATCGCAATACGCCACCGTTTGAATAAAGTAGCGAAATCAGCCGTTGGAATAGGAGAGCGACCAGCTGCTGGTTTCTTTTAATAGAGGTGGTACCAGCTGATGACACGTAACGACGTCGTTGAAATTAGTTGTAACGACATCATTTTGATTTTCGAAGTGTTGCGACTGGATTCTTGTTGCGACTGGTTGTTACTGCTGGTTGGTGCTCCTGCTGTATAACAAGATAATGCTGATTGTTTCGAACAGCGACTGAGAATGAACAACAGGTGAGGAATTTGTTTACTGTTATCCACTTTCGAAGCGGTGGGAGTATATCCTGTTTGAATACTCAGCATGACACGTGGAACTCGAATTGAACACATTGGAAATGCTGCAGAAAACCAGAGACCGTTGTCTATAAATAAGATTGAATTCGAAATACTGAGAACATCTTGACTTCAAATATCGGACCTTGATTCTGTGAAGTTCTCAGGAAGTGTTGAAACAGAGTTTGAGTGAAGTACTTTGAGCACAGAGAATAACGAAGGTATAATTTGACAGAAGAGTCAGGGATTAGATTCTCGAGAATGATATTTCTTGAGTATCCCGCTGAAATCACATACATGTTTGATTACTGTTTTTGATTTAGAACTTGAATTGTGTATGTGTCGATCCATCACAGGTAGTGGATCTTTTATAATTGCATGACATTGCATAATAAAGAGAATTGAATTGATTCTAACGCCCAGGACTGAGTTGGCCTGATTTTCGAAGCCGGAGATGGTTTCGATAGATGAATATTCATGTTAAGATCGGATACGAATCTTGATGGCATCGAACTGAAATGGAATCAATTCTGAGATCGAAGAAGAGCACTAGAATCATTTCATTGCATTGCATTTGTTTTACAGTTGATAAACTGTTATGCATTTTATTGTTATTATTCGTACCTGCTGATTATATTGAGATGATTCTCACCGGAGTTTATCCGGCTGTTGTTTTGTTTTGTATGTGTGCATGACAACAGGAGGAAGGAACTAGTGGGGAGCAACTAAGGGTAGCAAGAGATAACTACTTAGACGCTGGATCAGCAGCAGGAAGAATAAATACCAGCTGATAGTTATATGTCTGGACATTTGGTCTTAGGTTGCTCAAGTCTGGTTTAGTATATAAGAATCAAGTGTGTACTAGTAAACTTAGTTTGTAACCGCCATGAACCCTGAACGGCGAGGCAGCGGAAGAACAGTAAATATACATCCGGAGACGATCAATAGAAAAATTCAAAACAAACTACGACATTCATAGGATGTTTAGACGATTACCTTGCTGGCACTTGTGCCTGGCTCCAACCGTAGTTACAATAACGTCGGCTCTTCTCGGTAGATTGCGGTAGAAATCGCCAATCCAGTCCACGACCAGAAACGAGACTCCTTCTTCAGCCTGCACTAGAAGGACTGACGAGATCAGCACGAACGGATTCTCCTCGTCGAATTGGCCGGAAACAATTTTCCGGCGAGGAAGAGGCGGCGGAGGCGGCGGAGGCGGCGCTTTTAGAGAGGAGAGGCGGCGGTTTGCACTATTAGGGTTAGGGTTATGAAGTGTAGTGTATACAATGAATATTAAGTCTAATTAAATAGACTTAAATGATGGACTTGGACCGGCCCAACGGGCCCGGGTCCAAATGACGATATGCATCGCTTGGACTTCATCGTAACTCCGATCGCCGATCAGATCGGACAGATCGACTCAGTTTCCGAAACTGAATATTATGATCTGAAAAACCATTTTTCAGAACCCCAGTGCAAAATGACCGTTTTGCCCCTCAACAGCGGGAAATCCCGGTTTGACCCCTGTTGACTTTTAGGAAGTCGAACTCCCCAAAATCCTCTTCTCGTGCTCAACACATTGAGCTGAGTATCCGTGTGAGAATCTCGAATCTAGTACTTGTGTGACCCTCAATGATTCAGGGATACAGCTATCCGTGGGCCCACAACCATTGTGGCTTCGGAATCACAATTCCGGACTTGCCCATCGGATCATGTTAAAGCGTCTAGCAACATCGCCCCATGATCCCCTAGGTATCAATGATAGTGCCTGCAAGAACCAGTTGGTCGTGGTTAGCGTACAGTACGGTCCTTTCAATCCATATATCCCGATCAGATCAACGACCATTGGTAAATCGAGAGTCGCTATAGATCCGATAGCTATGCATACATCTTGGAGATCAAATAGTGACATCGCGAGTGTAACTAGGTAAACACATTTACCTAAAACACTTCTAGTACTCTGGCCAGAGATTTATACACTATTATCTCCTCAGATAGCATAGGATATCCACACATGTCTGCGAGCGGTGAATCCTAGGTATCAATGATAGTGCCTGCAAGAACCAGTTGGTCGTGGTTAGCGTACAGTACGGTCCTTTCAATCCATATATCCCGATCAGATCAACGACCATTGGTAAATCGAGAGTCGCTATAGATCCGATAGCTATGCATACATCTTGGAGATCAAATAGTGACATCGCGAGTGTAACTAGGTAAACACATTTACCTAAAACACTTCTAGTACTCTGGCCAGAGATTTATACACTATTATCTCCTCAGATAGCATAGGATATCCACACATGTCTGCGAGCGGTGAATCCTCGACAACGATACATCGACTCCTACATGCATCGGGGTCTCACCCAATCCCGACGCCTTATGACCCCAAGTGAGTCGGCAAACGGGTCAAAGTGAGACGCCTATAATGTAGAGTCTCAATGACGTTTCGAGTCGTGAGGACTAATCAGTACAACCAAGACCTCGGACTTATCCACTCGACAAATGGTAACCACTTGGAAAGTCCGAACGAGGGTAGTTCGATAGATCACCAGGTCACTATCTATCTGCATGCTCAGAACATCACAATGTTCCCTACCAATGAAACATGGTACTTCGCATCGCAGATACTAGTCTCGAACTCGGGCGGCCTTATCCTCATTTTGACGGCCCAATCGACTAGGAACATGTTCAGAATACACAACGACTATTAGATGTGTTTCATGATAGCCGTCATACCCACTATCACATCTAACATACGCTTTAGTGCATTATAGGTCTTTACTCAACGCAATTGTTAATCATTACACACATAATGAAAGTAAAGAACGCCAGATAAAAAGAATGCGAATATCATATATATAAAGATTGTTTTATACAAGAGTCTATAAGCCCACACGCCACAAGTTGGCTAGTTGGGCATCTACTCTAACAATCTCCCACTTGCCCTAAAGCCAACTACTCATCAGACGCAGTCCCATTGTTTCGCGATGTTTTTCAAACAAGGGTCCTAGCAAGGGCTTCGTAAGTGGACCAGCAACGTTGTCCGCAGAGGCGACTATCTCATCTGCTATGTCACCTCTAGCCACAATATCCCGGATTATGTGGTATTTTCTCAGTATGTGTTTGGATCTTTGGTGAGACCTAGGCTCCTTTGCTTGCGCAACGACACCCATGTTGTCGCAGTACACCGGGACTGGACCAACTTCATTAGGAATGACGCCCAACTCTTGGACGAAATTCCTGATCCAAACGGCCTCCTTAGCAGCAGCTGAAGCTGCAATGTACTCAGCCTAAGTGGTTGAATCCACGATGGTGTCTTGCTTGGAACTATTCCAAGAGACAGCACCACCATTGAGCATGAACACAAATCCATAGGTTGATTTCGAATCATCCACGTCACACTGGAAGCTAGAATCAGTGTAGCCTTCCAGTTTCAGTTCACCACCCCCATAGACCATGACATATTCTTAGTCCTTCGCAAGTACTTAAGAATATCCTTCACCATTGAGCATGAATACAAATCCAGAGGTTGATTTCGAATCATCCACGTCACACTGGAAGCTAGAATCAGTGTAGCCTTCCAGTTTCAGTTCACCACCCCCGTAGACCATGAACATATTCTTAGTCCTTCGTAAGTACTTAAGAATATCCTTTGTAGGACCGAGCGCTTGCCGCTTTACCAAAAGCTATAGCTGGTGGTAACGGTGCAACTCCAATCTTTTAACCAGTAGCAGCGGCGTGGAGCAGCAGCGGCCGGCCTCCTTTGCGAAGCGCAGCGGCCACCATGCGCGATCTTCGCGCAACAAGGCGCGCGAGATCGGCGCTTGACGATCGTGCAGCGGCGCGTGAGGTGGCGCGCATGTCTCGGCCAGCGGTAGAGCAATCGCCCGGCCACCTCACTCGTGTCGCGCGGCCAGCGCACGACATGAGATCGTCCATCGTGCGGCCAGCGCGCGATGGTGTCGCGCGCGCCGTAGATCGCGCGCGACGTGGTGGTCGTCGCCGCGCAAGGCGGCGGCCCGGCGACTTGCTTCTCCGATTTTTGTTTCCGATCTGAAAATTAAGATGTTAGATACAATAATGGCAATTAGTATGATCAGATCCGAGAAAACCTGGCTCTGATACCACTGTTGGGGATCCGGATCCGCCCCCCGGCGAGGCAGCGGAAGAACAGTAAATATACAGCCGGGAGACGATCAATACGAAAAATTCAAAACAAACTACAACATTCATAGGATGTTTAGACGATTACCTTGCTGGCACTTGTGCCTGGCTCCAACCGTAGTTACAATAACTGTTAGAGTAGATGCCCAACTAGCCAACTTGTGGCGTGTGGGTTTATAGACTCTTGTATGAAACTGTCTTTATATATGATATTCGCATTTACTCATATGGCATTCTTTACTTTCATTATGTGTGTAATGATTTACAATTGCGTTGAGTAAAGACCTAGAATGCACTAAAGCGTATGTTAGATGTGATAGTGGGTATGACGGCTATCATGAAACACATCTAATAGTCGCTATGTATTTTGAACATGTTCCTAGTCGATTGGGCCGTAAAAATGAGGATAAGGCCGCCCGAGTTCGAGACTAGTATCTGCGATGCGAAGTACCATGTTTCATTGGTAGGGAGCATTGTGATGTTCTGAGCATGCAGATAGATAGTGACCTGGTGATCTATCGAACTACCCTCGTTCGGACTTTCCAAGTGGTTATCATTTATCGAGTGGATAAGTCCGAGGTCTTGGTTGTACTGATTAGTCCTCACGACTCGAAACGTCATTGAGACTCTACATGATAGGCGTCTCACTTTGACTCGTTTGCCGACCCACTTGGGGTCATAAGGCGTCGGGATTGGGTGAGACCCCGATGCATGTAGGAGTCGATGCATCGTTGTCGAGGATTCACCGCTCGCAGACATGCGTGGATATCCTATGCTATCTGAGGGGATAATAGTGTATAAATCTCTGGACAGAGTACTAGAAGTGTTTTAGGTAAATATGTTTACCTAGTTACACTCGCGATGTCACTATAAGATCTCCAAGATATATGCATAGCTATCGGATCTATAGCGACTCTCGATTTACCAATGGTCGTTGATCTGATCGGGATATATGGATTGAAAGGACCGTACTGTACGCTGACCACGACCAACTGGTTCTTGCAGGCACTATCAGTGATACCTAGGGGATCATGGGGCGATGTTGCTAGACGCTCTTACCTTGATCCGTTGGGTAGGTCCGGAATTGTGATTCCGGAGCCACAATGGTTGTGGGCCCACGGCTAGCTGTATCCCTGAACCATTGAGGGTCACACAAGTACTAGATTCGAGATTCCCGCATGGATACTCAGCTCAATGTGTTGAGCACGAGAAGAGGATTTTGGGGAGTGCGACTTCCTAAAAGTCAACAGGGGTCAAACCGGGGTTTCCCGCTGTTGAGGGGCAAAACGGTCATTTTGCACTGGGGTTCTAGATGATCTGAAAAATTGTTTTTCACATCATAA
>KQ988430.1:192087-216690 GCA_001598015.1 Dorcoceras hygrometricum | reverse complement strand
TAACGTCGGATCTTCTCGGTAGATTGCGGTAGAAATCGCCAATCCGGTCCACGACCAGAAATGAGACTCCTTCGTCCGCCTGCACTAGAAGGACTGACAAGATCAGCACGAACGGATTCTCCTCGTCGAATTGGCCGGAAACAATTTTCCGGCGAGGAAGAGGCGGCGGTAACGTCGGATCTTCTCGGTAGATTGCGGTAGAAATCGCCAATCCGGTCCACGACCAGAAACGAGACTCCTTCGTCAGCCTGCACTAGAAGGACTGACAAGATCAGCACGAACGGATTCTCCTCGTCGAATTGGCCGGAAACAATTTTCCGGCGAGGAAGAGGCGGCGGCGGCGGCGGCGCTTTTAGAGAGGAGAGGCGGCGGTTTGCACTATTAGGGTTAGGGTTATGAAGTGTAGTGTATACAATGAAGTATTAAGTCTAATTAAATAGACTTAAATGATGGACTTGGACCGGCCCAACGGGCCCGTGTCCAAATGACGATATGCATCGCTTTGACTTCATCGTAACTCCGATCACCGATCAGATCAGACGGATCGACTCAGTTTCCGAAACTGAATATTATGATCTGAAAAACCATTTTTCAGAACCCCAGTGCAAAATGACCGTTTTGCCCCTCAACAGCGGGAAACCCCGGCTTGACCCCTGTTGACTTTTAGGAAGTCGAACTCCCCAAAATCCTCTTCTCGTGCTCAACACATTGAGCTGAGTATCCGTGTGGGAATCTCGAATCTAGTACTTGTGTGACCCTCAATGGTTCAGGGATACAGCTAGCCGTGGGCCCACAACCATTGTGGCTCCGGAATCACAATTCCGGACTTGCCCATCGGATCATGGTAAAGCGTCTAGCAACATCGCCCCATGATCCCCTAGGTATCACTGATAGTGCCTGCAAGAACCAGTTGGTCGTGGTTAGCAGTACGGTCCTTTCAATCCATATATCCCGATCAGATCAACGACCATTGGTAAATCGAGAGTCGCTATAGATCCGATAGCTATGCATACATCTTGGAGATCAAATAGTGACATCGCGAGTGTAACTAGCTAGGTAAACACATTTACCTAAAACACTTCTAGTACTCTGGCCAGAGATTTATACACTATTATCTCCTCAGATAGCATAGGATATCCACGCATGTCTGCGAGCGGTAAATCCTCGACAACGATACATCGACTCCTACATGCATCGGGGTCTCACCCAATCCCGACGCCTTATGACCCCAAGTGAGTCGGCAAACGGGTCAAAGTGAGACGCCTATCATGTAGAGTATCAATGACGTTTCGAGTCGTGAGGACTAATCAGTACAACCAAGACCTCGGACTTATCCACTCGACAAATGGTAACCACTTGGAAAGTCCGAACGAGGGTAGTTCGATAGATCACCAGGTCATGTAGGACCGAGCGCTTGCCGCTTTACCAAAAGCTATAGCTGGTGGTAACGGTGCAACTCCAATCTTTTTAAACCGTATAGCAACACAAGCGCCACGTTTCGATCGCTCTACCTAGCAGGGGCAATTATTGCACCTCAACAATCCCCCTCCCAATAATTTCACTCCTTGCAATCAATGGGAATCGAACCCGTGACCTTGGCTCTGATACCAATTGTAGGATCGAGCGCTTGCCGCTTTACCAAAAGCTATAACTGGTGGTAACGGTGCAACTCCAATCTTTTTAAACCGTATAGCAACACAAGCGCCACGTTTCGATCGCTCTACCTAGCAGGGGCATATATTGCACCTCAACAATCCCCCTCCCAATAATTGCACTCCTTGCAATCAATGGGAATCGAACCCGTGACCTTGGCTCTGATACCAATTGTAGGACCGAGCGTCTTGATGGCATCGAACTGATATGGAATCAATTCTGAGATCGAAGAAGAGAATTAGAATCATTTCTTACATTGCATTTGTTTTACAGTTGATAAACTGTTATGCATTTTATTGTTATTATTCGTACCTGCTGATTATCCTGAGATGATTCTCACCGGAGTTTATCCGGCTGTTGTTTTGTTTTGTATGTGTGCATGACAACAGGAGGAAGGAACTAGTGGGGAGCAACTAAGGGTAGCAAGAGATAAC
Organism: Dorcoceras hygrometricum; assembly: GCA_001598015.1. Taxonomy (NCBI): domain Eukaryota; kingdom Viridiplantae; phylum Streptophyta; class Magnoliopsida; order Lamiales; family Gesneriaceae; genus Dorcoceras; species Dorcoceras hygrometricum. The sequence continues at coordinate 214,603 of KQ988430.1, read as the reverse complement.
TACTTAGACGCTGGATCAGCAGCAGGAAGAATAAATACCAGCTGATAGTTATATGTTTGGACAGTTGGTCTTAGGTTGCTCAAGTCTGGTTTAGTATATAAGAATCAAGTGTGTACTAGTAAACTTAGTTTGTAACCGCCATGAACCCTGAAGTATTTGTATAAATGAATAGTATTTGCGCTACAAGCTGAACCCTTTATGCTTCTGCTGGATTGAATTCGCTTCTGCTGATTGACAAAATTTGTTTTTTTTTTGTTGTAACTTATATATATATGAACCAGATTAGATTTAATAAACGTGTTTAGTTTAAATTAATAAACCACTGATTGAGATTAGAGGATTAATTGTGAGCAGAGAGCCTCACAAACTTGATGAATTTTTTTTTCTCTTGTTGAGAACCATGCAAAACGAAAAACAGTTTCAGCCTCTATATATCTTCATAAACAGTTCAAATTCGAATCACGATATATGAAAAGCGAGAAGTGTGGTTTTGTCTAAATTGGAAAGAAAACGAGAATCATGCAAATCATATTAAATAAAAACAATTGTCTCAACATTATTTTAGGGCCACAAAAGTCTTACACATATCACATATTATCTCATAATTATACATCCATAAAATATTGCATTTTTTATTTCCCAAAAAACTATAATTATTAACCATTAGTCCATTAATTACCAAGTTAAAAACTGTGGTAACACATTTTATTTACCTCGCCATTCTAGGAAATCGATGAACACCCGTAGATGGATGATCGACATTTAGTTGCCTGCGATGAATAAAATTATATAGATTTTTCTCTCCATTGGAATAATAGGGTTTAATTTTCTTCTATCCTAATATTAATATATCTTTTTTTCTATACCATGTTCGGAATCTATATATTTACTTGATTACTTTGATAATAAAGAAGTAATCGAGTTTGACTGTTGATCTAAATATCTACAAAATATTATTCTGGGAAAGAAGAAAAAGAAATTTGTAGGATCAAACGCTTGCCGATTTACCAAAAGCTATAGCTTGTGGTAACGGTGCAACTCCAATCTTTAAACCATACAGCAACTCAAGCGTCACGTTTCGATCGCTCTACCTAGCAGAGGAAATTATTGCACCTCAACAAAATTAAATCTTCATCACCCAACAAAATTAGTACAACACTACCCAAACGTGAGATTTATATGATAGAAAATTAAAGCTTCATGAAACAACTTACCGAAGCATGCTGATTTTCATGCCCTCTTTTGTGATGGTAGAATTTCATCGTCTAGGAACAAGCCCTAGGTTTTTCCGTGTATTACATTGGTTTTATGAGGAGATAAATTTGAGAAAGAGCACAAAAAAGAATAAGATATTGATGCCCCCCAGTTGTCACCTCGGGACCCGAGATTGAACACGCCCCGCCTCCTGAACTATCCGCCTAAGATCGGGAGTTCACCCGAGGACACATGCTCAGTACGGATTATTGCTCGAGGACTATGCCATGTCTACCAGAATCCAGCCCAGGTACGTCTTTTCTTATTTGAAGAAACCGGGGATGATACGACTTTCTGTTGGATCCATTTTATAGATCAGAATCTAAGTTTTGATTCACACAAAATCCGTTACTATTTTACTAACGATTTAAATTAAGCGCAGGTTGAGATGAAAACTAAAACGCAATTTCGAATGCCTAATCAAAGGAATTTGGCCAAAAAGCGGCTTAGGTCACGAACGAAGATGGTGAGTCTTGCTCGTTGGACCGTTTCGGAGGGGTCAGCACGGGTATCGGGCGAAAATGTGCAAGCTCATCTCAGACCATGCGAGCTGGTGAAAGCACTGAGCAGACTAGCAGTAAGCTGGAATAAAGCACTGATAGCAGATTGATTGAGAGCAGATAGCAGTACAGATTGAGGAGTGGTCCAAGTTAACAGTAAGGGGACGCCCGAGCTGGTCCAACATAGGACAACTTAGCTGGTACAGTGAGGGGACGCCCGAGTTGATCCAGCTAAGGACAACCAGATTGCAGAGTGGTTCTGTGAAAGAAGAAACCAGCTGAGAAGGAAACCAGTTGGGAAACAAGCTCGGTGCAAACCAGCTGGTAGCGACCGGCCCAGAGTTCAGCAACCAGCTTGGAGTGCTATGGTCAAAGTCAAACCAGCCCAAAACATCGGTATAAACCAGCTGGACGGTGGGAAGTGCAGAAACCAGCTCAAGATATTGAACCAGCTTGATGATAAGACACTGCAGAGACCAGCTCAAAACAAAGAAGTTTGAACACAAGTATTGTGGAGATTATATTGCGAAGTTCAAACTGATTTGTCAAAAACGCTGTTCACAGAGCTCAGAAGTTGGCATGGTTGCTGCAACGCATTTAATGAAAAGGAGCTTAAAGTCAACAAAGCTTGCAAAACATTAAATACAAAAGGACACAAGGTACAACATTGTCAGAACATTTCAGAAGCCTTTACAACGGCTATATGCTTTGTGTCCAACGGATTAAATCTGCACAGAGGCTATATATAAGATGAGCATCAGAAGATGAAGAACAAGTGCAGAGGTGTCCATGATCAAAAACAGATTAATCAAGTCTACTGCACAACCATGGGAAGATAGCGAATAACCAGCTCGAAGAAGAGCACTTCCCAGTGTGTGAGAAACAAAAGAAAGAGTGAGCGTACACTGTATATTTCTCACACACAGATTCACTCATGTATGAGAGCTGAGAGCTAAATTGTTGAGTTGAGTGAATCAGATCAAATACTTCCAATGTAGTCTTTGGACAGAGACGTTAAACAAGTCTAGTTGTCTTTCACACTGAGACGTTAAAGAAGTGTGTGTAGTCTTTGGACAGAGACGTTAAACAAGTCCTTGTAGCTTTTCTCACTGAGGCGTAAAAGAAGTGAGTTAGACACACGCAGCTTGCAGGCTGGTGTGCAGTGGTGTGGCTAGGAGTTCTTGCGGCTGCGGATCGTAGGAGTGGGTTACAGCGAGGGTCGTTGTAATCAAAGTCTTCTAGTGGATCCTTCCCGTTGCGGAAGAAGGGGAGACGTAGGAGATTGAGCTCCGAACTTCCACAAACAAATCAGCTTATCTTTCTTCACTGATTTCAGTATTTGCATATTCACGCATTGCATATTTGTCAAACGCATAAAACTGTTTAATCGAGCTTTTGAAATTTAGAGTGCAGTTTGAGTTATTTCCGCATGATTTATATTCATTACTCAATCTGTATCTCGGTGCACAAGTATGCAAGAACACTGAGCTATTGCAGCTCAAGTTAAATATGTGACCAGATCGCTTGCTCTTTCGTGGAGCTGGTTTCAAATGACCAGCTAGAACCAGGCTCTTGCACTGCACTGGTTTAGCGCCGAGCTGGTTCTACATAAACGCGATCCGGTTTGAGTTGTGTGCTGGTTTTTCAACTCCTATTTTTTAAATGTACGTAACTTACGGGATTGATGTCAAGGCTGTGTGAGAGCTAATGTGAGTTGTGGAAGAGCTCACGAACATCACCCCAGTAAATCGATCCTAACACTTTCCATGCTTGAACAATAAGATCCTGAGGATTGCGGAGAAGATCTCACCCGAGATACCCGGCACAGGCGAATATCCGTCGAGATATTCTCCTTTCTACCGCCTAGCCCCTGTATAAATACTAGGTATGCTCCCTCGTTCACACACATTCATTCTCGCATTCATTTGCTCTCACAGCACATATTTGCTCTCTCTTCTCTCCCGTATCCTGTCTGACTTAAGCATCGGAGGGGCTTTGTCGGACACACTCCCGGCGCCCTCTGACCAGTGATTTGTGATTGTAGGCTCGAAGAAGAAGCATTGTACATCCATCAGTGCCCAACGTTCCCGAGCTCCCGACGTGGTGGTATCAGCTCGTCGGCTGAGATAATTTGGCTACATCAGTTGGCGCCGTCTGTGGGAAAGAGGAGAAGAAAGAATACAAGATGCCACCAAAGAGGACTAGAGCTCAGGGTAGTGGAGAAACAGCCGCACAGAGAGTATGTCTCAGGGGTCGGAAAACCCCAATCACCGCAGCCCATATAGCTGAATTGGTAGCAAATACTGTGACCCAGATATTGGCGAACAGATCGGAGTCACACACGCCCCCCGAACAGCAATCCGAGGGGATCAGGAATCTTCGGGAGGAAATTGAACGACTGAGGGAGGAAAGAAGCTCGGAACCTCCTCCCCCACCTGCTCGGGAGGTGCCCCTCTCTGCTGAGGTACTGACTGCCGATCTACCCCAGCACTTTAAGTTCCCGAACGTAGGAGAGTACGACGGAATAGGAGACCCCGAGGAGCACTTATCGTGGTTTGAGAACGCCGCCCTCCTCCACCAATATGCTGATCCTATCAAGTGCAGAGTCTTTCTCACCACTCTAGTTCGATTTGCGCAACAATGGTTCAATCTTCTGCCAACAGGAAGTATCAAGAGCTTCCAGGATTTCAGTCAGGCCTTCCTGCACCAGTTCGCTAGTAGCAAGAAGCAACCGATGACTACATTGAATCCGTTTGCAGTGAAGTAGAAAGAACAAGAGAGTCTTCGAGAGTACATCCGCTACAACATGACCATTATCGAGGTGCCCTCCGCTACACCAGATCTGATAATTGGAGCGTTCACCCATGGTTTTCGGGGGGTGATTTCTTCATATCTCTGGTCAAGAAGCCCCCGAAGACATTTGACGAGCTCCTCACAAAAGTATAGAAGTATGTAAACGTGGAGGAGATACAATCCTCAAGAAAAAGTGAGCAGAGAGCACCATCTAAGGCAAGTAATGAGGCTCGGGCAGAAAAAAACTTCTATGACGCCACCAAGGCAAGAACCCCCCTTGCTGCTGGGGCAGTTCGTATCTCGGGCGCCTCTAAAAGTAAGAAAGGCTCGGGCCCTAGAACTTTGCGATGAGAGGAAGGTTATACAGTGACCTCGGGGGAGTGACGGAGCCCCGAGAAATCCTAGGTCGGATAAATTTTGTGATTTCCATCGGGATTATGGTCACATCACCGCGGAGTGCTGACTCTGGGATCAGGAGCTGGAATGCATCATCCAGAGTAATCCCGATGTACGAGGCGCTAGTTGAAGAAAGGCTGCGTCGATGGGAGAAGAGGCCTCAGAGAGAAGACAGTGGGCGACACAGTAACAGGGCCTCTGGTCAGGAGAGAACACCTCGGAGATAGGATCAGAATCCTCCCCGGGAAGGGCAACGATCACCCCAGCCTCGGGACATTATCCAGATGATATCAGGGGGAACTATCGATGGGGACTCTAACCGGGTGAGGAAAGCAGGATGTCGTCGGATGGAAGCCATGGAAATAGAAAGGAAGCTCTCGGGGCCCACCATATTATTTGGTCCCGAGGACTTACCAGTGGATGTCGAGGAGCACAACGATGCTCTGGTTATCCGAGCAATGATTGCAAATTATGAAGTGGCCCACATCTTTGTGGATTCCGAAATCTCGATCAATGTGTTTTCCAAGGGGGCCATAGAGCCGATGGACCTCGGGGGATATCGCATGAAGTCAGTGCTAACACCGCTGTTCGGATTCACAGGTCACTCTCTGCAACCGGTGGGGGTTGTTCAATTGCTCCTTTCACTGGGGAAATGAAGTCTGAGGAAAACTAAGGTCGTCGAGTGCACTATGGTTGACACGCCCTCTTCATATAATGTTATTCTGGGAAGACCAGCCATGACCGCCTTCATGGCTGTGGCCTCGGCTCTGTACCAGAAGATTAAGTTCCCGGTGGGAGATGCTGTGGGCGAAGTACTGGGAGATCGAAAGACTACGAGGAAGTGTTACGTGGAAGAAGTGCGGATTGAGCAGAAGGTGGCTAGAGCTCGGACGCAGGGCTATCCGGAGGGGTAGGAGGATGCGAGCATCGGGAGCATGATCGAAGACACGCCACCGCACGAGCATGGAGGAGAGGTACCCTTCCTGACCTAGTCGCCCGCAGTAGTGCTCGTACCATAGGCTTTATTTCCTCACAGTATGTCCAGACTTTATTATTGCTTGCGAGTTTTATCTAAGTTTTGTTCGTAAGTCCTATTTAGTTATCCTTTGTAAATATTATTTTATGTAATAAAAGATTTTTTCTCGATTTATGATTATTACTATCAAACTCCTCAGGTGACAACCCCATCTGAGTACATAAGCCCGATCAGCTCGGCACCTAAGCCCAATTCCGCATTGGCACCTCCTCGTGTAGCCCTTCTACGTGAGTCATAAGCCCGACCAGCTCGGCACCTAAGCCCAATTCCGCATTGGCACCTCCTCGTGTAGCTCTTCTATGTGAGTAATAAGCCTGACCAGCTCGGCACCTAAGCCCAATTCCGCATTGACATCTCCTAGCGTAGCTCCTCTACGTGAGTACATAAGCCCGACCAGCTCGGCATCTAAGCCCAGTTCCGCATTGGCACCTCCTCGCGTAGCTCCTCTACGTGAGTACATAAGCCCGACCAGCTCGGCATCTAAGCCCAGTTCCGCATTGGCACCTCCTCGCGTAGCTCCTCTACGTGAGTACATAAGCCCGACCAGCTCGGCATCTAAGCCCAGTTCCGCATTGGCACCTCCTCGCGTAGCTCCTCTACGTGAGTACATAAGCCCGACCAGCTCGGCATCTAAGCCCAGTTCCGCATTGGCACCTCCTCGCGTAGCTCCTCTACGTGAGTACATAAGCCCGACCAGCTCGGCATCTAAGCCCAGTTCCGCATTGGCACCTCCTCGCGTAGCTCCTCTACGTGAGTACATAAGCCCGACCAGCTCGGCATCTAAGCCCAGTTCCGCATTGGCACCTCCTCGCGTAGCTCCTCTACGTGAGTACATAAGCCCGACCAGCTCGGCATCTAAGCCCAGTTCCGCATTGGCACCTCCTCGCGTAGCTCCTCTACGTGAGTACATAAGCCCGACCAGCTTAGCTCTTCTACGTGAGTACATAAGCCCCACCAACTCGTCACCTAAACCTAATTTCGCATTGGCACCTCCTCGCGTAGCTCTTCTACGTGAGTCCACAAGCCCGACCAACTCGATTCCTACCCAATTCCACATTGGCACCTCCTCGTGTAGCCTTTCTATGTGAGCCCAGAAGCCCGACCTGTTCGGCGCCTAAGCCCAACTCTCGTTGGCACCAAGTCCGACCAGCTCCGCACCCAAGCCCAACTCTCGTTGGCACCAAGCCCGACCAGCTCGGCACCTAAACCCATCTCTCGTTGGCGCCAAGTCCGACCAGCTCGGCACCCAAGCCCAACTCTCATTGGCACCAGGTCCGACCAGCTCGGCACCTAAGCCCAACTCTCATTTGCACCTAGTCCGAACCGCTCGGCACCTAAATTTGACTCTCGTTAGCATACAAATCCAATCAGTTCGACGTATAAGCCCACGACGACAAAACTTGCCTCGGGGTGTCGTTCTCTTATACTTAAGCAAATTTCATTATGAGGCCCGATGCTACTTGGGAGGAAATCTGTTGGTGTTGTTCGGGATAGTCCATTACGTGTTTATATATTCATATACAGTGCTCGAAGTAAAACAAATATAAGTAAGAAAGATTCGATTTCATTGATCTACAAAAATAAGTACAAAAGATCAAAGTAAAAAGACATCAAGACTGGGGTACCTCCCCTGAACCCGAGCTTGCTCCTCGGACTCCTCGGGCATGTCCACCAAGGCCTGCTCGACATCGAGGAAAGAGGCCGGATGCTCTTCCTCAGAATAGCCATTGGCCCTGAACTGAGCCAGGCACCCATTGAAACCATGTTCAAAGAAGATAGAGACTCTCCCTAAACATAGGCTATCGAACTCCTTGTACTGCAGGAACTCCTCCTTCCCGAGCTTCCACGAGTTTGCTACCTTCTCTTGCAGCTTATTCACCTCGGTCTGGAGGGCCTCGTTTTCCTCCTCTGAACGCTGAAAGTTGTCCTCCAGAGGCTGTGCCAGTGCCTTTGATGATTGGGCATCAGCTCGGGCGTCCTCCAGCTCGAGTCGCAGCGATTCCTTCTCCCTGATCTCATGAGATCGCATCTCCTTGAGCTGCTTTAGCAAGTCGTTATGATGGCCAAGCACCCCATCCATAGAGCGCTTGGTCATAGAGACCTCATCCCGAGCTTGGGAGAGGCGATTTGTTGCCTCTCCTGTCCACACCAAGGCCTGCACGGGTGCAACAAGTTAGCTGGGACGGACGAAACTATAAATAGGTCTGAGCTGGTTCACACCTACATAAAATGAAGGCTTGCGGCCTCAAGGACTGCAAGGTCGGGTACACTCTTCACCAATTCAAAGTCCTGGTTGGGGACCAGGCGGCGAATAAAATCCAGCGAAGCGGGGCCGGAGGGTTTGGCCACAAAGAAAGGGTGGATGTGTCCAAAAGTACGTAGGGTACTTTGGTAGATTGCTGCTCGGGAATCTTTTCTGCCACGCCAACTGGCTTGGTGACAGGGTCCTTGGGGGCTGTGGCCTGAGCAGGTTCATTGGCCTTCTCTTCATGGTGGCGCTTCTTGCGCCTCTCCCCCCTCCTCCGGGGAGACCTTTCTCTTCTTTGCTTGGGCGGTGGGAGCTGGAGGTCCCTTCCTGGGCGGCCTTCCTCTCCTTCAAGGATTTCATCATTTCAGCCTTGGTCATCCTGTCGTCTGCAAATATAAAACGCAAGTTAAAGGATCAGATCTTAGAGTCAGTAAAAGCAGTGTAAAAAGCAGTGTAGATACCTAAATCCCCAACCAGTGGGACCTTCTTCCAACTAAATCTAAAGTGGCACAGGAGATCTTCCCCGATCAACTCCTGCGCATTGAAGCATTTTTCCCTCATGACCTCGAGGAAGGTGCTTAGGTCGTGCTTGTTCGGGGGTCTGAGGAGGAAGGGTGTGGGCGTCATCTCGCCATGACGTCACAACCCCATGGGTTCTCTGCTCGAGATGCGCTTGATGAAGAAGTATCGGCTCATCCACCCTTTGTGTGAGCTCGGGTTACCGCCTATGAACCCTAGCTCTTTCTTATTGGAGATGTAAAATTTCCCAGGACCTAACTTCTTAATCTGGATAAGTATCATCAAGGTATAGGTCGAGAGAGGGATCCTGAAATACTTTAACAGAATACCTAGGGAAAGTAGAGAGCTGAAAGAGTTCGGGGTGAGTTGGCTAGGGCTGACCTCGAGGTGTTCGCAGAGACTAGAAATAAATTTGGGAATAGGGAACCTAAGACCCCTATCTATATGGTTTACATAGAAATTATGGAAGCCGGTAGGCGGGCGATGAGCTTGGCCTTCTACTCGAGGGACCACTACCTCATATAGCTCGAATATCCCGACCTTATCCCTAATTAAAGGGAGGTCCGACTCTCTAACGGTAGAGGCCTTAACCTCGTACCAGGTACATCCTTGGGCGGCCAACCGCGCCTTGTCATGGTCGATTCTAAGTAGCCTAGCACTAGGAAGCTCTACTGAGCTCGGGATCTCATCCTCTCTAGGCCCGACCCCTGTAAGCGAGGGAGAGTCTATAGACTCTGCTACTTTCCTAACAATACTACTATCGGGGGAAGACATTGTTATAAGAAACAAACAAGCTGGAGAGAACTTACGAGAAATATAGGTCGGGAGATAGTAGGAACAGCTCGGGAATCGGTAGAAATTTCGACAGAGTTTCGGTGTTAGAAAAGAGTAAAGGTAGATGAATGGAAAAGGCCGCCTACTTATAGGAAATTTTGGGGGCCTCACAGACGTCAGATCTCCATCTTAATGAACGGTCCAGATCACCTCGGGAACCCTAACCGATGCCTCGAACCCTGAGCTAGAGCTCATATTGACCGTCCGATCAAAATTAATCAAGGGCTGAAAATAACTTCACGCGGATCGTGGTTTTCCTCAGAAAGCACAAATACCACCTAAATCTTGGCCAACCACGGGAAATTGATCAAAAGGAAAGGTGTGGCATTATGCAGGCCTCGGTTCTCTTCACAGGCGCACATTTCAGCTTGGGTCCCGACCTCAGTTGTACACACTCCTATGCTTCAATCCATTGTCTAGGACTCACGGTGGGGGATACTCCTGATGCCCCCCAGTTGTCACCTCGGGACCCGAGGATTGAACACGTCCCGCCTCTCGAACTATCCGCCTAAGCTCGGGAGTTCACCAGAGGACACATGCTCAGTTCGGGAGTATTGCTCGAGGGCCATGTCATGTCTACCAGAATCCAGCCCAGGTACGTCTTTTCTTATTTGAAGAATCCAGGGATGATACAATTTTCCATGCTTGAACAATAAGATCCTGAGGATCACGGAGAAGATCTCACCCGAGATACCCGGCACAGGCGAATATCCGTCAAGATATTCTCCTTTCCACCACCTAGCCCCTCTATAAATACCAGGTATGCTCCCTCGTTCACACACATTCATTCTCGCATTCACTTGCTCTCACAGCACATATTTGCTCTCTTTTCTCTATCATATCCTGCCTGACTTAATCATCGGAGGGGCTTTGCCGGACACATTTCCGACGCCCTCTGACCAGTGATTTGTGATTGTAGGCTCGAAGAAGAAGCATTGTCCATCCATCAGTGCCCGACGTTCCCGAGCTCTTGACGTGGTGTTATCAGCTCGTCGGCTGAGATAATTTGGCTACATCAGATATATTCGTGGACTTTAAATAATTTAGACTTAAATATCATCTGAATTAACTATGGGGCAATTGTGTGCACCTATTTAGAAACACGGGGTTTAATACGACAATTAAAGTTACACAGGAGGTTATGAGCTCCTATACGATGCGATAAGAGGGAGTGTGTATGCAATTCTCCGAATAAAAATATTTTTTAACAAAAAATTCACATGCCATATTTATTAACATAAAGATACAAATACAAACATCAAACATGACAGCCTAAACCATACCAGTACCAAAAAAAAATGAAATAATTTGAAACAAACACGATTAAATGAGAAAATTGTTAATCAACAGAGGGGTAAAATATACCCAAGACAGAGCAACGACAATTAAATGAATCAAAAACAACGTCAGCAACAGAAAGTAAATCGAGGCCTGTGTTGTAACACATTTTCCTGAAAAGAGATTCACCGCGCCCAAGTGCTTCCAAGGACAAAGCTGCGCGTTGTGTCTGTTTCCCAGGGTACAACGATGGAACCGAGCAGATAACCGAAAACACAAGGCTACGATGTACCGGCGAACTGAACCGCACCTGCACTGTATCAAAGTGGAAACGTGGAGAAAATATTGTGTTTAGGAATGGAGAATGCTGGTTGTATATATAGGGAAACGTGGGACTCTTCAGCTGCCTAGGCACACCAAAAGACATATACCGGTTGTCCTTTGGGATGCCTGTATTGAATACGCAATCAATACAATTGTGTAACTTCGTGCATGTGAAGAGTCACATGCCACATTTCATTCAGTTCCAACAAAAATTGAATATAGAAAAAATATCTGCAGGTTAGAGTTTCAACATATATTGATGGACATTGTGCATTTATATTAGAGGACTTATTCTTCTTCATCAATTTCATGATATATATATCCCTGTGGACAGACTCTATGGCACTAGACCTAAACTAGTCCGAGATCACCTCCATGGGCACGCTCATCGACGACAAATCAACCCCGACCGGGAATTTCCTAGCCGACCGCCTTGCGTACCCTATGCACAACCTGATAGTAGAACTCTATCGTGCTATTTTGGCACTTATAATTTCCGAAGTTGGGGTTGTTTTCTTCCCAACTTGGCTATCATTCTTATGTTGAAGGATGAGTTTGTGTCTAGAGTACAATATTCCGTGCTACTTTAATTTCCTGATGAGTTTGAAGCACGATGAATGCATGCTAACATGTATGAATATACAAGAAGCATTTTATACGCTTTCGACGTTTCTTATCCCTTATGGCAACTTCTTCATCCACAGGTTCATACCGGCTTGCTTGAGGTGGAAAATGTATAGGGTTTTAATTCAAGCCATCAAGATTTGATTTCTGAAAAGAATGTCGATCCTAGAAGATCAACATAAGCTAGCTAACTCGATATATGATTTGAAAAAAAGATTATATGTATACACATGTGTCTGTGTGTGTGTTCTAGAGGAGGCTTTTGCTGAATTTCATCCAGAATATGGGTGGGAAGGATTTTCCAAACTTCAATTTCACAAATGTCTGCATGAAAACAGGTACCCTTGATTGTCTTTTAATTTACACGACTTTGAAACTTAGGTGGCACTAATAGCTTAATTAATTTGGTAAGAGTTTAGAGTATATATTTTATGATGCAGAACTTATAATTTTTAATGAAAAAACAACGATAAAATATCTGGAAAACGAAGAGAAGAAAAAGGTCTGTATTGGATCAAAATCACCGTAAATTGATAAGAACTTGAGCGCATGTGTTTCTTCTTTTATACGTGATTTTTCATTCATCAAGTCCTTTGTTTGATGTTAGACTTTTGTTGTGAAGCGTTGAGAAAAATTTAAACGCGACAGGAAAATGGGGCCATAATCGACGCTTTTATTTGAAAATTTTGAGCTATCGATGAATTTTCAAATTGTTGCTAAGCAAACTTTTTTATTATATTTTTCTCCCCTAAATAAAATGTGCATGCAAGGAATATCACTATGGAGGACGACAATGACATCACGTATGGAACCATGCCTTTTAAAAGTCCTTGATAATTTTTTTAAAAGTCTATATAGAATATATGTCCTTTGACCCATAAAGATTTTAAGTCGAGTGATATGTGTGGGTAGGCAGAGACTCGAGAGAGATGACTTATATAATAAGTTGATCCCCAAAATATAACCCACAATATTTCAGTGAAAATATGTTCCACACGAAAATCAAACCTGTGAAAACGAAGAGAAGATTCTCACGTCATCCTGAATCTTATCAACTCGCCTATACCTATGAAACATCTAAAAGTCCTCAACAATCTACCGGATAGTTTTATAACTTATTAGTTTTTAAGAACTGGAATGAATCGTGAGTCCTAGTTGTGGTTGAGGTTTTGGAGGTGACATGGACATGGAAAATCATATATTTAGCAACTTGGCATGTTTTTTACTTTTTATATTATGATTAAATCACTATTATTGTGAAGTGATCTGTGGTTATTTTTGTCATTTTAATAATTTTCACTTGAATGCTAAAATGAAAAAAAAAATTATAAATAATGGAATAATACTATAAATTGACCCGAAATGGAAATTGCACCGTATTGAAAATTGGTTTTGGTTTCTTTTCCAGAGAGTTTGTATTCGATTCATAGTTTTGCATATATAATGCCAATCAAGACTACTTTTATGTGGGTGCTTCGTGTATGATGATTAATATTTTTTTTGGAGATGCATGGTATTAATTAGGCTATTTGTATATTTAAAAAAACCCATCCATATATATATATATATATATATCAACTCAAATACGTCTTTTCTTGTGTGAACCAGAATCCTGCCCGGATACGTCTTTCCTTATTTGAACGACAAGATCATCGAGGATCACGGAGAAGATCTTGCGCCGAAGATCGCGGAGATTATCTCACCCGAGATACCCGATGTAGGCGAATATTCGCCAGGACATGCTCATCTCCACCGCCTAGCCCCTCTATAAATACCAGGTACGTCCCATTCATTCATTCACACAGTCTAGCATTCTTTGCTCCCAACATATATTGTCTCCTGCTCTCTTACTCCCGCATCCCGCCTAACTTAAGCATCGGAGGAACTTTGTCGGATACACTTTCGACGCCCTCTGACTTGTGATTTGTGGTTGCAGGCATCGTGAGGAGCCACTCTCCAATCGCTATCAATCCCAACGACCGACGTCCCGAGCTCTCGAGGTGGTGGTAGCTCGTCGGCTGAGATAATTTGGCTACATCAATTTACTCAATATATATCTCTGTGCACATTAATTCAAGAACACTGAGCTACTGCAGCTCAAGGATTTACTCTACCAGGACGCCCGTTCTTTCATTGAGCTGGTTGAAGACACCAGTTAGAATCAGTCTCATGCACTGTGCTGGTCTAGCGCTGAGCTGGTTCTATATCTATGTGATCTGGTTTTAGTTGCGTGCTGGCTTTTCCATTCCAAAATTTTAAATGCATCTCTCCTTCTTCCTCGATGGGTAGGTTTGTACTAGAAGACTTAGATTACAACGAACCTTCGCTGCAACCCACTCCTACGACCAGCAGCCGCAAGAACTCCTATCCACACCACTGCACACCAGTCCGCAAGCTGCGCGTGTCTAACTCCACTTCTTTAACGCCTTAGTGAGAAAGGCTACACACACTTCTTTAACGTCTCAGTGCAAAAGACAACAATGAATGTTTGTGTTTGTGATTCACTCAACTATTCTGTTAAGCTCACTGCTCTCATATGTGAGTGAATCCGTGTGTGAGAAATATACAGTGTAAGTTCACTCTCTCGGCTGTTTTCTCATATATTGGGAAGTGCTTCTGTGAAACATTTTCTCTCTGTTTTGATCTTTCTTGCACGCCCCTCTTTACTGCACATCATCTTCTTCATATAAATAGCCCTATGCAGATTTTGCCCGTTGGACACATCTTTCCAGCCGTTGATAAGTCTTTTGAAAAGGTTTTGGCACGGTTGTACTTTGTGTCCTTTCACATTTAATGCGTCTGCAGATTTTATGACTTTGAACTTTGTCCACATTTAATGTTTCAGCCTTTGCTGACTTTGAGTACGAGAATTGTGTAGTTGATGTGGACAGGACGAAGCAAACCAGTTTGAACTAATACAATGCAATCTCCACAATACTTGTGTTCAAACTGCTTTGTTCATCTGATCTGGTTTGTCCAAGCTGGTTTGTCCTTAACCAGCTTGGTTCCAATCTGGTTTTCTCTGAGATGGTTTCTGTTCTCTGAGCTGGTTGATGATCTCACCCAACTGGTCTCTACCAGCTGGTTGCTTCTTCATTACATTGTACTGCTTTACAACACTAATCTGAACATGCTCTTGCTCCAAGCTGGTGAACCAGCTTGGGTCTCCTTTGCGATCTTGTTGTCCTTTGAGGGACCACCTCGGGCGTCCCCTCACTATACCAGCTTGGATATCCTTCACTAGGTCAGCTTGGACGTCCCCTCACTATTCTAGCTTGGACATCTTCTCAATCTGCTCTTGGTTCGATCTGCTATAGTGCTTTGTTCCAGCTCGCTACTAGGCTGCTACAGTGCTTTCATCCAGCTCGCTACTAATCTGGTTCGTTGCACACTTGTACAAATCATTAGTAAAATAACAGCAGGTTTTGTGTTAATCAAAATTAAGATTCTGATTTATAAACACAGATCCAACAGCACCGTCTGTGGGAAACGTAGAAGAAAAACAAGATGTCATCAAAGAGGACTAGAGCTCAGGGTATGGTAGAAACCAGCAACACAGAGAGTATGTCTCAGGGGTCGGAGGACCCCAGCCTCACTGCCGCTCAGATAGCTCAACTGGTAGCAACTACTGTGGAACAGATACTGGCCAACCGACCTGAGTCACACCCTCCGCCTGGTCAACAAGCCGAGGAGATCAGGAAACTGCAAGAGGAGATCGCATGCTTGAGGGAAGAAAGGAGCATGGGCCAAACTCCATCGCCAGCTCGGGAAGTACCTTCTCACCGAGGTACTGGCTGCGAGCTATCCCAACATTTCAAATTCCCAAACGTGGGAGAGTATGACGAGATGGGAGATCCCGAGGAGTATTTATCCCGGTTCGAGAACGTTGCTCTCCTCCATCAGTATGCAGACCCCATCAAGTGCAGAGTCTTTTTGACCACCCTGGTCCGATCAGCACAACAATGGTTCAACCTCTTGAAAATCGGGAGTATCGAGGGCTTCCAGGATTTTAACCAGGCGTTCCTCCATCAGTTCGCCAGTAGCAAGAAACAGACCATGACGACGCTGAATTTATTCACCGTAAAGTAGAAGGAGCAGGAGAGTCTTCGGGAATACATTAGACGTTTCAACAGAACCATTGAAGTGTCGTCCACTACACCAGATCTGATAATCGAGGCATTTTTACCCAGGGTTTACGGGGGGCCGATTTCTTCAGGTCCCTAGTCAAGCATCCCCCAAAGACGTTCGACGAACTTCTCACTAAAGCGGAAAAATACGTTAACATGGAAGAGATACAGTCCTCAAGGAGGAATGAGCAGAAAGAACCATCTCGACCTGGTCGGGAACTTCAGACAGAGAGGGCTCCACTGAGGCCATCTAGATAGGAACCTTCTCTGCTGCTGGGGCAGTTTGCAGCTCGGACGCCACTGAAAGTAAGCAAGGCCCGGCCTCTGGAGATTTGTGATGAACGGAAAGTTGTGCAGCGACCTCCGGGAAGCGATGGGGCCCCGAGGAATCCTAAGTCCGATAGGTTTTGTGATTTCCACAGGGACTACAGGCATACCACCATCGAATGCAGTCTCTTAGATTAGGAGTTGGAGCGCATCATCCAGAGTAATCCCGATTTGCGAGCACCACTGGTTGAAGATAGATCACGTCGATGGAAGAAGAGGCTTCAGAGAGAAGATGGCGAGCGACACGATAATAGGGCTTCTGGTCAGGAGAGAGTACCTTGGAATCAGGACCAGAACCCTCCTCGAGAAGAACAACGATCACCCCAGCCCCAGGGCATTATTCAGATGATATCAGGGGAACCTACTGATGGGGACTCCAATCGGGTGAGGAAGGCACGGTGTCGTCGGATGGAGGCCATGGAGATACAGAGAAAGTACTCGAGGCCCACCATCTCATTTGGCCCCGAGAACATGCCGACAGAGATTGAGGCGCACAACGATGCTCTAGTGATATGGGCAATGATTGTGAATTATGAATTGGCTCGCATTTTCGTGGATTCCGAAAGCTCGGTCAACATGTACTTCAAGGGGGTCGTGGATCAGATGGACCTCGGGGGGTATCGCATGGAATCAGTGCAAACGCCGCTGTTCGGGATCATATGTCATTCCTTGCAACCAATGGGAGTCGTCCAGCTGCCTCTTTCACTTGGGTCAGGAAATCCGAGAAAAACTAAGGTCGTCAAGTTCACTGTGATAGACGCGCCTTCTTCCTACAATTCCATACTGGGAAGACCAGCCATGGCTGCCTTCATGGTCGTGGCCTCGGTCTTGCACCAAAAAATCAAGTTCCCGGTGGGAGATGCCGTGGATGAAGTACTGGGAGATAGGAATATGGCCAGGAAGTGCTATGTGGAAGAAGTGAGGATTGAGCAGAAAGAGCTTATGTCCCGATTCCAACCAATTCTCATTGGCACCTCCTCGGGTGACAGCCCCACCTGAGCGCATAAGTCCGACCAGCTCGGCACTTAAAGCCCAATTCTAATTGGCACCTCCTCGAGTGGCTCTTCCACTTGAGCGCAAAAGCCCGACCAGCTCGGCACAACTTAAGCCCAATTCTCATTGAAACCTCCTCGAGTGGCTCTTTCACTTGAGCACATAAGCCCTACCAGCTCGGCATTTAAGTCCAATTCTCATTGGCACCTCCTCGGGTGGCAACCCCACTTGAGCACATAAGCCCGATCAGCTCGGCACTTGAGCCCAATTCTCATTGGCACCTCCTCGGGTGGCAACCCCACTTGAGCACATAAGCCCGATCAGCTCGGCACTTGAGCCCAATTCTCATTGGCACCTCCTCGGGTGGCAACCCCACTTGAGCACATAAGCCCGATCAGCTCGGCACTTGAGCCCAATTCTCATTGGCACCTCCTCGGGTGGCAACCCCACTTGAGCACATAAGCCCGACCAGCTCGGCACTTAAGCCCAATTTTCATTGGAACCTCCTCGGGTGGCAACCACACTTGAGCACATAAGCCCGACCAGCTCGGCACTTAAGCCCAATTTCATTGACACCTCCTCGAGTGGCTCTCTCTTTTGAGCGCATAGGCCCGACCAGCTCGACACTTAAGTCCAATTCTTATTGGCATATCCTCCGGTGGCAACCCTACTTGAACGCATGAGCCTGACTAAGCTCGGCATAACCTAAGACCAACCCTCATTGGCGACTCCTCGGGCTACGGCCTCGCCCGAGGATAATCCCCCTGCACGAGGCGTGACCAGCTCGAACCTCCCCACAGGTATAAGTTCGAGCTTACTATGAACGAGAAACTAACATATCCAAGATTCTGTGCAGTTCGAGCATCGTTCTTTCGTACTTAGGGACTTTCTACATTTTCAGTTTAATAAAACTTAAGTCTTGGAGAACACTACTTGCATTGGGCGTCCTTCACGAAATTGTCCGGGCAAAATTACTTAAGACTCGGGTTACTCTGTTCGATTATGTGTGGCTATGTAGCCCTCGTTTTGTTCAGGTTATCCTTCGCTCGATTACAGGTGATCTTTCATCTTGGTTGTTCGAGTTACCCCGCTTAAAGCTTAGGTTACGCGTGTGTGGCTACGTCTTGGGTGGCCTGAGTTATTCCACGTCGTGCTTAAGTCATTGAAACTAAAATGTAATAGCTCGAAGGAAAGGAAGTAATACGAAAGTGGGATTTCATTAGCACGTCGACAATTACAGTACATCGGAAAATTAAATACAATCAATGTTTAGGGGACTTCGGGGGAGTGGCCTCGTCTCCCAAGGCGTCTTCGTCGGCTCCATTCATCGGCCTCCTCCTCGTCGTCGGGCAGCTCCTCCACGTCCCTGGCCACGTTAAGGAAAGGAGCTGGGTGCTCCTCCTCGGAGTAGCCATTGGCTCGAAACTGAGCCACACAGCTTTGGAAGCCGCTTTTGAAGTAGGCTAGAGACCTCTTCACGCACAGGTCATCGAACTCAGAGGACTTCACGAATTCCTCCTTGCCGAGAACCCAGGCATTGGTGGCCTCAAGCGTTCGATCTTCTCAGCAGCTCGGGCCTTGGTCTCGCCAAGATCTACCTCTACTGCAGTTTTATTAACAAGTAGAGCATCGAGCTCGATCCGTATCGCCCTATTCTCGGCCTTGAGAGCCTCCTTCTCCGCAGCCAGAACCCCCTTCTCGATGGCCATGGCTGCCCTCTCGACTGCCAGCTTCTGCCCTTGAGCCTCTAGCACCTCTCTTTGGGCCTCGGCCGCCCTCTCCTTCCGGGCACTCGCCTCCTCCAGATCCACCAGCCGCATCTCCAGCTCGGTGCAGTGCTCGAGCGTTTCATCGAAATGCTGGCGGGTGTCGTTCGCCTCCCGCTGGGCTCTGTGAGGCGGCTAATCACCTCGTCCCCCAAACCATTGCCTGCATAAGAGTTAAGGGTTAGAGTGCCAGCATAAAGTAGGAGCTCGGGTGGAGCAGAACATACCGCCACAATTTGGGTCACGAATAATCCCACGGCCGCGTTGGTGGCATTTCGTACCCGGGCGACATCCCTGTTCGATGTCCCTGTTCGGGATCAGGTTTGAAGCCCGTCGCCACATGGCCGGATGGGGAGACTACCAAGGAGTCCTCAAAGATATTAAGGGCCGGGGCTCGTCGAGGACCCGTTTTCATCTTTGGTCCCACCTCAGAAGAGGGGACCTCGGAAATGGCTTTGGCAATCATATGGGTCATCGGGGATGGAGGCGTTGGGGCTGGGGGCATCGGCGCCCGACGCATCTCAGTAATGGGAGCGGGTCGCTCCTCAGAGGTGGAGGCCCCCTTTTTCTTCTGGCGCCGAGCCTCCTTCTCGACGGGTGTGGGGGCCTTCCTCTTCTTCACCACCTTCACTAGAGGAACGGCCGCTCCCGAGGAACCCTCCTCGGGACACTCCTTCATGGTCTTCAGAAGCGTCGACTTGCCCATGCGTTCACCTGCAAAAGAAGAAGCAAGTCAGACGGCAGTTGGGGTAAAACACAAGCTCGGATACAACATGTGATGACACGACTAAGACAAGATGCGGTGATACCTAAATCCCCGACCAGTTCGATCCCCTTCCTGCTGAACCTGAAGTGGCACAGAAGGTCTTCCTTAACCAGCTCGAGAGCATTGTAGCATTTCTCGCGCATAGCTTCGAGGAAGGAGATCAGGTTGAAGGATCACTCGGGAGTCGATGGTGTGAAAGTGCATACGTTATCTCTCCACGACATCTCACACCTCCATGGGTTCCTTTTCCTCTCGACTCGCCAAACGTAGAAGAACCGGCTCATCCACCTCTTGTGGGAGCTCGGGTTCCCTCCGATGAACCTATGGTCCCCCTTATGGGACAGGTAAAATTTCTCCGGTCCTAGTTTCTTAATTTGGATCAGTTACATGAGGACGTAGGGGATGAGGGGGATGTTGTAGTAGCTGAGGAGGATGGCCAAGGCCAGGAGGAAGCTATAGGAGTTCGAGGCCAACTGGCTCGGGCTAACCTTTATATGTTGGCAGAGGGAGGTGATGAACCTCGGGATTGGAAACCTAAGTGTTGGTCCGATAGAAAGGATCAAAAAGATCAGCAGGCGCTGTTTTGACAACCATTAAAAATTTTGCGCGCTGCCGATACACACTTGAGCTGCAATAGCTCGTTGTTCTTGAACATATAAAATCACAACAAGAAGAGCACCGGAGACAGATCTGGTATGATTTAAAAATCATGCGGAAAATACCAGAACTGAATCCTATATTTTAAAACAACTCAAACAGATTTATGTACAACATAAATATGTTCGAGACTTGTGCTTGTGTGCTGCTGAAATGCGATGCTAAGTGTAAGCAAGTGCTGATCTGTTATGCGTGCGTGCTGATTCATGCTTATGCGTGTATGCGTGCTAAAGTAATTGCTTACTGAATGAATAACAGAACACGATACAACATAGCATATTTGTTTAGAAGTTCGGATATCAAAATCCTACATCTCCCCTTCTTCCACCTCGGAAGGCTCCACTAGAAGATTTGATCTTACAACTGCGTGTACAGACCCAATCCCACAACCAGCAGCTGTGAGAACTCCTAGACTCCTCAAATGCACAAACAGCCGCAGCTGTGTGACTGACTACATACACAAGAGTTTTACGTCTTCATGCTTGGACGGGAACTGTAAACATATTTCGAGATTCATTCACAGATAGATGTGAATGAATCCGGGTGTGTGAGATTGATACAATGAAACGCTCAACTCTCTGTTTTTCTCACACACGAGGGACATTCTCTAACAAGCTAATCTAGACTCACCAATCAACACTCGTGAAAAGCTCCTCTCTAATGACGGTCGATTGCTTCGTCTATCTCTTCATTTTTCCCTCTGTTGGTGCACTGTATATTCAAAGTATTTTAGCAACTGCGCTGTAGTAGCACCAACCTCTCTGTTTTTCGAACACTTCTTCAATGGCGTCGCCTCGAATATATAGCCTCTGTAGAATTTTCTTCCCGTTGGAAAGCTTCCAAAACTGTTTAGTGCTTCAGATGGCTGTCTTGTCTTCTTTCCTTTTTAGTGCAACGCTTCTCTGTAAAGTACCGACAAGGGAACAGCACTTGCGTCCTTTTCTTTGCAGGCTTCTTGTCGCTTTCACCATTTGAAATAAGCTCAGCAGTTGACATTCAGCTTTGATAATTCGTCAACTGCTTCGCTGCTGATTTATCACAACGACTGCTGCGCTTTGCTACTTCTTCAATTCTTTGCGCCTGAATCTTCTTGCGACTGGACACTGTAGCTCGCGACTGAATATATAGAAACAGCTGATACAAATAAGCTCTCGACTGAATGCTGCTGTTGCTTGCGTCTGGAATTCATGTCGACTGGATGCAAAGCTTGCGACTGGTTGAGTTTCTACACTTCGACTGCTTCTTCTTTGCGTCTGGATGCTCAAAACATTGCGACTGGATATCTTTGCGTTGCGACTGGATCTACTGTAGCTTCGTCTGCTGAAATAACAACGCAAAGTCTTCCTGCTGAATCTTTATCGCAAGAGCAAAACGCTGTCGTATCAACTTATGTAAACGACATCGTTTTGCTATCGCTATTTCCAAATGCTATCTGCTGATGAACAGTAGCTTGTGCAAGCTACCTGCTGATCCTTGCGACTGCTCACTCAACCATCTGCTGAATATGATGACGTCACCGATGACATCATCAACACTATTTCACCTGCTGAATCTTCAGCACGACGTTGCTTCGTCTTTCGCGCTTCGCTTCATCTGCTGATAGCCAACTGCTGATTGTGATGACATCAAGGCTGATGTCATCACAGCTCATTCCATATCTAGCGCATCTCTTCTCATCTGCTGAAACTTCATCTGCTGAACACTGTAGCTTTTGCTGAATGATGACGTCACTGCTGATGTCATCTACACTTCACGCTCCAGCTCCAGCTTGCGCTTCTTCTTGCATCTTGCTTCTTGGATAGCGACTGTTGATAGATTCATCAACAGTACTTATAAACGCTACTGCTAACAGATTCGTCAACAGTAACTTGCGCATCTTATTCTTCTTCGATAGATTTCTCCAGCAAGCTTCTCAATTCATGTACCAGCTGGTTCATCTTTACTCTTTAGCGCTAGCAGCTGGTTGTCATCGTTTCAGCTGGTTCATCATGCTCCAGCTGATTCAATCTTGGCCTCCGCCTGATTACGAACAACTGAATCAACTCTGGACGTCTCCATCGCTAATTCAACTGCC
>KQ988430.1:111422-131431 GCA_001598015.1 Dorcoceras hygrometricum | reverse complement strand
AAAATATTTAAAATTCAGACTTCAAGCCTTTAATTTTCGTAATATAAGGCCTCTCAAATTTAAAAGTGTAGTAAAAGTCATAAAAATAGCCCGTATAGGCGAAAAACGAGTCCCCCTAGGTAACCGTGCATAAAGATATTCATTTTTTTCGAAATTGTGCATAAAATTAAAATATTTTTCTTTAAATTATGTCTAAGTGCTAAAACATTAAAATATTTTCGATTTGGTCGTCTCCGGACTCGTCCCCGCTTACCGGTCTCAAACCGTACCGTAAAGTGACATGCACAAGGCGAATCATAAAATCATCATATAATCACATACATGGCATGCAAATCATGCTAACATAAAGTTTTCCTCTTAGTCATGCACTCATTTCTACGTAATCCGAATTTCGGGATGTTACATAATAACATAACAACATAACAACATATATGCTTGTGGCTTCGTATTATCGCTCATACTTATCTATCACTCATACAACATAACAACATGTGATAAATATAAAACTTATTTTATAAAACTTTTGAACTCATATATATCACTCATATATATATTATGTTGTATTATAAATATGCTCATATATATGTTATGTTATAAATATGGCTCATATATATGTTATGCTATAAATATAAAACTTATTTTATAAATCTTAGAACTCATATATATCACTCATATATATATTATGTTATAAATATAAAACTTATTTTATAAAACTTAGAATATATGATGAGATAAGAATCACAAAACATGACTCACGATCCACCCACACAACTCGAGACCCATGCTCGAGACCCATACCCTAAACCCTAAACCCCAAACACCAAACCCTAAACATCAAACATGACTCGCGACCCACCACAACTCAAGACCCCGACTCGAGACCCATTCTAACTCACGAGACCCATTCTCAGCTTGCGGGACCCATTCGCAGCTCGCGAGACCCATTCTCAGCTCGCGAGACCCACTCCCAGCTCGCGAGACCCATTTCCAGCTCGCGAGACTCTTTTACGCGACCCATTACAACAATTCAAGAAACAATAATAGTTACATTACAGAAAACATGATAAATTCATCTTTCTACTAAATTCACCAAACCCAAACATGACTCGCGACCCATTACAACAATCAAGTAACAATTAAAAATAGATACAGGAAAACATGCTAACTTCATCTTCTACTAAATTCACCAACGGAAGGATGTCTATTTAGTTTTTTTCGGCCTCTTCTTCTCTTCACAACAGGTGCCACGACACTCATTCTGATCCGGAACTGGATAAATTCGGCCCGCATACGCTAATGACCATAACATGATAGAATAATATTCCGAGCACAACAAATAAAAATCAAAATTTGATAGGCAACTCGCTGCGATTGCAGGTGAACATGGAATCCTGTCAATATCAAATTCTCTGCATGTGCATCTCTTGGATTCCAGGTCCACGATGGATGTATGTGCACTGTTCCGGACTTCAAACTCATGACGGCCCTATTCAAAAACTTGATAGCCCTGAGAAGCGTTATATCTCTCATGTAGGATGGACTCAACTGCATGGGTGAAATTTGTGGTAGACACAATAGATGCATTTCGATACCTTGCAAACCAAGATGTGGTTAATTTTTGCAAGGATTCTAACAATGCAACGATTGGAAGTTGCCTTTCATCACGTAATCTTGAATTTATTGATTCCACCCCATTCGTTGTCATGATATTGTAGCGAGATCTTGGACTGTAGGCTCGAGTCCATCGATCTAAAGAGCCACAATCATCCAAAAAATTTCTGGCCTCGGGATACCTGTGGATTTCTATCAGATATGATCATCAACTCCTCCTCATCAGGTACTACATGCAGTAGTTTCGTCAAAAACCAACTCCATGAAGCAGTATATTCAACATCAACAACGCCCCAAGCCAATGGGTACTGGTGAAAATCTCCATCTTGAGCCAAAGCCACCAGTAAAGTGCCATCGTACTTTTCTTTCAACCATGTACCATCAATGATGACTACTTTTCTCATGCATCGATAGCCCTTCACACATGCACCAAAAGCTAGGAACATATATTTGAATCTACTATCCTCATCAAGTACGAAATCAGTTATGTTACCTGGATTCATTTATTCCACCATGCTCAGATAAGAAGGCAGAATTGCTAAACTTTATTCAGGATCACCTCTGAAGATATCATAAGCAAGTTGTTTACATTTCCAAGCTTTGTAATAGGTAATGTCAACTCCTCTATTGCGCATCATGGTCATAATAGATTTTGGTTGTGGAGTAACTTTTTTTCCTTCAAAGTTCTCCACCAACATGTCACAAACAACGGATGAACTTGCTTGTCGGTGTCTCGTACGTCTTCCTGTCAAATCACATGTGTGTGTGTTGCAGTACTTATGAATCGAAAAAATATCGGAGTTTCTAACTTTCGAAGTCCAGATTCTCCATCTACAACCTTTATTAACGCACCGAAAGGCATATACACTTGGAGATGACTTGACACTTTTGAATTCGAAAGAGGAGTTCAAAGCAATTTAGATAACTCCTTTTGCACGGTAGCCTTGCTTTGGAACTCCTGACCGATGTACAAGTTAGAACCGTCAGTGAACGAAAATGTATCACCACTAGGCCCAACATTAAATTCATCCGGTTGAGTAACAATGTGCTCCACATCATCCAAATGCACGGCGCCAACACCAATGTCTTCTACATTATATTCTTGTTCGGTAACACTATTCAGAAATGAAGAAACATTATTTGCACATTCAGACACAGAAACCTATTCAGTAGAGATACTATTTCGGTCAAAATATTCATCATAGCAGTAATCCGTCACATTGCCACCACCCACAGTTTCTGTCAATATTTCATCTTCCAGTTCAGCACTTCCAACGATATCAAGTGCTCTTGAATCCATCCCAACTTCTTCAAAGATAATACTGGGTTCAACTTCAACATGCAGCACAGGCCTGTCTTTTGGACATCCAAAATATAAATAAGCTTTCAAATCATTATCATTCTCAATATAAATGGTACGCATATGCCAGTGTCTCACATCCGGTAAGAAACATTATTTGCACATTCAGACACAGAAACCTATTCAGTAGAGATACTATTTCGGTCAAAATATTCATCATAGCAGTAATCCGTCACATTGCCACCACCCACAGTTTCTGTCAATATTTCATCTTCCAGTTCAGCACTTCCAACGATATCAAGTGCTCTTGAATCCATCCCAACTTCTTCAAAGATAATACTGGGTTCAACTTCAACATGCAGCACAGGCCTGTCTTTTGGACATCCAAAATATAAATAAGCTTTCAAATCATTATCATTCTCAATATAAATTGGACGCATATGCCAGTGTCTCACATCCGGTACATAACTTATCCTCAATCGTTCTGTGCCAATTAGACCCATAATTTTGTACATCTCAGTTCGTATATTTAACAGAACAAATTTCACCATCAACAGGAATCGCTGCTCACTTACAACCAGACCTTGAACACCATTTAAATACCGAGATTTCATCATTGTTACTTTTCCATTCACCGTCATACTCAAATACAATGATTGTCGGCATAACCTGCAAATTATTATTAAATACGTTAGCTGAAAGGATTCAGGAAAAAAAAGGGTCGCGACCCACACAAATCTGGGTCTCGAGTCAACATATGCGACGCGACCCATATTTGGACAATAGCCTAGACCAGTGTCGCGACCCAGTAACAAAGTGTGGGTCTCTAGCCAACATATGATCTCGACCCATATTTTGACAATAGCCTTGACCTGTGTCGTGACCCAGGGACAAAACGTGGGTCTCTAGCCAACATATGATCTCGACCCATATTTTGAAAATCGTCCGAAAAATGCTGAGCTCCAGTAGTACTACCACTCTGCATTTTGATCTCTTTTTTCAATATTTCCTTCATTTTCCTTCGGCGAGCAAAATAACAAATTTCGAAGAACTAAAGAATAAAAGAACCCAGAATGTCGGAGAATCCAGAACAAAAGAGCAAAATTAAGTCTGTTCTCTCCCGCCTGGTCAAGGGGACGTTGGTGGTTGGTGGGGTTGGTTGGAAACATCATAAATGCGAATAAAAATAATTGTTTAAATAATATTGTTTTTAACAATTTTAAGTATCCTCTTAACAAACTCACTCCATTCCTTTTAAAAAATAAAAGTCAACTCTCTTCCTTTTAAATTAGACCAGGATGAGTCATACCTTTTTAAATGACCCGTTGTAAGCATGATAAACCTGAAAGTGAAAAATAACCCGAACCGTGGAACGAACGGAGTTGGCCCGTGCTCAACGGATCGATTAATCAGGTCAACGGGTTTGATTGATGACCCAGACCACCTACAGATGGTGACACCCATTTCTGGTGGCCACCTACCGGCGTCACCACTTGTAGGACCCATGTATTAATGAGCCGGTTATGGCTTATGAAAAAGGTAACTCATGAACTCGTCGGGTTCGACCCTGACTCAATTCGATGGGTATCCAATTTTTGAAAAAAATTAATATTGCTGTTGCCGAGGATCAAACTCGTGTCACCTGGGTGACAAGCAGGAATACTTATCACTATACTTCAGCTTCGTGTTGCTACACACCATACTAATATTTTTTTTATCAAAATACAAAAGTTTCATTTATCGTAAAATTGGGAGCATTTGTTAATCTATATTATCTTAAACTGTCTAAATACCTTAGCATACCTATATTGATTATTTAAATTAATATTTAATTTATCCTTATCATTCTTTCAAATATTTAATTACTAAAGAGAAATATAAATATAATAAAAAACTTTCCATGTCATTTTTCTGATATCTTAATATTCTATCCCTTATCTCATTATTTTAACATACAAAATAAGCTATGATTAAATTCAATTTAATAATATATAATGTTTATATTGATACACATGTATCACATGTACTCTGTATACTAGTGTAAAATAAGAAAGAATACAACACGATTTAACTGTTAATATTTATGTACCATTTATAACAATAGTGGGACAAATAATAGTTAGGAGTGAGCAAATATAATTTTGAAATTTTGTTTGAAGGAGACAAACTAATCTAATTTTTCAAATGAATAGTTTTGTTATAAAATTAATTAAGTTGATTTTATTTAGTTCTCGTAGAAACTTTTTTATTTTTAGATTTAAAAAAAAGATATTCTTTTTATTAAAGTATTTGATAACTTTACCGATTTTTGTCCTGCCAATGAGGTGTCACCACGTCAGACCATCAGGTCGGGAGGTCGGGGTGAAGTAAGAATATATAGAGTTGAGAGCTCGTGAGTATGTTGAATGCTTGTAAGCCAAGATGCACCTAGGTATATATAAGATGACGGGATGAACTTTGTGTGCATGCTACCCAGGTAATCATACACTCGGATGGGTCTGGCAGTGTTAAGAATAAAATTTAAGTTTTGGTGATAACAAATACATGAACCCAAACCGAACAGATTACAGCAACGATGAGCAGTTCAGATTAGAGCGACATAGTTCAGCTTAGGACGTCACAGATCAGCTCAGAGCGTGTCGATCAGCTAAGCGTGCATATTAGATTAGAATGACGCATATCAGCTCAGAGCTTGTCGATCAGCTCAGAGCATGCAGATCAGATCAGAACTAAGCAATTCATCTTAGAGAAAGCAGAACAGTTTACAGCATAGCTATTCAGCTCAGGACGGCACGATTTAGCTCAGAGCAATACGATCAGCTTAGAGAGTCGTGATTCAGCTCAGAACAAGCAGATCGGCTTAGATCATGACCTTTCAGTTCAGGGCAAGCAGAATAGATTAGAGTGACACGGAACAGATCAGATTGGAGCTTCGAAATCAGAACAGTGCTAGAGAAGGAATAGCTTAGAGAAGATTCAGATCTGAGCTTCTTACAGAGAATAATTCGCAGTATAATATGGGTATGAACAGCTTAGAGCAGCGCTCAGAGTTCAAAAGAAATCAGCTTAGAGCGGAAACAATGCAGATTAGAGCTCATAGCTCAAGAACAACTTTCAGTTTAAAGCATATACAATTTCAGATTAGAGCTTGAAGAGCTAAGTCTGAGGTCAGTATTGATATTACCAGTTTACAGAACAGCTCAGCGGAACGCCTTCCATATCAGCTCTATATTGTATATCAGATCAGACACAGAAAATATTCAGTTCAGCAGAGAACAGCTGAGATAGTTTTAGATTAGATCGCAAGAGCAGATTACAGTTTTCACGTAATAGCTCAGAGCTGACAGACGTTCAGATCACGTCTACAAAGAACAGCTTAGAGCGTACAGTCATCAGTTTAGACGTGAAGATATCAAATAAAATCAGATCGATCAAGCGCTTAATCACTGGAAAATTACCCGATGCTATTTCTGGACCTAACGGTATCATTCCTATGATTCTGGTATGAAGAAAGACAAGTTCTTCAAAGATGGAAAGAAGATCAACTAGCCAGTAGAGCAAACCATTTGAAGATCGATGCATTTGAAGATATCTATATATGCAGAGCGATGAACACCGTGAAGCACACAACAATTCTACGAATGCTCACAAACAACCTTTACGGGATATACTGTTACGCTACAGAAATTACATCGCACACAAAAGCTCACTGTTCAACATATTATTCGCATCCCTGCTCCCAAAAGCATTATATTTATTCTTTTAAGTTGTAACCACTCTGTAGTATTATGTATTCATTGTAAATCAGAAGCAGAGTGTATAAAGCGTGTAAGCAAAAACAGCTTAGAGCCAACGTTTCTACTTGCAGAACAGATCGTGATCTGTTTCTGTCGTAGAAGTGATAGGAGTTCTTGCAACTTGCGGGCTGTCGGATCGGGTTAGAGCAGGAGCTGTTGTAATCAAACCTTCTAGAATCCTTTCTGTACAAGGAAGAAAGGGATACATATGAGTTTAAGCTCCGAACTTCCATAAACAAACTCTTCTCCCTTTTACTTTGATGCATTTAGTTTTATTGTTACAGCTTTTAGTTTTATATATATGTTTACTGTTCAATCGAGTTAATTCCACACAAATCTTTGTTACTCGAGAGAACAGAAGCGCACTGAAATTCTCAAAGCTGGTAACTCAGCGTAGAGATTAGCTGAAGGCTTTAAAAATCTTTTTGAAAAGAGTTTGATGAGAGATTCAGCTCAGTGGTTATAGAGCTGACCAGATTGGGTAAATAATACAACAACAGAGAGCTGGCGCTGAAAGTCATGAGAGCATTTCTCAAGGAGTGGGATGTAAAGACAATAGCTATGAGGGAATCAAAGGACCTCAATAAACTTGAACTCCATGACAT
The DNA here is from genome assembly GCA_001598015.1 of Dorcoceras hygrometricum. Taxonomy (NCBI): domain Eukaryota; kingdom Viridiplantae; phylum Streptophyta; class Magnoliopsida; order Lamiales; family Gesneriaceae; genus Dorcoceras; species Dorcoceras hygrometricum. The sequence goes on along the minus strand of KQ988430.1, from coordinate 124,118 downwards.
TCAAAAATCTGAAGGCTTATGAATTTGAACTGGAGACCAGATCTGAAGAAGGACCTTCCACGTCTCAACCTACACAGGCCTTAACAGTAACAGAAGAAAATCCACAGAAGATAGCTGAACAGACCAACAACGATGCAGTGGCCCTCTTTGTTCAAAAGTTTGGGAAATTTATGAGAAGAAGTAAATGACCCTCCTTTTAAATTAATGCACATAAATCTGAACATTATTGTGAGTACTGGAATTATCAACTGATAATTAAAGAATTAACCAGATCAGATTAGAGTTTAATCCGAAGAGATACTCAGCTTGATAAGATGCCGGTGAAGAGACCAGCTTAGATGTGTGCTGGTCCAGGTGGTTTTGCAAGCTATTCGGGTTTCAGTGCAGATTACCATTGTTTGGAAACATGGTTTTAAGCACTGATGGTTAGAGCTGATCGATGAGTTATCAGTAGAGATGTTACAGCTTGGGGATCGGGTTAATAGGAATCAGTTTTGATTACGAGCTGGTTGGGGTAAATTGTTCCAAGTCCAGTGTAATCTGGTATCAGCTTAGAGGTCTGCTGATGAGTTTTGAGGATACCAAGACAAATTTTGGTGTGAGCTGGATAGTATCCTGGGAACTGTTTAGCGATCAACTGAGAAGAGTTTGCGTAAGCTGTTGGTGACCTTCGGGTTTGGCATAGATCAGATCAGGTGCGAGCTGGTCTGAGAGGATAGATCTGTGCTGGGCTGTTTCGTTGTGCTGGTTTGAGTTCTGCCGCGAGCTGGTTTTGGGAATACCATCTTAGAGGAGAACATCTTTGGAATTTCTTGTGTATGTGCGAGCGGGACCTAGCTTAGAGATATGCTGGATGTTCCGAGCTGGTCTGTTTGGAACGCCATCTGGTTGTTAGTTTTTGTGTACCTAAGCTGGAATAGTGGAGAGGTCTGAGCTGATCTGAGCTCCGTAGACCAGACAGGGTCCGTGGGAGTGATCCAAGCTGGATGTTTGTTGCTTGAAGTACCTAAGCTGGTCAGGTAAGCGCTGTCCTGGTTGAAAACAGCGTACTCCCTGAGCTGATTTGTGTGCCTGAGTTGGTACAGTAGAGAAGTCTGAGCTGGTTTGGCTCTACTGTAGCTTTGACTGGGAGTATATATATAACTATTGACCAACACTTAGTTATTTTACGACACACATATCTTATCTTCTCCCGTGAGTTCCCGACATATATCTTCAAACCCTCGTTGCTACTGTTCACCTGATAACTTCTTCTTCCGATTGTCGGAGATAGGATGATCAGATTTGAGTGAGTGTACATCGATTGGAAACCCCTCTTCGAGGCCAATGTTCTTGTACCGGTTTGGAGTCAGAAGGAGGCCGGACATTGTTAATAGCTGAGGAACTGCATGAGCTGGTTTTCCCTATTTTCTGATAGATTTAAGCTCCGGTTCAGGTAACCATGTTTTGATAGTTTTAATTTCTGTTCCAAGCATCTATCTTTGAGCTGAGTAGTGCTCTGTTAGCTAGACGTAGCTGGTTTGAGCTACAAGGCTTTAGGTCGTAAGCTGTGTAAGCTTGAGTATAGCTGATTTTCTTGAGTATCTTGGGAGATTAGATCATTTCTTGTGGGTTTTTCCTTGAATTGTCGGTCGAGACTTGGGAAGAGCTGGTAGGGGCTTCGTAAGTGGATCAGTAATGTTTTTCAAACCATGGTCCTGGCAAGGGCTTCGTAAGTGGATCGGCAATGTCGTCTGCAGAGACGACTCTCTCGACTGTTATGTCACCTCTATCCATAATATCCTGGATTATGTGGTATTTCCTCAGTATGTGTTTGGATCTTTGGTGAGACCTAGTTTCCTTTGCTTGCGCAATGACACCCGTGTTGTCACAGTACACCGGGACTGGACCAACTCCGTCAGGAATTACGCCCAACTCTTGGATGAAATTCCTCAACCAAATTACCTCTTTAGCAGTAGCCGATGCTGCGATGTACTCAGCCTCAGTGGTTGAATCCGCGATGGTGTATTGTTTGGAACTCTTCCAAGAGACAACACCACCATTGAGCATGAATACAAATCAAGAGGTTGACTTCGAATCATCCACATCACATTGGAAGCTATGATGGATCTGTGTCAACAGATACAGATCTGAGTTTTGAATTACACAAAACTTGTTATTGTATTTCTAATGTTTCTACTAAGTGTGTAGATGTTAGTTGGAAATACAACAAGAGAGATCTGGACAGACGAGTGTTTATTAGAAAAGTTCCTAGCTGGATTAGCAACGTAGACAGAAGATAAGTGTATTGAAGATTTCAGAAGTCATGACGTCATCCAAGTTTATTGATGATTTCAGAAGTCGTGACGTCATCCAAGTGTATTGAAGATTTCAGATTCCGTGACGTCATTAAGAGTTTTGCAGAAGATAAAAGAATTGAAAATTTCAGATTCTGTGACGTCATCGAGAGCTGAGCAGCAGTAAGATGTATCAGATCTGATACAGTAACTCAATCAGATCTGATACTGTAGCAGACCAAGAGCTGAAAATAGTAAATCGCATTTTCGGAGGCCTAAACGAAGGAATTTGGTCGAAAAGCAGCTTAGGTCATGAGCGAAGCTGGTGAGTCTTGCTCGTTGGACCGTTTCGGAGGGAATAGCACTGGTCTCATGCGAAAATTTGAAGTCTGATCAGATGTGAAGAGAAGAGCAGTTGAGTCAGATGTTGAAGACAAGAGATCTGGATCCATGTCAGGCCTCATGCTCACATCAGAGATAAACCACGCAAAACATAGCGGAAGCAACTAAAAAGTGGTTAAAATTTTTGTTTTTGGCCTGACAGAAAAATAACATAATTTAAAATACGACAATACTTAAAATAATCCCAGTTTAATAAATCCACAACAGGCAAAGGCTAAAAGCCAAAGTAAAACAGTACAATACAAACAATACGCATACTGTCCAACGGCCAAATACAACGCAAGTACTGCTAGACTGCCAACTATATAGATATAAGCATCACCCGGGACATCCCACCCAAGGTGATACCAGTGCATAAAAATACTATACATAACTGGGACACTCTAACCACCCCCTGGGCACCTCCAGCTGGGTTAAAACCACGACCAGCTGTAAAACCTGGCATACCTGAAAACAAACAGGCAAACAGAACAAACCAAGCCCCAGAGGGACATTGGGGTCAAACCCCAGTACAGAGAGCAACTATAAAACAACAATGAATAGCAAAGATAAAATGCAGATGCTATGCATGAAGAATGGGACAACAACCGAAGGCTACAACCGAAGAAGGGAGCCAAGGAACTCAAGCACAGCTCAATGGAATCTGCAACGAATAGTGGCGACTGGTGTGTACAAGCATACGGAAATTACTCGCTCGTCTTTACACCACACACGAATACCAGATGCATCAAACAACTCAATCTGCCGTTGCCCAACTCATTAACTGTGATAGTTAACCACTCGGCGCATGATGGCTAACAAATCCCAGCAGGGAGATGAGAGTGCGGTATTGCCGCTCGCCCTCGAATCCTGGTAAGAAACAGAGCAACAACAACAAGGCAATGGCTGCAACAGCTGAAAGGAAATGCGTGTATGCAACAGCTAACAACGCGGATAGCATAATCATATGCAACATCAAACATACACAGCAATTCACGCAAACAGCAACCTCACAGTTTATCCAAGCCATAACCACGCTGAATTACAATCTCCAAATCCGTACCTCGATATTTTGGGCAACAATTACTACAAATGGGATCCCTAGAACACAGATCCAACCACCTGCCGAAGCAACAAAGCACAATTCTCAGGGACGCTAAGACAGAATCACAAACTGGGAGCTACACTCAACCAGCGATAATCCTACCTTCCTAACTCAACAAGAAGCTCAAATCAAGGCTTAAGGTAAGATCTTATCAATTAACTCGAACCGCTACCTGAACGACGCAACACACGAACGAGGAAGCTACTTCGTGATTCTACCTCCAGCCAACTACAACCTCCAAAAGTGGTATAGGATGAAGCGCCTCTACGAGAGGAGTCCAACGCTACCTCAATCGTTCAAAACAACGACCGAAAACGACGGTAATCGATGGCGGAAAGCTACGGTGAACAGTGCTTAGGGTTCGCGATAGAGATTGGGAAAATATTTCTAAGTATGGGATCTGTCGAAGAACAATTCTTCTAATAAATACACTTCTCAATAGCTGACAGCAATAGGAACAGATTCCATCGATAAAACAGTTGTCGCAACTAATATCCCCAACCAGCAGTTGAAATCTCACATCAGCTTTTGCCTATCGCTAAACAACGAATAACTAATCAAAACGACGTCGCACCAACTTATCCAAACGACGTCGCAGAGGAACACGTCACCTCGCTACCAACAGCTGATCAACAAACCAACAGCTGGTCACTATGCAGCAGCTAAATACAAAGCGCTAACACACCAACAGCTAATTCTCATAGCGCTAAACCCAAAACTCTGTCGTTCCAACTTAACTAAACGACGTAGTTTCGATACCCACTAAGAAATACGCTAACAAAACCAACAGCTATTTCTTGTTCAAAAAACGCCGTCGCTTCAGTATCTCTTAGCGCTCTCTGCTGACCAGTACGACAAAACACGCTAACGTGCAACGACTGAATCCAACGCCTGAAATCCACGTTTGCATTGCTGCTGTTTCCTACCAAAACACAACGACTGAAATCTAACGAAGCATTGCTGTTCCAACTAATTCCTACCACTATCGCTGATATCTTTCCAACTACTGACACGATTTCTCAACGATGATGCAAAACCCGAACAAATATCTCTCTCGCGACTGCTGTTAGCATCTCAACAGCTGATTCCAACACTTAGGCAAATTTTATGGCTACACCAAACACATCGACCAACAGCTGGTCCAAACCCGAACAACACCTGATTGCGAAAACACAGGTCTCAAAATCCAGCTATGAACAGTAGAATAATTCAGATGTGAATAGAAGTCTTTTCAGCTATGAAGAGAAGACGATATCAGATGTCAAACAGATATGCAAGCAGAAGCTGATCAAAAGTCTAAGAATAGTTCAGATGTGAGCAGAAGCTGAATCAGATGTGATAAAGAACATTCAAAGGCGAAGCAGTTGATGAATCAGAAGATCAACTGAAGCATAGAAGTCAACTGCTGAGTCTATTCAGATGATAACAAAAGCCTATTCAGAAGTCGACAAAAGCCTGCAAAAGCCTGAAAATAAAGGACACAAGGACAACTCTGTCGGTACTTTACAGAATACCTTTCAACGGGAAGAACTTGTGTCCAACAGATTAATTTGAACAGAGGCCATTTATACAAGAATAATTGATGAAGACGATGATGCTGAAAAGAGATAAAAACAGAGAGAAGATAGTGGGAAGAATTACAAAGAGGTGAAGCAGTCGACCACCATGGAGAAGAAGATAATTGCAAGTGTCGACTGCTGAACTCAATCAGCTTTGAGGAAGCTCTTCCCAGATGTGTGAGATTATATATTCGAGAGTTGAGCATTCACTGCAAAATACACACATAGATTCACTCACATATATACGAGAGATGTGCGATATAGAATAGTGAGTGAATTAAAACCAAAATCAAACACAAATCCCGTCCAAGCACGAAGACGTTAAACTCTGTGTATGTAGCCTTTCTCACTGAGGCATAAAAGAAGTGATTGAGTGAACACAACTGAGAGCTGGTGTAGAGTCTAGGAGTTCAGATTTGGACAGTGGGTAAGTCCCAAATCTGATTGGGTCTGCGGATCAAATCCTTCTAGTGGAACCTTCCTGAAGAAGGAAGAAGGGGAGACGTAGGATGTTATATCCGAACTTCCAGAAACAAACAACTGAGCAATTTATTTAGAGTATTCCGCATTTACTTTAGCACCATTGCATTATATTTGAAATCTGTTTTAGCGAGTTTTAAAATTAGAGCTCAGTTCCGGATACTTCCGCTTGGTATTTGAATTCCAATCCAGATCTGTTCTCGGTACTCAAACGTTCAATAACATTGAGCTATTGCAGCTCAGTTTTTAAATAGGCATGGTTTTTGTATTAATCGATCCTTTCCTATCAAGTGGTATCGAGCATGTTGTTCTTGAACGAGCATTTAAAAAAAAAACTCACGTGCTATCATCGATTTTAAAGGTTTTATAAGTTTTTGAAAAGCTTATTTTATGAAGAAAAATGTGAGAAATGATTTTTGAATTTCATGTTCTCTTTTGTCGAGCTGACACAGAATGCGCGAGTTCTGTGTGGATGCCAAGATCTTATTTTGGTTGGGCTGTTTTCAGCACATGGGACAAAATAAGAGAAATGAAAAAGAATCTGGTAGTTCAGTTATCGTTTTTATCCAAATCTGAATAAATTAAGTGATTTAGTAGCACGTGTTCTGTTTTGAAGCTAAAATTTATTTAAATACTGTGATGAATTTTCAAAATCTGCTTATGCGGAAAAATTTCAGCTGGTGCTGTGTTTTTAAATGATTTGAGGTTACATTATAAAAGATAGGGAGAGTAATAATTTTGGAATTGCAGAGCATTGTTCCAAAAGAACGTGCAGTAATATGTCTTCTGACGAGCTGACACAGATCTTGCAAGATTTGTGTGTATGTCAAGACCTTTAATTCTGTTATGAGACATATTTAAGGAGAAATGGAAGAAATTCTGTGAATTCCATTGTTATTTATCTTTTAATCTTTAGTAATTTTAGCAATATTTGAAGCACCATTTCAGTTTTGACCTTGTCTTTGTGTTTTGTAAAATCTGATAGTTTTTGCAATCGTATCAATGCTATAAAATATTTTTAAGTTTTAAAAATCATGGTATGAAGTGTAAGGTGTGTAATGTATTTTGAATTTCAGATTTCATCTTCTATCGAGCTGACACAGATTTCTTGAAATCTGTGTGTATGCCATTTTCTCTATTTCTGGTTGTGCTGATAAATAGAGTTTTTGCAATCGTATCAATGCTATAAAATATTTTTAAGTTTTAAAAATCATGGTATGAAGTGTAAGGTGTGTAATGTATTTTGAATTTCAGATTTCATCTTCTATCGAGCTGACACAGATTTCTTGAAATCTGTGTGTATGCCATTTTCTCTATTTCTGGTTGTGCTGATAAATAGCACATGGGACAGCGATTGAGAAACCTGGAAGAAGTACTGATAATTAAATTTACATTTATCTCCAAATCTGAATAAATGAGAATTTTCAGTAGCATTTGATCAGTTCTTTCAAAATCTCATCATCTATGCATATGGTTGTTCCCTTTTTCTTTTCCAAAATCTGGAAACCCTGCTGCCACAGTTCTTACTGCGTTAGTGTAGGGAGAGCTTTGTTTTAAATATTTCTGGAAAGACCAGATTTAGATCTCTTTTTGATTCCCACAAAAAGGGAGAGAATTCGTTAGTTCATGCAGTTGTTATTCCAAGTTTTGTGTAAATCAAACAGGGAGAGATTGATGGATCTGTGTCAACAGATACAGATCTGAGTTTTGAATTACACAAAACTTGTTATTGTGTTTCTAATGTTTCTACTAAGTGTGCAGATGTTAGCTGGAAATACAACAAAAGAGATCTGGACAGACGAGTGTTTATCAGAAAAGTTCCCAGCTGGATTAGCAACGTAGACAGAAGATAAGTGTATTGAAGATTTTAGAAGTCGTGACGTCATCCAATTTTATTGAAGATTTCAAAAGTCGTGACGTCATCCAAGTGTATTGAAGATTTCAGATTCCGTGAAGTCATTAAGAGTTTCGCAGAAGATAAGAGAATTGAAAATTTCAGATTCTGTGACGTCATCGAGAGCTGAGCAGCAGTAAGATGTATCAGATCTGATATAGTAACTCAATCAGATCTGATACTGTAGCAAACCAAGAGCTGAAAATAGTAAATTGCATTTTCGGAGGCCTAAACGAAGGAATTTGGCCGAAAAGCAGCTTAGGTCACGAGCGAAGCTGGTGAGTCTTGCTCGTTGGACCATTTCGAAAGGAATAACACTGGTCTCATGCGAAAATGTGAAGTCTGATCAGATGTGAATATAAGAGCATTTGAGTCAAATGTTGAAGACAAGAGATCTGGATCCAGCTATGAACAGTAGAATAATTCAGATGTGAAGAGAAGTTTGTTCAGATATGAAGAGAAGACGATATCAGATGTCAAACAGATATGCAAGCAGAAGCAGATCAAAAGTCGAAGAATAGTTCATATGTGAACAGAAGCTGAATAAGATGTGATAAAGAACATTCAAAGGCGAAGCAATTGACGAATCAGAAGATCAACTGAAGCATAGAAGTCAACTGCTGAGTCAATTCAGATGTTAACAAAAGCCTATTCAGAAGTCGACAAAAGCCTGAAAATAAAGGACACAAGGACAACTCTGTCGGTACTTTACAGAACACCTTTCAATGGGAAGAACTTGTGTCCAACGGATTAATTTGAACAGAGGCCATTTATACAAGAAGAATTGATGAAGACGATGATGCTGAAAAGAGAGAAATACAGAGAGAAGATAGTGGGAAGAATTACAAAGAGGTGAAGCAGTCGACCACCATGGAGAAGAAGATAATTGCAAGTGTCGACTGCTGAACTCAATCAGCTTTGAGGAAGCTCTTCCCAGATGTGTGAGATTAAATATTCGAGAGTTGAGCGTTCACTGCAAAATCTCACACACACACAGATTCACTCACATATATACGAGAGATGTGCGATATAAAATAGTGAGTGAATCAAAACCAAAATCAAACACAAATCCCGTCCAAGCACGAAGACGTTAAACTCTGTGTATGTAGCCTTTCTCACTGAGGCATAAAAGAAGTGATAGAGTGAACACAACTGAGAGCTGGTGTATAGTCTAGAAGTTCAGATTTGGGCAGTGGGTAAGTCCCAAATCTGATTGGGTCTGCGGATCAAATCCTTCTAGTGGAACCTTCCTGAAGAAGGAAGAAGGGGAGACGTAGGATGTTATATCCGAACTTCCAGAAACAAACAGCTGAGCAATTTATTTAGAGTATTACGCATTTACTTTAGCACACATTGCATTATATTTGAAATCTGTTTTAGCGAGTTTTAAAATTAGAGCTCAGTTCTGTTGGGGGACGGTGGCGGATCCGGATCCCGTCTCCCGGCGGCGCAGCGGAAGATTAAAATTAGCGCCGGAAATGTTCAATACAATAAAACAGCGCTATAAACTACGAACCATTCATAGGGAGCTTAGTAGATTATCTTGCTGGCGACTTGCGCCTGGCTCCAACCGGAATTACAAGAAGACCGGCTCTTCACGGTAGGCGGCTGTAGATTCGTCAATCAGGTCCACGACCAGAAGGGAGACTCCTTTGTCAGCCTGCACTATAAGGCCTGACGAGATCAACGCGGACGGATTCTCCTAGAAAAAGTGATCGGAGAAGGTTCGATCAATCAACGGCGGGCGGCGGCCGACGGCGGGAAGCGGCGGCAGCGGCGGCGGCGTGGGAGGAGAGGGAGAGGGGGCGGCCGTGCTTTTAGGGTTAGGGTTAAGGAGTTGTGTAATCTGAATCACTTGTTAATTTATCACCAATTAAGCCTTAAGTCTAATTAAATAGACTAGCAATGGACTTGGACCGGCCCAACGGGCCCGGGTCCAAATAACGATATCCATCACTGCGACTTCATCGTAACTCCGATCGCCGATCAGATCAAACCGATCGAATCAGTTTCCAAAACTGAATGTTATGATATGAAAAACAATTTTTCAGATCATCTAACCCTAAATTGCAATTTAGTCCTCCAACTTTTGGAAATTGCAATTTGACCCCTGTTGACTTTTGGGAAGTCGCACTCCCTAAAATCCTCCTCCTATGCTCAACACATTGAGCTCAGTATCCGTGCGGGAATCTTGAATCCAGTACTTGTGTGACTGTTAGAACAATATTTATAAGTTTTGGTGATAACAAAAATAAGACAAGACGCTATTGGACAATCGGTTGTCGCAGGAGTATATCTTTCTACAGTAGCAAAGTCAGCAGTTGGGGTATTCGTGAGATTTCAGCAGATGGTATGCGATCAGCAGTTGAACGGTTTGAGTAGTTCAGCAGATAGATTCTTCAAGAGCATTCAGCAGATGTTGTGGTCTCGACCAGCGAGTACAGATTTGTGTTTCAGCGTGTTTTGCTAAGGACTGGTAAACGACAACGTTTTAATAAGTTAGAACGACGTCGTTGAAGTGCACAGTTTCGTATCAGCAGATGAAGTAATCAGCAGATACTTTCTTGAAGAGTTCAGCAGTTGGTTAAGTCTATTTGTTGAAGATAGCGATACGACTGCGTTTGGTTAAGTTGGAACGACAGCGTTTTGTTTGTTTCAGCAGAAGTATTGTTTCAGCAGTTGGCTACATATTGTTAACCAGCAGATGCTTTACAAAGATAGCAAAACGGTGTCACTTGAATAAGTTGACACGACATCGTTTTAACGCTTAAAGGAATCAACAGATGGAAAAACGCATATGCATATCAGCAGGTGAATTCTTCCAAGCGTTTTTCCAATCGAAGTTATTGCAACGACGATGGATGTAAGTGCTGGTTATCAAAGTAATTTCAGGCGCAAGCTCAAAGTATTTGAAATACGATCGTTTGCTCTTAAGGAAAAGATTTGTTGGATCGTACAGTTGCCTGGAATGAAGGAGACAAGTTAGGTACTATTTTGGGTAAATAGTACAGTGTACAGAGGCCGTTTTTCTATGCTTGCACAAAAATGGAAAGAAGACAAATTGGCTCTGTGGATGAGCGTTTGACCTTGCAGTGGAGCAGGATTTACGGTGTACTATTTTGACAGTAATTCAAACGGGATTCATTTTCCTTTGGAGAATTAATATGACCGTTGCAGTCGAAGCCTATAAATATCAGCAGCGGTGTTGAAGAACATACACTTCGCTAATTATCTATTGCTGTAACGCTGCCAAAATCTCTACAGAGCTTTCACTTCGTTGATATCTTAAAAAGCTCAAGAATCGAAGAACTTATCATTTGATCTTCATTAGAAAAACATTCGAGTCAATCTTCTGGTTGTTCATTGTTGATACCAGAAGACATTTATAGTCTCTAGATTCGTGTTTTCATTGATATATTTGATAGAGTCTGTAAACGAACTGTCTATTCAAAGAAGTTCGTAAAACGTTCAAAGTCTTGTAAACCAGCAGCGAAGTCTGCGTGAAGTATTGTAAAGCGCTAGGAGTTCTCGTAGCTGCGGGTTTTGAGATCCAAACATTTTAAAAGAACTTTGAAATAGAAAAATCGAAGGAGTTCATTCAACCCCCCCCTTCTGAACTCCTATTTGCTTAGTGATCCTATTTCCGGGACCATCAAGTGGTATCAGAGCAGGAAATCTCAGTTATTGAACAATTTTTTTTGTGCTTTTCATCATATAAATATGTCTACCTCACAACACAAGATTCCTTTGTTTTCCAGAGACGAATACGATGACTGGAAGATTCGCATACAGGCGCATCTTGCTGCAATGGATGATGAAATGTGGAATGTCATCACTGATGGGCCTTTAAAGATTATGAAGCCAAATCTGGCATTCTCTGTATCAAATGGCGAGGCTCAGTTTCTCGAAAAAGCCAGACATGATTACACAAATGATGACAAGAAGAAAGCTAACTTGGACAACGTGGCCAGGGACATTCTTTACAAAACGCTGGACAAAGACAAAAATATGTTCAGCAAAATCAAGACATGTGCTACAGCAAAAGAAATATGGGAAAAGCTTGTCCAAATCTGTGAAGGCAGCGATGAAACGAAAGAGAACAAGCTGACAGTGGCTCAGCAAAAATATGAAGCAATCAAGATGAAAGACGGCGAAACAATGACTGAATTTGATGAGCGCTTCAGTGCTATTATCATCGAGTTGAACAGCTTGGGCAAGGATTACAGCAACCGGGAGTTGGTGCTAAAAGTGATGAGAGCTCTGCCCAGAGAGTGGGACGTGAAAACCATGGCTATGAGGGAATCGAAGGACCTCAACAATATGGAGCTCCATGATTTATTTGCAAATCTAAAGGCCTATGAGTTTGAGCTCGAAACCAGATCAGAAGCGCCTTCAACATCCCAACCAACGAAAGCTCTTGCTGCCGCTACTGCTGAACCATGCTCTCTAAGCACGAGCAAATCAGCAGATCAACTCTATGATGACGTCATGTCCCTCTTCGTTAAGAAGTTTGGGAAATACCTGAGAAGATCTTTCAACCCTTCTACTTCTTTCAATAATTATAACAAATCTGATAAAGTCTCTTCTGATTTGAAATGCTATAATTGTGATCGTCCAGGTCATTTTGCTGCTGATTGAAACAGACCCAAGAGAGACGATAGATACAAGAGAGATGATAGAAGAGCTGATGATCGCTACAGGAAAGAAGAGCGATACAAACGCGATGACGAAGATAATGAAAGAAATGTTGAGAAGTCCAAGGACAAGTACAAAGAAAGATCAAGCGACAGGAAGATGAAGACTAACAACAACAAAAGATTCAGCCGCAAGCATGATCGCAAAGTGTTGGTGGCTGAAGAAAGCACCAAAAGCTGGGCTGATAGCGACTCAGATACATCCAGCAGCAGCTCATCTTCAAGCGATAGTGAACAAGAGGAGGTTCACTACTTCATGGCTGACCAAACAGATGAAGATGAGGTATTTGATTTCTCTAATGTTGAA
>KQ988430.1:76540-99705 GCA_001598015.1 Dorcoceras hygrometricum | reverse complement strand
CAAAACCTGAGAGGTTCAAGCCTAACTGGCTAAAGAACAGATTGGATAAAGACAAAGCGAAAGCTAGTCCAAAACCATTTGTTCCTAACCAGTCGTGGCATAACTCGAGAAGGTTAAATCGGGTTGGAAAAAGTTTCAGCAGAGGAGAGATCAATATGATCAAAATATGAAACCAAGACTCAAAAGAACAGCACGTGATTTTTCACACACTTTCGTGGATCCTAGAAGTGGAAAAACCGTAAAAACCATTTGTTCCCAACCAGTCGTGGCATAACTCGAAGAAGGTTAAATCGGGTTGGAAAAAGTTTCAGCAGAGGAGAGATCAATATGATCAAAATATGAAACCAAGACTCAAAAGAACAGCACGTGATTTTTCACACACTTTCGTGGATCCTAGAAGTGGAAAAACCGTAAGGATTGTTCAAATATGGGTCCCGAAAGGGGTAATCCAATCAGGACCCAAGTAAAATTGGGTACCAAAAGTGAGTTTCTTGCGTGCAGGTCAGCAGGTACGAACCAGCAGAGACATAAAAAATATGGTACCTGGACAGTGGTTGCGCAAGACATATGACTGGAAATCCGAAGCTGCTGAAAGATGTAATTCCTCACAAAGGAGCAAAAATTGTCTTCGGAGATAACGCATATGGTAACACTGTGGGTAAGGGTAATCTTATCCACGGTAACATTTCAATTGTTGATGTACTTGTTGTTGATAACTTGCGTTACAATTTGATTAGTATTAGTAAACTTTGTGACAAAGGTTTTCTTGTTATCAACAACACACGTGCACAGTTCAGGACTCAACTGGTCTAACTGTGTTGGTGGGTAAGCGTTCTGGGAACACTTACGTTATCAACTGGTTAGAACAAGAAAAGTCTGAACACTTGTGTCTTGCAGCTGGCTCTTCCAAGAGCTGGTTGTGGCACCAGCGCATGAATCATTTGCACTTCAAAACTATTGCTAAATTGAGCACGCATGATATGGTTTCTGGCCTGCCAAAAATATCTTTTTCAAAAGACAAGATTTGTGCTGCTTGTCAACTGGGAAAACAAATCAAATCTACTTTCAAAACCAAAGGCGGTAAACGTTCTTCCCGAAGCTTAGAGCTTTTGCATATGGATCTCTTTGGTCCTGTTTCTATAACCAGCTTAGGGGGAATGAACTACACCCTAGTTTTCATTGATGATTTTTCCAAATATACTTGGGTGGTGTTTTTAAAAGCAAAATCAGATACCGCTGACCAGTTGATTAGGCTTTTAAAACGTTTACAAAATGACAAATCTTGTACAGTCAACCGGATAAGAAGTGATCGAGGAACAGAGTTTTTAAATCAAAAATTATCTTCTTATCTGGATGACATTGGAATAAAGCATGAGCTTTCAACAGCTAGAACTCCTCAGCAAAATGGCCTAGCTGAGAGGAGAAATCGTACTTTAAAAGAAGCTGCTAGATCTATGATTGCTTACTCAGGCATTTCACAAAAATTTTGGGCAGAAGCAGTTAATACAGCTTGCTACACTCAAAACAGATCAATGATAAATAGGATGGTTGATAAAACGCCCTATGAGATCTGGAATAGCAAGAAGCCTGATATTTCTTATTTCAGGGTGTTTGGATGCAAATGTTTTATTCATAACAATGGCAAGAAGCATCTAACAGCTTTTGAACCAAAATCTGATGCAGGTATCTTTTTGGGATATTCAGCAGTAAGCAAAGCTTATAGAGTTTTCAACAGCAGAAGCTTAAATGTTGAGGAAACTGCTCACGTAGTTTTCGATGAAACTAGCTTCAAGTCCAACTCAGCTGCAAGTCTTCACGATTTATGCTCACGTTTAGAATCAACAAGTCTTGACGACTCAGACGATGACGTGGCACCAAGAGAATCAGCTGAGGAGGAACAACCAACAGTGGTCACAACGCACAACTACGTTCAACAAGATCCAGCAGGTAATCCAGTTGTTATTGATTTAACTAACTTGAATCAACAGGATCGAATTACAAATGCACCAGCTGCTGGAGAAGAAGCGTCGAAGAATCAAGCTAATATATCAGCAGACGACGCTCAACCATCGACTGGTCAACCAGCAGGAAGCAATTCCCAAATCATATCAAGTTCTCCTGCTGAACAACCAGTCGCGCGAAATTGTCAAGTAGTATCTCCTGCTGGTCAATATGCGCCTAGCGCATCAAGTCTACCTGCTGATGCATCAGCAGCGAGCAATTCTAACCAGCAGGAAGCAGACGCACAAGCTAGCAATTCAAATCAAATGGCGTCTGCTGATCCAGCCGTTGCAAATTATCCAGCAACTCAGGGGGAACAACAACAATCAATTCCCATTGGACTTGATCTTCGGTGGAATAGAAATCATCCACCTGAGCAAGTCATAGGTAATTTTGAATCCCCTGTTCGCACTAGAGGCCAGCTATCTCAGTATGATCATTTTGATGCTGCATTCATCTCGCATATAGAACCAAAACAAATAGATGAAGCCTTAGCTGACCCCAGCTGGATAGAAGCTATGCAAGAAGAGCTAAATCAATTTGCACGAAATAAAGTATGGCAACTTGCACAAGTGCAATTGCAATCACTCAGAACCCTGTGCTGCACTCACGAACCAAGCACATCGATATAATTCATCACTTTATAAGAGACCACGTGCTAAAGAAGGACGTTCGGCTGGAGTATGTGTCAACTGAGCAGCAAGTAGCTGATATTTTCACAAAGCCTCTGCCGGACGCTAAGTTTTCTTATTTTAGAAACTCTTTAGGTCTTCTTGAGTTGCCTTAATTGTTTGTGTACTAACGCTTTTGCAGGTTGATAAGCCATAGCTTAAATCAGCAGCATGCTTGTTGTTCAGGGGGAACGACTAGCCTACCTGCTGAAATAAGCGTTTTATGCGTTTGGGGTATAATAGTCGTAGGGGGAACCAGGTGCTGATTTAATAAGCGTGACGTCAGCAGACCATGTTGCTGCTGGACATAATCAGTAGTTGCGTGTATACTGCTGGTGCTTATAAGATATCAGCACTTGCCACCCTCAGCGCAATATCAAATCAGCAGTAGTGTTTTTACACTTACTGTATCAGCAGATGTGACTATATACCTTTGGCGCGAAGTTATCTATTTTTGTACCTTTAATTGATTAAAATTTTGGAAAATGATTTTCACGGTACGATCAAAATTTTTTGAAAATTTTCAAATCCTTTTCAAAACAGTACGCGCTAACGGATGGTTGACACGTGTCTTACCATGCAAACAGTCACATCAACATTTTCTCTCTCCAAAAACTCTTTGCATTCTTTACTTATTTACCATCGGACTGTTCATTGTCTTTTACCTTGCTAATTTGCTTTCAATTGTATTTCTCTTGCGCATATTTTCCTCTGCAAAGATTTTATAGGCATTTTCTTCGACTATCTACAAATCGATATGGCTTCCTCTTTCTACTCAAATGCTCAGCATGTGGATTTTTAATCCGTTCTTGGCATGGATGACCGCGGCATGGTGTCGATGTTTGAAGCTCTTATGGCTTCCGGCCTTAGAGGCTTTCTGGGATGCCCTGCAGTAGTTTATGAAGATGCCTTGGTTGATTTCTTTGAGAATGCATCTGTTCGCAGTGGGGTGATTATCAGTACCGTGGGTGGTCAGTTAGTGGAGATCTCGGAGGAACGGTTTGCAGAATCTTTTGAGCTTCCTGTGGATGGTTTTGGGGATTTATCGGAAATTCCCAAGGATGCAATTTTCGATGCTCGGAGCATCGTTTCTCTGTCTGGAGAGCCAATCAGTCTATCAGGAAGGAAGAACCAAATGAAGATGCCCTTTCGTCTTCTCTGTGATATAATGGTGAAGGCTATTCCTGTGAAGGCTGGGTCCTTCAACGCCATTACGGTTGAGAAGTTTTCCTTGATAACGGCAGTTGTGTGCAGGATTAAGATGAACTGGGCTAAGTTTTTGTTCAGTATCTTGAAGAAGATGGTTTCAGCGGGGTCCAAGCAAGCTAAAGGGTTTGCAATTCAAATTAGTCTGTTGTTGGCGACTTTTCCTTCTTTGGAGTTGGGTGAGTCCTCAGAGTTCCCAGCCTCCAAGGTCCTCACTAAGAAGACTGTGCTTCGTTTTGTTTCCATCAATGATAGAGATGGTGCTGAAGAGGTTACCGGGGCAGCAAAGAAAAAGGCTGTCTCAAATAAGAGACCTACTGCTGATGTTGGAGCAGATGTACCCAAAAAGAAGAGGCCTTTCAAGAAGAAATCTGTCTCTTCTATGGAGTTGGTAGAGGTCGCTGAAGAAGCTATACCGATTCAGCAAGTAGCAGAGCCTTTAGATGTTGAGGAGCCTCGATGCTCATCTGCTGATGCTGTGGATTTGATAATTCAGCAGGTGCTCGATGAAACTCGAGCAGCTGATGCACCTGCTGACATAGCTCAACCAGCAGTTACTGAAGAGAAGCACTGGTTTGATCTTCCTTACGATGATCTTGTTCAGCAATGGGAGGCTGAACGTCCAGTGGTCACTGCGAGTGACACTGAGGATGAGATAGCAACTGTGGATGTTGCTCCTGCTGTTGGAGTTCAGCAGGTCGAGGAATTTGTGGCCCCAATCTCTGCTGAAGATACGCTCAGTGCTGATGAGCGAATGTCACTGGATGATATTCTCTTGACAATTCCAGTCGATATTCCTCTGCCCTCTACAAGCATGGAGGTTACTAAGATTACAATGGGCAAATCAGTAAAGATTCCAGGCGTCACGAAGTGGACCTGGTTTCTACAGAGTCTTCCTCGCATCCCTGCTGGAGATAAAGGGAAGCAAATTTTGGTGGAGAAAGACCCTGTTAAGGGCAATCCGGCTAAAGAGCACTATTCTTTGATTTGTGCAGATATCGACCTGCTTGTGAGTTTGCGAGCACAAGTAATTGATGAGGTCGCTTCATTCTTTCATTCTTTTAGCCTGAAGAAACTAGCTACGATCAATTTTGAGGAAATGTATAGGAAGGAAGAGCAAGTTCTGTCCTGGGGAGAAACAGAGTCTCCTCAGGAAGCCATTCAGCGGAAATTTTATATTCTGCTCAAGTATAGAACAGTTTTGGTATGGAAGTTCTTGGATGCATGGAGGGCTAACTTTGTTCCTGGCCAAGGCTCATCGGCTGTTGATATTCAAGTAATTGAGCTGCTTTCGGACCTCTATCTTCTTTCCAGGAGTTGGCGAAGGAAGCGCGAGCTCATAATCTTATCTGGAACAAGCCCTGCTGCTCTAAATTTTTTGAAGGGAGCCCACGCGATCGAGGCGCTGTAATTGCCAGAACCAACTCAAACACTCGATCGTTGTGCTGGATTAGGAAAATGATTTTGGTTGATGGATTGTGGACGGTGGAGCTTTGTGCTGATAAGTGGGTTAAAATTCCCCGGAAGGTTATTTCTACTGAAGTTCCTCGTCAGCGGCAATTTGATGACACTCTACCTTCAATGAGTGTATTTTTTCGGCTGATGAAGAAGCGGTGGGCGGATGTTTGTTTGGTAGTAAATGATTTTTGTGCTTCACGAAGATTATTACCAGTTGGCTCCATCAATTTCTGTAGAGCTTTGGAGATTGTTGAGACTGATTCTTGTTTTGCCTCTCGCCAGCCGACAGTATTTTCTCTTCGTTTGTCTCAGTTTTGCACAATTCAGATTCAGTACAGTTTGTTTAGCAGTTTATCTACAGCATATATTTCAGATTTTCTCTCTTCTATAGCTTTGGATCGAACAGCTTTTCGAAGTGTACAGATTGCTCAGTCAGTTGTTCCGAGTGTACAGCTCTCCTTGGATCAGCGTCCATCTTCTCCTATATCTCCTGAGAGTTCTTCTTCGCTTCACTTTGATCAGACATATATTGATGCTACTGCGTCTTCTCGACCTCCTATTTCTCAAGATCTCTTTGCTGCATTTGCCGATCTTCAAGCCAATCTTTTGGAGCAAATTTTTGAATACCAAAGTGGCCTTTCTTCGAAGCTACATAAAATTGAACAGAGCGTGTGTGACTCCCTGAGGGATCAAGCAGATATATTCAAAAATTTATCTCAGGGAGCACGACAAGAAGTTCGCACGCTTGATGATGTCCAATCTATTCTCTTCAACGAATTTCGCAAAACTGTCCTAACTCAGAATGATTCTATTTTTCAAGGACTAGCGGATGTTCGACATGAAGTGGAAGCCGTTAATGCCAAAGTGGACATCATGGCCTCTCGCATAAATGCTATTCAAAAGGATGCTGAGGCTACCAAGGAAGCCCTTTCCCACCAGCTTCTTGAATTCCAAAGTTCAGCACAGGAAAATCATAATGTTATTCATGCCCAGCTAAGTGAGCTTGTTGATTATATTCATAGGGGCAGTGCTGACAAAAAGGGGGAAAGTGGCAGCCGAGGACTTCAACAGCTTGCGAGTACTCAAATTGAAGGCAGTGTTGTGACTCCAACTTTTAAGCAAAGAGTGGAAATGGCTCAGTGACGCATTGTTCAAACAGTACTCGATGCTGATGCCAATTATTCATGCCCAGCTAAGTGAGCTTGTTGATTATATTCATAGGGGCAGTGCTGACAAAAAGGGGGAAAGTGGCAGCCGAGGACTTCAACAGCTTGCGAGTACTCAAATTGAAGGCAGTGTTGTGACTCCAACTTTTAAGCAAAGAGTGGAAATGGCTCAGTGACGCATTGTTCAAACAGTACTCGATGCTGATGCCAATAGAGATTCAGCGGAGCGAGACAGAGAAAGAAGAAGAAAAGAAGCAAGGTCGTTGAAGAGAAGAAGAAAAGATTAGATTTTCTTTTCTGCTGATAATTGTTGTACACATCCTATGTACAATTTTTGTTGGTTAATAAAATTTGTTTTCCAGCAGATAGTGTGCAATTTATTTTTGCATATCTTTTGTCTCGGCTGCTAAAGTTTTGTCATCACCAAAAAGGGGGAAATTGTTAGAACAATATTTATAAGTTTTGGTGATAACAAAAATAAGACAAGACGCTATTGGACAATCGGTTGTCGCAGGAGTATATCTTTCTACAGTAGCAAAGTCAGCAGTTGGGGTATTCGTGAGATTTCAGCAGATGGTATGCGATCAGCAGTTGAACGGTTTGAGTAGTTCAGCAGATAGATTCTTCAAGAGCATTCAGCAGATGTTGTTGTCTCGACCAGCGAGTACAGATTTGTGTTTCAGCATGTTTTGCTAAGGACTTGTAAACGACAGCGTTTTAATAAGTTAGAAAGACGTCGTTGAAGTGCACAGTTTCGTATCAGCAGATGAAGTAATCAGCAGATACTTTCTTGAAGAGTTTAGCAGTTGGTTAAGTCTATTTGTTGAAGATAGCGATACGAATGCGTTTGGTTAAGTTGGAACGACAGCGTTTTGTTTGTTTCAGCAGAAGTATTGTTTCAGCAGTTGGCTACATATTGTTAACCAGCAGATGCTTTACAAAGATAGCAAAACGGTGTCACTTGAATAAGTTGACACGACATCGTTTTATCACTTAAAGGAATCAGCAGATGGAAAAACGCATATGCATATCAGCAGGTGAATTCTTCCAAGCGTTTTTCCAGTCGAAGTTATTGCAACGACGATGGATGCAAGTGCTGGTTATCAAAGTAATTTCAGGCGCAAGCTCAAAGTATTTGAAATACGATCGTTTGCTCTTAAGGAAAAGATTTGTTGGATCGTACAGTTGCCTGGAATGAAGGAGACAAGTTAGGTACTATTTTGGGTAAATAGTACAATGTACAGAGGCCGTTTCTCTATGCTTGCACAAAAATGGAAAGAAGACAAATTGGCTCTTTGGATGAGCGTTTGACCTTGCAGTGGAGCAGGATTTACGGTGTACTATTTTGACAGTAATTCAAACGGGATTCATTTTCCTTTGGAGAATTAATATGACCGTTGCAGTCGAAGCCTATAAATATCAGCATCGGTGTTGAAGAACATACACTTCGCTAATTATCTATTGCTGTAACGCTGCCAAAATCTCTACAGAGCTTTCACTTCGTTGATATCTTAAAAAGCTCAAGACTCGAAGAACTTATCATTTGATCTTCATTAGAAAAACATTCGAGTCAATCTTCTGGTTGTTCATTGTTGATACCAGAAGACATTTACAGTCTCTAGATTCATGTTTTCATTGATATATTTGATAGAGTCTGTAAACGAACTGTCTATTCAAAGAAGTTCGTAAAACGTTCAAAGTCTTGTAAACCAGCAGCGAAGTCTGCGTGAAGTATTGTAAAGCGCTAGGAGTTCTCGTAGCTGCGGGTTACGGGATCGGGTGTTTGTAGAAAGGCTACTCACATCAAAGTCTTTTAGTGCTACCTTCCGAGGAGGAAGAAGGGAAGACGTAGGATATTGATATCCGAACTTCCAGAAACAAACTCTCGACTCTATCTTTTACTTACGCATTTATTTTGTGTTTGCGCATTGTTCATTGTTCACAAACCAATCGGCCTATTTCCGCACATATTTTGTTGGCTGAGAAGTTTGCATAAAACTGAGATCCAAACATTTTAATAGAACTTTGAAATAGAAAAATCGAAGGAGTTCATTCAACCCCCCCCTTCTGAACTCCTATTTGCTTAGTGATCCTATTTCCGGGACCATCAGTGACCCTCAATGGTTGAGGGATACAGCTAGCCGTGGGCCCACAACCATTGTGGCTCCGGAATCACAATTCCGAACTTGCCCATCAGATCATGGTAAGAGCGTCTAGCAACATCGCCCCATGATCCCCTAGGTATCATTGATAGTGTCTGCAAGAACCAGTTGGTCGTGGTTAGCGTACAGTACGGTCCCTTCAATCCATATATCCCGATCAGATCAACGACCATTGGTAAATCGAGAGTCGTTATATATCCGATAGCTATGCACACATCTTGGAGATCGAATAGTGACATCGCGAGTGTAACTAGGTAAACCCATTTACCAAAAACACTTCTAGTACTCTGGCCAGAGATTTATACACTATCGTCTCCTCAGATAACATAGGATATCAACGCATGTCTGCGAACGGTGAATCCTCGACAACGATGCATCGACTCCTACATGCATCGGGGCCTCACCCAATCCCGCCGCATAACGACCCCAAGTGAGTCGGCAAATGGGTCAAAGTGGGGCGCCTATCACGTAGAGTCTCAATGACGTTTCGAGTCGTGAGGACTAATCAGTACAACCAAGACCTCGGACTTATCCACTCGACAAATGGTAACCACTTGGAAAGTCCGAACGAGGGTAGTTCGATAGATCACCAGGTCACTCCATCTGCATGCTCAGAACATCACAATGTTCCCTACCAATGAAACATGGTACTTCGCATCGCAGATACTAGTCTCGAGCTCGGGCGGCCTTATCCTCGTTTTGACGGCCCAATCGACTAGGAACGTGTTCAGAATACACAGTGACTATTAGATGTGTTTCATGATAGCCGTCATACCCACTATCACATCTAACATACACTATAGTGCATTCTAGGTCTTTACTCAACGCAATTGTTAATCATTATACAACACAATGAAAGTAAAGAATGTCATAAATAAATGCGAATATCATATATAAAGATCGTTTCATACAAGAGTCTATGAACCCACACGCCACAAGTTGGCTAGTTGGGAATCTACTCTAACAAGTTCTGGATACTTCCGCTTGGTATTTTAATGCCAATACAGATTTGTTCACGATGCTCAAACGTTTAAGAACATTGAGCTATTGCATCTTAGTTTTTAAATAGGCTTGGTTTTTGTATTAATCGATCCTTTCCTATCAAGCTAGAATCAGTGTAACCTTCTAATTTTAGTTCACTGTCCCCATAGACCATGAACATATTCTTAGTCCTTCGTAAGTACATGAGAATATCTTTCACAGCCTTCCAATACATTTGGCCGGGGTTAGCTTGGTAGCGGCTCGTGACACTCAGAGCATATGCGACATCCGATCTAGTCGAGATCATACCATACATAATACTACCTATTGCCGAGGCATATGGCACACGTGTCATACTCTCTATCTCCTCATCAGTCTTCGGACACATAGACATACATAGAGTGACCACGTAGAAAATAGGTAGGTGTCCTCTCTTGGACTCTTCCATAGAGAACCGCTTAAGTATGGTATCAATGTAGGTCGCTTGGGTGAGTCCGATTATCCTTTTCGATCTATCTCTATAGATCTGTCTTCCAAGAATATAGGATGCTTAACCCATGTCCTTTACATAATACTACCTATTGCCGAGGCATATGGCACACGTGTCATACTCTCTATCTCCTCATCAGTCTTCGGACACATAGACATACATAGAGTGACCACGTAGAAAATAGGTAGGTGTCCTCTCTTGGACTCTTCCATAGAGAACCGCTTAAGTATGGTATCAATGTAGGTCGCTTGGGTGAGTCCGATTATCCTTTTCGATCTATCTCTATAGATCTGTCTTCCAAGAATATAGGATGCTTAACCCATGTCCTTCATCGAGAATCTACTATACAACCAAACTTTAGTTGACTGCAGCATTCTTACATCATTCCCAATGAGTAGAATGTCATCAAATAAAGTCCAAGGAATGTCACAGCATTCTTAACTACCTTCTTATACACATATGACTCATCGGGATTCTTGATGAAACCAAATTCTTTAATTGTTTCATCAATCTCAGGTTCCAACTTCTCGATGCTTGCTTGAGACCGTAGATCGATCTCCGAAGTTTGCATACTTTATGCTCACTTCCTACAGATGTGAAACCCTCAGGCTGCATCATATAGATCTCTTCCTTAATGTTTCCATTAAGGAACGCAGTTTTCACATCCATTTGTCATATCTCATAGTCGTACCATGCGGCTATGGCTAGTAGGATTCTAATTGACTTGAACATTGCGACTGGTGAAAAGGTTTCATCATAGTCAACACCTTGTCTTTGAGTGTAACCTTTCGCGACCAGTCGTGCCTTGTAGGTCAGTACCATACCATCAGGCCCAAGTTTTATCTTGTATATCCATTTACACCCAATAGGAACCATTCCTTCGAGAGGATTCACGAGAGTCCAGACTTGGTTCGAATGCATGAGTCAATCTCAGATTGCATTGCTTCAAGTCATAAATTAGAATCAGCATCGGAAATTGCCTCTTTGAAGGTTCTTGGATCACATCCAACATTTTGATCACTTTGATCATCTTCAAGGAGGAAATCATATCTAACAGGAGCCCTAGGAACCCTTTCAGATCTCCTAGGTGTGTGCATATCAAGGATTGACCCTTGAGGTGCGGGAGATTCACTTGGTACTTCAGTTGGTTCTCGAACCTCTTCGAGTTCTACTATCTTGAATTTCCTATCAAGTAGAAATTCCTTTTCCAGAAAGGTGGCATTTCTAGAAACAAACGCTTTTGTTTCATTGGGATAGTAGAAGCAGTATCCAATAGAATTCTTTGGATACTCAATGAAGTAGCATAAGATGGATCTATTATCCAGCTTATCTCTCACTGTCTCCTTCACGTAATCAGGACATCCCCTCCTCAAGTACGAGTACTTGGGTGGCTTGTCCATCCATATCTCATATGTAGTTTTATCCACTGCCTTTGTGTGGATATTGCTCAACAACATTACCGTTTTTTCGAGCTCATAGCCCCAAAACGAGGTAGGAAGTTCAGTGAAGCTCATTATAAATCGAACCATGTCCATCAAGGTTCGATTACGACGCTCCGCTACACCATTTAGTTGTGGTGTGGCCGTAGGGGTCCACTGAGAGAGGATCCCATTCTCTTTAAGATAGTCTTGAAATTCGGCACTCAAGTATTCTCCACATCGATCGGATCGAAGTGTTTTAATACTCCTTCCCAATTGATTTTCTACTTCAGTCTTGAATTCTTTGAACTTTTCAAAGGATTCGGACTTGTGTTTCATTAAGTACAAGTACCCATATCTAGAGTGATCATTGGTAAAGGTGATGAAGTAGGTGTAACCGAACTTTGTACCAATGATAAGTGGGACACACACATCAATATGGATCAAATCCAATAGACCTTGAGCACGTTCAGGCTTTCCCTGAAGGGCAATTTTGTCATTTTTCCTTTGAGACAGGATTCACAAGTTGGTAAGGAGTTAATATCAGGCATATTAACCATGTCGCTCCTAATAAACTTGTTCATCATATTTAATGAAATATGACCTAGCCTAGCATGCCAAAGTTGTGCCGGGTTCAGATTATCGTTGTCCTTTTTATTGTTGTTGTGTGTGTTTCCACATCGCGGGTTGGAACTTCTCTCCATTTAAGGTGTACAGATCGTTTTCGCTTTCCCCAATCCCAATTAAACATTTATTCTTGTAAATATTGCAAATCGAATTGGCAAAATGACAAGAATATCCATCACTATCAAGCATAGAAACGGAAATAATGTTCTTTATTAATTCAGGAATAAATAAAACGTTTCTAAAAAATAACTTAAAATTTGAAGAAAGAAATAAATAAACATATCTGGGCCGCAACCCTTACTCCGTTGCCAAGCCTCAAGTGGGTCTCACCCTCCCTAAGACGCCGGCTTCTTGTCATTACCTGCAAGTCATTGCAGATATGAGATCCACATCCGGTATCAAGTACCCAAGAAGTCTAGTTAAGAGACATATTTATTTCAATGTAGAAGATACCTTTTATAGTTCGCAACTGCTCGAGGTAATCCTTACAGTTCCTCCTCCAGTGCCCAGGCTTTTGGCAGTGGTGGCACATCTTCAGATTTGTTCGGCTTTGAAGCCATTGCCTTTGGCTTCTTGGCGGGATTTCCTTCCTTCGCAGAGGCAGAACACTTCTCACCCTTGCGTTTGGCCCCTTCTTCACAGAGGAAGAAAAGCCCAAAAGGAGGACGAGCTTGTCCTTCTTTATGGTCCCCTCGAACACGACAAACATGTTTACCTCAGTCCGAGAGTTCTCCCCATATAGCTCTTTGAGATGAAGGTGTATGCCAGCAGCATAATCCGTCTTCTCAAATCATCATTGCAATTCGTTGGACATGGATGCTATCATATAGCACCGTGCCTTAAGCTCATCATCCCATCATTTATCCATCTTTTCCAGGTCCTCAGGACTAACATTGGCAGGGGCTTCCTTCGGAGGGGTCTTCTCTAGCGTGTAGAGAAGTTTTTCCGAAGCCAAGACAATCTTGAGATTTCGAAGCCAATCTTGGTAATTTAAGCCAGTGAACTTGTTGCTATCCAGTATAGCAGCAAGTGGATTTTTGATCGAAGACATAATGAAAGCAGTTTATACTGAAAAGAAAAACCGACATGCATTACAGACTATTCATGAAAAACGCTAAGACACAAAACATGGTCATTTAGTCTTATGAATCACCCTCCCACTATTTCAACGATTTCACCACCCTCTAATGAAATCGAGAAAGCAAGTTTCCTTAGTGGATACACAGATCCAATCAAGGAATCACGGTCCCGAATAATATCAGCCAACCATGATCCTCAAAAGGTAAAGCCCAATTGCAACAGTTGCAACCTCCATGTATTTACTTTACGTCCAGTAAGGGCCCAATAATATTACGCCGATTACTAACACGTGTCAAGATGATCCATCAATGTTGAGTTGTAATGGACAGTCGTCATAACATTCCCAATAATAGGAGCCAACATCATGGGACTTCCATCCAACTCACAGCAAGTGTCAATGATGTGTACAACTTTCCGCACAACAGAACCCCCCCAATAATATGAGACGGACTATATATGCGGGTAGTATCGACGTACCCATTGTTGATGGAAGGTAGGAAATCATGTCGCTCCTAATAAACTTGTTCATCATATTTAATGAAATATGACCTAGCCTAGCATGCCAAAGTTGTGCCGGGTTCAGATTATCGTTGTCCTTTTTATTGTTGTTGTGTGTGTTTCCACATCGCGGGTTGGAACTTCTCTCCATTTAAGGTGTACAGATCGTTTTCGCTTTCCCCAATCCCAATTAAACATTTATTCTTGTAAATATTGCAAATCGAATTGGCAAAATGACAAGAATATCCATCACTATCAAGCATAGAAACGGAAATAATGTTCTTTATTAATTCAGGAATAAATAAAACGTTTCTAAAAAATAACTTAAAATTTGAAGAAAGAAATAAATAAACATATCTGGGCCGCAACCCTTACTCCGTTGCCAAGCCTCAAGTGGGTCTCACCCTCCCTAAGACGCCGGCTTCTTGTCATTACCTGCAAGTCATTGCAGATATGAGATCCACATCCGGTATCAAGTACCCAAGAAGTCTAGTTAAGAGACATATTTATTTCAATGTAGAAGATACCTTTTATAGTTCGCAACTGCTCGAGGTAATCCTTACAGTTCCTCCTCCAGTGCCCAGGCTTTTGGCAGTGGTGGCACATCTTCAGATTTGTTCGGCTTTGAAGCCATTGCCTTTGGCTTCTTGGCGGGATTTCCTTCCTTCGCAGAGGCAGAACACTTCTCACCCTTGCGTTTGGCCCCTTCTTCACAGAGGAAGAAAAGCCCAAAAGGAGGACGAGCTTGTCCTTCTTTATGGTCCCCTCGAACACGACAAACATGTTTACCACCTCTTCAAGGATGGCCTCCAACTTGTTCATGTTGAATTTCACCATAAAGGGTCGAATGCAGCAGAGATGGAGAGGAGAAGCAGATCCACAGACAGCTCATGTGAAAGTGTGATATTAAGGTCCACTAACTTCTCAATGAGCCCAATCATACGGACCCCATGCTCGCGGACCGAAGTCCCCTCGCGCATGCGGCTTGTCATGAGCTCCTTGACAGTAATGAACCTCTCAGTCCGAGAGTTCTCCCCATATAGCTCTTTGAGATGAAGGTGTATGCCAGCAGCATAATCCGTCTTCTCAAATCATCATTGCAATTCGTTGGACATGGATGCTATCATATAGCACCGTGCCTTAAGCTCATCATCCCATCATTTATCCATCTTTTCCAGGTCCTCAGGACTAACATTGGCAGGGGCTTCCTTCGGAGGGGTCTTCTCTAGCGTGTAGAGAAGTTTTTCCGAAGCCAAGACAATCTTGAGATTTCGAAGCCAATCTTGGTAATTTAAGCCAGTGAACTTGTTGCTATCCAGTATAGCAGCAAGTGGATTTTTGATCGAAGACATAATGAAAGCAGTTTATACTGAAAAGAAAAACCGACATGCATTACAGACTATTCATGAAAAACGCTAAGACACAAAACATGGTCATTTAGTCTTATGAATCACCCTCCCACTATTTCAACGATTTCACCACCCTCTAATGAAATCGAGAAAGCAAGTTTCCTTAGTGGATACACAGATCCAATCAAGGAATCACGGTCCCGAATAATATCAGCCAACCATGATCCTCAAAAGGTAAAGCCCAATTGCAACAGTTGCAACCTCCATGTATTTACTTTACGTCCAGTAAGGGCCCAATAATATTACGCCGATTACTAACACGTGTCAAGATGATCCATCAATGTTGAGTTGTAATGGACAGTCGTCATAACATTCCCAATAATAGGAGCCAACATCATGGGACTTCCATCCAACTCACAGCAAGTGTCAATGATGTGTACAACTTTCCGCACAACAGAACCCCCCCAATAATATGAGACGGACTATATATGCGGGTAGTATCGACGTACCCATTGTTGATGGAAGGTAGGAAATTTTAAACAATATGTGAATTCCCTTAACTTCATGATATCAAATAAACTTTTGTTTTATGATCAATTTAGAAGTCATGGACTAATATTCTCTAAAAGTGATTCCAGGTGGTTGGAGGGGCTAAGGCCCACTTAAAAACCAACTTCCTTAGACAAAAAAACGCCATTCAGGGAGACTTAGCCGTGCAAGCCATTTTTAAGCTAGTCTATAAATGACTCCCTTAGATAACGTTTTGTCACATTTCTTCATAATTATCAATAAATTAAGTTCTTTCAATTTAATCATGAAACTTTTAATCTTGATATAAATTTTAAATGAGGGATTTTAATTTTGAAATTTGGTCTCAATAATTTCAAATCAAATTTAAAAAATTGTGGATTCAACAGATATATATCACATATATAATTGGGATGATCGATAAGCGAGAGCTCAATCCGTGGTTGCCAAACACGGATCTAGGTCCAATCCTAGGTGACATGCAGTATGCAAATACAATCCTATTACATAAGCTTCCAGTTTTACAAGTTTTCGGTCTTCAATATCTTTGATCATCATCTCCACCATCCTCAAAATTATCCTCCCACTAAGTCTAATATTTACATTTAAATATACATGAAATAGGGATACACTTTAAAGGGGTGGGAACGGGCCATAAACCAGACCCACTTTGAAATGATTTCAACAATATTACAACCAATAATTATAAAACCTAGCATACACCTAACACATTGGGCATGGCTATAGATCATCCCAAACATTATCTATTCAATTAATTTAATTAATTTGATATAAATAAAATAATCAAATAAAATTTGATTTTATCCAACAAAATCATGTTATATATATAAAATCATATTTTATAAATAAAATCTTATTTTGTCATTTTAATTGCATCAATTTTGGGCTTAAAACAATTTTAGTTCCAATATCTCAAAATTTTTCAAAAATTAATTTCGATCCAACCAAAAGTCCCAATAGCAAGTATCGGCCCAAGAACCCCTAGGGCCGCCTGGTACAGGCCCGGAAAAACCTATAATTCAAAATCCGCCGCCGCATCTCTGCCTCGGCACCGCCGCACGCACGCGTGCAGCACCCGTGCTGCACGCCGTGTGCGTCCCTATGCGCAACGTGTGCGCACGGGTATCGGCCAGCGCACGCAAAGCCCAGCGAGGCGTGCGAGACAGGTGCGCAATGCTTGCCGATACGTGCATGCCAACATGCGTAATAGTGCCACGATTTGCGCCCGGTGATTGCACGCATGGCGCATCCTGCGGCACGATGTGCGCACGGTGGCCGACGGTGGCGCGCGGGCGGCTGCTTGCTGCCGGAAATTTTTTTCTTTTTGAAAAATGAGATTTTTGATGCAATTCAGGCAGAATGGTGTATTGACAGATGCGAGCCAAAGCTCTGATACCACTGTTGGCGTAGTGGCGGATCCTGATCCAGCTTGCGAGGCGCAGCGGAAGAATTTAAAATTTGGAGCCCGGGAACGGTCAATACACCTATACAAAAATCAAAACATTCATAGAATGTTCAGAAGGTACCTTGATGGCGTCTATGCGCCTGGATCCGACCAATTCCACGAGGGAATTGGCACTTCAACGGTTGAACGACTGGATCGACGCCTAATCCGGTCCACGAACAGAATCTCAACTCCTTCATTGATTTGCACTAGAAAACCGATGAAAATTTCACGGACGAAATCTCCTCTCCAAGATGGTCGGAACAAATTCCGACGGCGGCGGGCGGGCGGCGACGACGGCGAGGGAAGAAGGGAGAGGGGAGGAGTTTGCTGAATATCTTTTTTTGTGTTTTTCTCTCTCTCTTTTGAAAGTGTCTCGTCATTGCCATATTTATAGATTGAGGGAAAGATTTTGATTTGAACAAAACAGTGAACATTCGGTTCAACTCAAACAGTGAACATTCGGTTCAAGTCGAACTGTGAACATTCATTTTGAATCCCTCGATTTTGGTCTGTGTTTTTCTCTCTCTCTTTTGAAAGTGTCTCGTCATTGCCATATTTATAGATTGAGGGAAAGATTTTGATTTGAACAAAACAGTGAACATTCGGTTCAACTCAAACAGTGAACATTCGGTTCAAGTCGAACTGTGAACATTCATTTTGAATCCCTCGATTTTGGTCTCATCATAATCCCGATAGATGATCAGATATCACTGATGTGCTCAATTTACAAAACTGATCATTATGATGTAAAAAATTTTCGGACCACTAAATCTATATATGACATGTTTACTCTCATTAGCTAAATATGGAAGTCCTACTCCCTTAGCTACTTTTAGGAAGTCATACTCCCAACCTTTCTCCTACTATACTCAACACTTTCAGTACCATATCCGTACGGAAATTGGGAAACCAGTACTTGTGTGACCCTCAATGGTTCAGGGATACAACTAGCCACGGGCTCACAACATTTGTGACTCCGAAAACACATTTTCGGACTTACCCATCGAATCATGGTAAAGTGTCTAGCAATCGCCCCATGATCCCTTAGGTATCACTGATAGTGCCTGCAAGAACCAGTTGGTCATGGTTAGCGTACAGTACGGTCCTTTCAACTCAAATATCCCGATCAGATCAACGAACATTGGTAAATCGAGAGTCTCTAGAGATACAATAACCATGCATACATCTTGGAGATCAAATAGTGACATCGCATGTGTTACTAGGTAAACCCATTTACCTAAAACACATCTAGTACTCTGACTGGAGATTTGTCACACTATTGTCTCCTTAGATAGCATAGGATATCCACGCATGGTGAATCCTCGACAACGAAGCATCGACTCCTACATGCATTGGGACCTCATCCAACCCCGCCACCTGATGACCCCAACTAAGTCGGTAAATGGGTCAACGTGAGGCACCTATCATGTAGAGTCTCAATGACGTTTCGAGTAATAAGGGCTAATCTGTACAACCAACACCTCGGACTTAATCCATTCGACAAATGGTAACCACTTGGAAAGTCCGAACGAGGGTAGTTCGATAGATCACCAGGTCACTATCCATCTGCATTCTTAGAACATCACTATGTTCCCTACCAATGAAACAAGGTACTTCCCATCGCAGATGCTAGTCTCAAGCTCGGACGGCCCTTATCCTCTTTTGGACGACCCAATCGACTAGGAACATGTTTAGAATACACAGTGACTATTAGATGTGTTTCATGATAGCCATAAAATCTACTATCACATCTAACATACACTATAGTACATTCAAGGTTTTTATCCAACAATTATAATCATAATAATGAAGATAAAGAATGCCATAAAAGAATATAAATTTCATAAATAAAGATCATTTTACATGGAGTCAACAAGAGCCCACACGCCACAAGTTGGCTAGTTGGGCACGTACTCGAACAATACTACGGGTATGTACAACTTAGAGCAGCGCTAAGAGTTCAGAAGAAAACATCTTAGAGCTAATACAGCGCAGAAATAGCTTAGAGCAGGAACAGCGCAGAGACCAGCTCAGGGCTCAAAAACAGCTTTCAGTTTAGAGCTTATAAGAATTCAGATCAGAGCTTGAAGAGCTAAGTCTCAGATCAGTATTGATGTTATCAGTTTATAGAATAGCTCAGAGAAACATTTTATAGACCAGCTTAGTACTTTATATCAAATTAGACCTGGAACAAGTTCAGTTCAGCAGAGATTAGATCAGACAGTTTTGATTTAAATCACAAGAGCATATTACAGTTTTTCTCGTAATAGCTCAGAGGTTACAAGCTTTTAGATCACGGATACAGCGAATAGCTCAGAGCTTACAGATATCATTAGACGTGATTCTATCAGATCAGATCAGATCAATCTTGTGCTGAATTACTGGATGCTATTTTTGGGCTTAACGGTATCATTCCTGTGATTCGGGTATGAAGAATGGAAAGCTCTTCGAAGATGGAAAGTAAATCAACTAACCGGTACAACAAATCATTGAAGATTGATAAAGCTGAAGATCCCTATATATGACGATGAACATAAGAGATACATAAGAGAAACTTTTGAACATACACAATTCGATGAAAGCTCTCAAACAACCTTATGCGATATACTGTCACGCTACAGAATTTACATCGCACAAAAGCTCATTGTTCAGCATCATCTTAATTACAACCTGCTCTCAAAAGCTTCAGTTTTATATCCATTTGAGTTGAACTCTGTATTACTGTGTCTTGATTGCAAATCATAAACAGAGCATAAAGAGTGTGAAAGCTTAAACAGCTTAGAGTCGTCGTCGTATTTGCAGAACAGATTGTGCATCTTTTTCTATTGTATAAGTGGTAGGAGTTCTTGCAGCTTGCGGACTGTCGGATCGGGTTAGAGCAGGAGCTGTTGTGATAAAATCTTCTAGTGGAATCCTTCCTATTCAAGGAAGAATGGGAGACGTAGGAGTTTAAGCTCCGAAATTCCGTAAACAAACTCTTTTCCCTTTTACATTACTGCATTTAGTTTTACTTACTGCTTTCAGTTTTTAAATTATATGTTCACTTTTCAATCGAGTTCTTTCCACACATATTCTTGTTACCCAAGAGAAGAGTAGCACACCGAGATCCTCCAAAGCTTGTAACACAGCTTAGAGGTAGCCGAAGGTTTTAAAAATCTTTTTGAAAAGCGTTTTGAGAAAAAATGGTGAAGGACTTCATTCAACCCCCCATTTTGAACTCTCGAGTTTTATTTCAACTGTATTTTCGATCCAACAAGTGGTATCTGAGCGCGGTTATCTCAGTTTCTGAACAGTTGTGTTTATCTGCTCTTATAAAATATGTCGATCTCTCACAATAAAATTCTTATGTTTTCTAAGGAGGAATACGACGTCTGTGAGATCAGAATGCAAGCTCACCTGACGGCTCAAGATGACAATATGTAGTTCGTCATCACTTATGGTACCATAAAGATTATGAAGCCAAATACTGTTATGGCCATCTCCTCCGGTGCAGAGCAATGGGTTGAAAAGCACATAATGGAATGAACGTCGGAAGACAAAAAGAAAGCTAATTTGGACAACGTGGACGCTGGACAATAACATGTTCACCAAAATTCATACCTGCGTCACGCCCAAGGAAATCTGGGAGAAATTAATCCAGATCTGTGAGGGAATGAAGAAACCAATGAAAACAAGCTTACAGTAGCCCTGCAGAAATTTGAATCCATGAAGATGAAATTTGGAGAAACTATGATTGAGTTTGATGAGAGATTCAGCTCAGTGGTTACAGAGCTTACTAGATTGGGCAAAGAATACAACAACAGAGAACTTGCGCTAAAAGTCATGAGAGCTCTTCCCAAGGAGTGGGATGTAAAAACTATGGCGACGAGAGAATCGAATTACCTCAACAAACTGGAAATACATGATCTGTCTGCAAACCTGAAGGCCTATGAATTTTAACTGGAGACCAGATCTGAATACCTTCTATGTCTCAACCTACACAAGCCTTAGCTGTAACAGAAGAAAAGCCATAGAAGACAGCTGAGCAGATCAGCAACGATGCTCTGTCCATCTTCGTTAAAAAGTTTGGGAAATTCATGAGAAGAATTCAATCACCCTCTTTTTCAATTAAAGCATATAAATCTGAACGGAATACTTCTAATGATGAAATGTTTTTAATGTGGCAGAACAGGACATTTTGCTGTAGACTGCACAAAACCAAATCAGGATGATAAGAGAACCTCAGATCGCAGATGACAATGCACTGATAAGAAACCATACATCAAAATACGGGATCGAAAAGTTCTAGTAGCAGAGGAAAGCAAAAGCAAATGGCTGATTCTGATTCTGATGAGAGCACTTCTAGCAGCTCATCAAGCTACAGTGAAGAGGATGTACAGTGTCCGATGGCTGATGACACTGACGAGGTATTTGATTTCTCAAACAGTATGTTTACACGAGAAGATCTCATTAATGAACTTAACGAAATGGTCTATGAGTACAAGAAGCTGTCTCAGACGTTTGAGAATGTTAAAGCTGAATACGAGTGTTTGAAAGACAAGTCAGATGACGCAAGCCGTTTACAGCTTGATGATTCAGACAGTCTAAAGACTGAGTTGAGTAAGCTGAAAACGGAGAATGAATCCTTGAGATCCAAGTCTAACGAGCTCACGTCTGAAAATGATAGACTAAATCTGGTGATGAGCTCTTGGACAAAGTCTTCTAGGCAAGCTGCATGAAGTCCAGAAGCCATTTAATGACAGAATTGGACTGGGCTTTAGCCCTGGCGAAAGCAACTCTAGTGATACTAGTACTCAATCAAATCTGGCAGATGACAAGCTCAAAAGAATGAGTTTTGTCAAAGTCAGTGTGATACATGATACATTTGAATTGGTTAAGTATGATGATCAGAACATGTCCAAACTGAACCAGAAGGGAAAATTTGGTATAGTCTATGCTGAACCCGAGAACTCCAAGACTAGCTGGATAAAGAATAGACTGGACATGGATCGAGCGAAAGCTGGTTCACATTTGTCTGATTTGAACCAGCAAAGGAGCAGTTCAGTGAAGTTAAGGAAGCACAATAGAGCAGTTCAGCTCAGACGCAATCTAAATGGTTAGAATACAAAACCAAGATTCCAAAGATCACACAATACTTCCATGCACCCTAGTGGATGTTGGCGACAATGGCGGATCCGGATCCCGTTTCCCGGGGACGCAGCGGAAGTTTAAAAGTTTTGCCCCGAGAAACGTTCAATACATCAAAACAATTCTATAATCCATGCATAGGATGTTTGAATCGTTACCTTGCTGGCGTCTAGACGCCTGGCTCCGACCAGTTTCACAAGGAAACCGGCACTTCAAAAGGTAGGCGGCGGTAGATCGTCTAATCAGGTCCACGACCGGATGCACGGCTCCTTCGTCAGTCTGCACTAGAAGAGCTGACGAATTTACCACGGACGAAAGCTCCTCAACAAGGTGATCAGAACAAGTCCAATCACGGAAAGCGGCGGCGGGCGGCGCGGCGCGGCGGCGCAAGGGCGGCGGCCGTGAGGTGTTGTGGAGAGGGAGGGGGCGGCGGCCAACTAGGAGGCTAGGGTTTGTGTGAGTTTTTTTTTTTGTTTCATACAACCCTAGGTTCAAGACTAAGTATAGGTGTGATGGGCTTGAACCGGCCCATTGGACCTGGGGCGGGCCCAGTCCAACGTATGAACATTCGGTTCATCCCTATCACCGTGACTCATCATACTCCGATCGACAATCTGATCGGACCAATCTACACAGTTTCCAAAACCGAGTATTATGATGTGAAAACAATTTTTCAGACCACCTAGTCCAAAATTGCAGTTTAGCCCCTTAACTATGGGAAATCGCAATTTGACCCCTGTTGACTTTTAGGAAGTCGCACTCCCTAAATTCCTCCTCCTATGCTCAACACATTGAGCTCAGTTTCCGTGTAGGAATCATGAATCCAGTACTTTGTGTGACCCTCAATGGTTCCGGGATACAGCTAGCCGTGGGCCCACAACCATTGTGACTCCGAAATCACAATTTCGGACTTGCCCATCGGATCATGGTAAAGC
>KQ988430.1:0-20315 GCA_001598015.1 Dorcoceras hygrometricum | reverse complement strand
ATTACGGTTGACGAACTGTATACCCCTTCAAAACCCAAGGAAGGATCAGGATTATGGATCGACGGATCTATATACCCCTTCAACAATGAGCCATAGTGCTAAGACTGATATCAGGAGTTTGATCAAACGAAATGGACCAAATGTTTAAAGTGTTGTCATATTTTTAGAAAGTGAATAAAGAGTATAAGTGTGATTTTAATCACAGCTCTAAAGTATGTTTAAAGAAAATGTTTTCTGAATCGAGTTATGTTTTATGCTTTCGTTCCTTTCCAGATTTCTCTGTTATGTTTTACGCTTATTTATTCTTGAGCGTATTCAAAGTTCAGACTCCAGTATGTATCAGCTTTTAAACGATTGTATGATTTACTTTCGTTATTTCCAGACTCTACCTGCTGAGTCTTTGGCTCACTAGTTTTCATTGAGTGTAGGTAATGAACAGTTAGGGGCTGTAGGGGAATGAACAGAAAGGAAGGGAGTGTTTATCGTGGACATCAGATTTCAGCGTTTCTTTCTTTTCCAGATCTCATTGTTCTTTTTGGAAATTACAGTACTGTACAGAGCCTTTGTAGTTATTTTTGTATTACAACAGATTTCAAGTTTAGTTATTTTGTAGAAATCTGTTTCCAGACTTCATAATGAAAGAATGAAACAA
This sequence comes from Dorcoceras hygrometricum, assembly GCA_001598015.1. NCBI lineage: Eukaryota > Viridiplantae > Streptophyta > Magnoliopsida > Lamiales > Gesneriaceae > Dorcoceras > Dorcoceras hygrometricum. The sequence goes on along the minus strand of KQ988430.1, from coordinate 19,663 downwards.
TTTTGTTCAAGTACCAGATTTCTATTTCCGCGCCTTTAAATTATGGGATTTGATTCTCGTTTCAATCCAATAGGTTAGTAGCGATCCTTTATTTGGATGTTCGAAATCTTTATGACGTTCAGTTGAACCCCAAAACTTCTAAATTCTTCTAAGAAAAGTACGGGTCGTTACAGCGGACCAGCTGATCAAGACTTTAAATCGTCTTCTAAAAAAAATCTTCTTCTATTGATCGGATTATGAGTGATAGTGGTACTGAGTTTTTAAATCGAACTTTATCCTCCTATCTTGAACACAAAGGAATCAGGCATGAGTCATCTGCGGCTAGATCACCTCAGCAAAACGAGATCGCCGAGTGCTGTAACCGCACTTTAAAAGAAGCCACAAGAACTATGCTTGTTGATTCCATGATTTCTCAAACATTTTGGACTGAAGCGGTGAAACATCATGCTATGCATAGAAAATATCAATGATTAATAAGAAGCAGCAAAAGACACCGTATGAGATCTGGAATGGCAAGCAACCAAACATTGCATATTTTAAAGATTTTGGTTGTCGATGTTACATTCATAAGAATGATAAAATGCATTTAACTGCTTTTGATGCACGTTCTGACAATGTCATTTTTCTTGGTTATTTAGCTATCAACAAAGCTTATCATGTTTTCAACAATAGAACACTGACAGTTGAAGAGACAGATCATGTTAGATTTGATGTGTCTAGATTTTCTTAGAATTCAATAGCCTTTTTCAATGATATTAACAACCGGTTAGAAGCAACTAATCTGCTTGAATCAAGCGATGATGAGTTACAGGTTCGAAGACCAGCATAAGTTTTCCAAGCTGAAGCTGTGTGCAAGCTAAGTCAGATCGCGTGCAAGCTGAGGCAGATCGCATGCCAACTGATCCAGATCAGGTTCCATCTGATGCAGATCATGCGTAAGCTGATGGAAATCGCACACAATATGATGCCTAAACACACCAGTAATCAACCTGGATGATGAGGATGAAGAAACTACTCTACCCGAGGAAACAGCAACCTCCTACGGATATAGTCTCCGATGCAATAAAAATCATCCACCTGAACTGGTCATCGGTAAACCTTTTGCACCTCTTACGACACGAGGTCAGATGATAAATGAATATTTTAATTCTGCATTAATCTCACATATAGAACCAAATAAAATTGATGAGGCCTTAGCTGACCCAACCTGGGTAGAAGCTATGCAGGATAAACTTAGTCAATTTGAACGTAGCAAGTTATGACACTTAGTTCCTAGACCAACCAATCAGACTGTAATAGAAACTAAATGGGTTTTTAGAAACAAATTAGATGAAAATGGTAATGTTTTAAGAACTAAGACTAGACTAGTAGCACAAGGCTATCGGCAGGAAGAAGGTATAGACTTCGATGAAACCTTTGCACACGTAGCAAGATTAGAAGCAATACGCATATTCCTTGCATATGCTTCATTTAAAAATTTTAAAGTTTATCAAATGTATGTTAAAAGTGCATTCTTAAACGGCATCCTAAATGAGAAAGTGTATGTTGCACAACCTCCTGGCTTCTCGGATCATACCAGACCAGATTACATGTATAAGCTGGATAAAGCTCTATACGGTCTGAAACAAGCACCAAGACTTGGTATGATACTCTGTCCAAATTCTTAATCGATCATGATTTTTTACCATTGGATCAGTAGACAAGACTGTGTTTAAATTTTTTAAAAATAATCATGTCTTATTGGCCCAGATCTATGTTGATGATATTAATTTGGTTCGAATAATCCTAAACTGTGTGAAAAGTTTCAAAACTGATGCATGATAAGTTCGAAATGAGCATGATGGGGTAGCTTATGTTTTTCCTAGGACTACAAGTCTGACAGCTTGAGGATGGAATCTTCATCAATCAAGCCAAATATACAAAGGAACTTCTGAAGAAGTTCGGGATGGACAAATGTTCTTCAGCAGCTACCCTGATGAGTGCTTCAATCAAACTGGATAAGGACGAAGCTGGTACTGTCGTTGAGGTAACATTGTATCGTGGTATAATAGGCTCCCTGCTTTACCTTACTGCTAGCTGACCAGACATCAGGTTTTCTGCCTGTATGTGTGCTAGATTTCAAGCAGAGCTGAAACAATCATATTATATTGCAATAAAAAGGATTTTAAAATACCTTAAAGATACTCTTAACGTGGGTCTTTGGTATCCAAAAGACTCCAGTTTTCAACAAATCGGGTATAGTGATGCAGATTACGCAGGATGTCGAATTTACAGGCGTAACACAAGTGGTACATGCCAATTCCTAGGAAATCGTCTGATCTCATGGTTCAGTAAGAAGCAGACTTCAATTTCCACATCCACAGCTGAGGTGGAGTACTTAGCAGCTGGGAGCTGATGTGCTCAGATTCTTTGGATACAACATCAGCTCAGGGATTTTGGAATTGATGCCTCTGAAGCGCCAATCTTCTGTGACAACACAAATGCTATTGCCATCATGCAGGATCTTGTGCTGCATTCACGAACCAAGCACATCGAGATAATGGATCACTTTATAAGAGATCACGTGCTCAAGAAGGATGCCAGGCTGGAATACATTTCAACAGAACAACAAGTTTGCTGATATATTCACCAAGCCACTGCCTGAAGCTAAGTTTTCTTATTTTATAAACCTTCTTGGTCTCTTAGAATTTATTTAATCTGTTGGATGCAGGTGATCAGGAGCTACTAAGCTTAGGGGACACTTCAGCTTATGTAAGCCTTAGCTTAGGGAACATTCAGCTTAGGGGGAACCTTCGGCTTCTACTTAGAGAAGCCGTAGCTTAGGGAACCTTCAGCTCAGGGAGAAACTTCAGCTTACGGGAGAACCTCAGCTTAGGGGGAACCTTCAGATCAGATATAATAAACTATAAGTCACTGATTGTGGGTGAGCTGAACCATTCAGATTATGCACATGTACAGCTTATGCTTATCCCTAAGCTGATCTGATATTACCCCAGCTGAAACATTAAATATATGGTTGTGATTTCTTCCATAACTTGGCGGATTTTTAAGAATCTAGTATTTTTACAAATGTATCTAGTATTTTTGCAAACGTATCTACTATTTTTTTCACGTGTATCTATATTTTTATAAGTGTATCTTTCAAATCAAAACCCGCCAATAGCTGCATGACACGTATGATGTCAATGTATGCCAGAAAGCAACCAATATTTTCTCGTCGTTCCAACTCCTATTTATAACTTACTTTCTTAACTTTCTATTACCATCACTACTTTGTTGTTCTTAAATTTTCTTGCAGAAATCCCTCTCGCTTCCTAGACCTAGCAGCAATTGTTTTCATCCAAAACATACTCCAAGTCAATTTCGAATCAGTCAGAAGGGGAATGGTGAAGATGTTGAAATCTTTGGAGTCATCAAGACTCAAAGGATTCCTGGGGTGCACAACATTAGTTTATATGGAGAATCTTCAAGCTTCGGCAATGCTAGACTGGAGAGGAATACTATGATCAGCAAAGTTAGAGGTTCATCTGTGGTAATTTGTGAGGAAATTTTTGTTGGTAGTTTTTAGTTGCCCACCGAGGGGCCCCTGTGCGTAACGTGTGCGCGCGGGGGGGGGGGGGCACCTGGGTGAACAGCTCGTGCAGGTGGGGCGACGGGTGTGCGCACGCCGCCCGCACACGTGCAGCACGCTGTGCGTGCCCCTGTGCGCAATGTGTGCGCACGGCGGGCATTCACCTGCGCGACCAGTTCGTACAGGTGGGGCGGTGGTGTGCGCACAGTCGTGCACCACCGTGCGCGACGTGCGCGCAGGGCGTGTGCGACAGGCGCGCAACGCCCGCCGCACCGTGCGTGTATCCCGTGATGTGACGGATCCGGATCCTGCTCTCGGGGCGCAGCGGAAGAATTAAAAATTTAGGAGCCCGGGAACGGTCAATAAACCTATATAATAATTCAAACATTCATAGGATGTTTAGAATATACCTGTCTGGCGATTAGGCGCCTGGCACCGACTATTTCTCAAATGGAAATAGCACTTCTTTGGTTGCTCCTAATCAGGTCCACGACCGGTTTCCAATTCCTTCGTTGGAATGCACTAGAATCCCAACGAATATTTCGCGATCAGAACCTCCTCGTCAGGACGATCGCAGCGAAGTGCGACGGCAGCGGGGGAGGAGGGAGAGGAGGAAAGGGGGAGAATTTATGATGCAAAATCAAATTTTCGGACCACTAAATCTATATATGACACGTTTTACTCTCATTAGCTAAATATGGAAGTCCTACTCCCTTAGCTACTTTTGGGAAGTCATACTCACAACCTTCCTCCTACTATACTCAACACTTTGAGTACCATATCCTTGTCTGCACGGGAATTGGTAAACCAGTACACTGTGTGACCCTCAATGGTTCAGGGATACAGCCGTGGGCTCACAACTCATTGTGAATCAGAAAACATATTTTTCTGATCTACCCATCGGACCATGGTAAAACGCCTAGAAACATCGCCCCATGATCCCCTAGGTATCGCTGATAGTGCCTGCAAGAACCAGTCAGTCATGGTTAGCGTATAGTACGGTCTTTTCAACTCATATATCTCGATCGAATCAACGACCATTGGTAAATCGAGAGTCGTTAGAGATTCGATAGCCATGCATACATCTTGGAGATCAGAATAGCGACATCGCGAGTGCTACCAGGTAAACTCATTTACACTGAAGCACAAGAGTACTCTGGCCAGATATTTGTCACACTATTGTCTCCTCAGATAGCATAGGATATCCTCGCACTAGGGCGAACGGTGAATCCTCGACAACAAAGCATCGACTCCCACATGCTTCATGACCTCACCCAATCTCGACACCTGATGACCCTCATGAAGTCAGTAAACTAGTCAAAGTGAGGCAACTAATCATGTAGAGTCTCAATGTCAGACCTCGTGCTCACAACAGAGTAAAAACCCAAACACATGCGGAAGCTTAATAAAAAGTGGGTAAAATATTTGCTTTTAGGCCCGACGGTTTAAAACACATAAAACTCAAAATAAGTTCCCAGTTTACAAACCAACAAAAGCAAGTATAGGAACAATACAAATAAAAGTATCAGACTCCTCAACAGAATACAACAACGAAGCACAGGGCATCTCCCCGGCTACTAGACTGATACATACATATAAGCTATACGCTACTGGGACACTCAACCACCTCCTGGGGCACCGCCAGCTGGGTTACCTCCTCTACCAGCTGTATGACCTGGACAACACAACAGGCAACAAACAAACCAAGCCCCAGAGGGACATGGGGTCAAACCCCAGTACTGAGAGCAACTATAAATCAGCAGTAAACAGCAAGAATAAAATGCAGATGCTATGCATGGGATGCTGGACAACAACAAATGACTCCAATCGAAAAGGAAGTCAAGGAACACAATGCACAGCTCAACTGAATCTGCAACAACGGTGGCCACTGGGTGTGTTCCAAGTGTGGTAATGAGCCACTCGCCGGGACACAACACCCGAATACCAGATGCATCAAACAACTCGACCTGCGGTTGCCCAACCTATGAACTGTGGTAGTTAACCACTCGGCACATAGGGGCTAACATAACCCAGCAGGGAGATGAGAGTGCGGTATTGCCGCTCGCCATCGCATCCTGGTAAGAAACAGAGCAAGAACAATGAAGCAATGGCTGCAAAAGCTGAAATGAGATGCTAATATGTGTATGCAACATGCTGGACAATAACAAGCATAATCATATGCGCAACAGCCAATGCACAACACAATAAACACAGCCATCTCATAAAAACAGTGCCTCACAAAGCATCAACACACGGCAGCCAAAAAACCGGCAACTACCATTTTATCCAAGCCATGCCTACGCTGCATTTACAAGCTCAACCCGTACCTTATCACTGAGCAACAATTACCACGAAGGGATCCCGAGAAATATGATTCCAACCTGTACAACACACGCAAGAGACAGGGAATCATCAACCCAAAACTCACGGCCAACACACATAAAGCTCACGGATGGGAGTCCCATGCTCAACCAGCAAACACCACCCTAAAACAACTTAACAGGGAGCTAAATCACAGCTAGGAAATGAGATCTCAACAACTAAACTCGAAAACTACCTGCACGCACAACTCACGACCGAGAGCAGTAGCTTTGCGATCTCTCCCCAGCGAACACTAGCTTTTGAAACTGGTATAGGGTGAAAGAGCTTTCCAAGAGGAGTCCAACGCTACCTCAAACGTGAAAAATGGTGGCCAGAAACGACGGGAATCACCGGATAAAGATCATGATGAACAGTAGTCGAGGGTTTGGAAACAGAGAACGAAGATAAGAATTATTTACTAAGTATGGGATCTGGTAGAATACAACGAAGCCAACGCTTCTAATAAATAGGCGCGAGGGATCTGCTCAATTGTTCCACCGACAGAAACAGCTTTCAAAACTTCTAAATGCACAACAGATTCCACAAAAACCAACGTAGGCGCTAAAACACGGTGAAATCTGAACACAAACAACGCGGGAACCAAAACGACGTCGCACAGGTGAAATCTGAATGCTAGCGCTAAAAGCTGGACACTGAAAGCTGGTCGCCCAAACAAGCGCTGAAATCTGGTAACACGCTAACACTAACACAACAACGCGGGATAAATCTGCATACGTCATCAAATCTGGTCCAATCGCCAAACGTTAAAACACGCTACAGGAGAGTTGACCAATCGTTGACATCTGTTCTCACAACTCGCAATACACAAACAGATCTCATGCAAAACAGATCTCACGCAAAAACAGATCTCACGCAAAAACAGATCTCTCACAAAAACAGATCTCTCGCAAGCGCTAAGCAAAACGACACCATTCTTACTTATCCAAACGACAGCGTATCAAGCCTTAACAAAATACATGCTAGAACCAGATCTCTACACCTTAGCGCAAAACAGATCTCATGAAACGACGGCGTATGAAGCAAAACGCGCCACAACGCTAAACGCCCAGATTTCACAACTTCAAACAGATCTCTCAAACCAGAAACGCTTACGTCATCCACACAACGTTAACACGCGATGCTTACGTCATCAAATCTGCTACCAGATTTCACCAAAATTTGAAAATCTCAAAATTTCCAGAATTGTTCCAAATGCGATTATCTCAAACAGATCTCTCAAACCAGAAACGCTTACGTCATCCACACAACGTTAACACGCGATGCTTACGTCATCAAATCTGCTACCAGATTTCACCAAAATTTGAAAATCTCAAAATTTCCAGAATTGTTCCAAATGCGATTATCAACCCGAAAATGCAACCCAAACGTTCAAAATGAAATCTTAATCACCAGAAATCACTAAAACTCAATTTATTCAACAATTAATCCTTAATAAAATTTCCAGGTCTCACACTCAATGATGTTTCGAGTGTAAGGACTAATCCATACAACCAAGACCTCGGACTCTCCACTCGACAAATGGTAACCACTTGGAGAATCCGAACGAGGGTATCTCGATAGTTCGCCAGGCAAACCATCCATCTGCATGCTCAGAACATCACAATGTTCCCTACCAATGAAACGTGGTACTTCACATCGCAGATGCTAATCTCAAACTCGGGCGGTCTTATCCTCATTTTGACGGCCCAATCGACTAGGAACAAGTTCAGAATACTTAGTGACTATTAAATGTGTTTCATGATAGCCATCATATCCACTATCACATCTATCATACATGGTGCATTCTAGGTCTTTATCCAACACGATTGTTAACATTATAAAATAATGATGATAAAGAATGCCATATATAAAATGTGAATTTCGTAAACAAAGGTTGTTTTACACAAAGAGTCATCAAAAGACCATACGTCACAAGTTGGCTAGTTGGGCACCTAAACAAGTGTGTCCATCCAGCTCGCATCTACCCATACCAGCTTGGCTCAATTGAGGCTGATCGAGTACCCCTGGCATACAGATTCTTCCTCATCTATATCTACTGGGGTTACCTCGAGCTCGTTTAGCCTCTCACTAGAACAGCTCGACTCTGCACTTGAACACGGCACTTGTACACTGCACTTAATCTGCGCTTGAGCCGTTCTGAACTTCAACATTGTGCACTTTTGCTCTTATTAATACTTCGCGGTTGATCTTCGTGCTCCTCCTGCTCCAAGATGGTGAACCAGCTTGGTGTTACCTGCATTTTGGAAGTAAACTACTGAACCAACTTGGGCGTCCCCTTATTGTTCCAGCTCGATATCTTCTACCAGTCCAGCTCATGCGTCCCCTCACTGTTCCAGTTTGGATATATTTATGTCTAATCCAGTCTAAGAAAGCTGCACATTTCACGTAGAGTATTAGTACAATAGTAGCGGATTTTGTATGAATCAAAACTTAGATTCTGATCTGTGTAAACAGATCCAACAAAGGCCCTTCCCTCCTTGAAGATTTTATCTGTCAAATCTGTAGGCACCTATGTTGCCAAGAACAAGTCAAACTTGGCGGAACTTGTTGAAAATAAGAAGTTTACTGGTGACACAGTGAGACCATCAGCAAGCAAAGTCAAAATGTTGGAGGATGTGAGCACCAGAGCTGATGCTTTTATTCAGCCAGCAGTCAAGAGAAAGTGTACTACTATTGGGAGAGCTGCGGTGAGGCCACCCATTTCAGATGACGCGCCCTCCAAAGCACAAACTCATTCTGTTGGAGGATTCTGATTCTGAGGATCCTAAGGCGTTGTCTAAAGAAAATTAAGGTGTCAGCACCTGTGGTCCAAACTACTATGTCGTAGATGAAAGCTCAGATCTTAGTAGTACCCAATGATGAGTCTTTATCTCTATATTCACTCTATCGGACTCTTCGGGAAAAACACTACCCTCCTTCGACGACGAAAATAAATGGAGCCAGGGCATTCATATCAGAGAAGCAAATTGGTACACTAGATCTCTCCCGAAGATTGCTCCTGCGGATAAAGGAATGAAAATTTTGGTTGAGATGCCTAAGGGCAATCTAGTAAAGGAGTCAATCAATCTGATTTTTGCAGATCTTGAATTCTTCGTCAAGATCAGAGACTCCATATTTGTCAGAGTTTGTGACCACCTACAGCTTTCGGGGTTTGAGAAACCTAAGTGGTTAAGGGACCGTTTCAAAGCAGATGCTGCCAAGATGCTCCGGTGGACCGATACAGACTCTATTCGATTAGCCTTCAAGCACCGAATTATGGTACAGGTGAAACTCCGAGAACTGTTTCTTCGCAAGGTTTTGCTTGAGAGGCGGAAAAATTTGTTCCTAAACACTCGCTCGCAATCATAGACCTAAGGTTTTGGATGTATTGGCTGAGGCCCACAGGATTGTAGTGGTAGCATATCTGGGGCTTAGGAAGCAGCATAAGCTAGTGTGGACGCTGCCAGGGCCATCAAATCTATTTTTAGGCCGGATGAGGATACAGAAGTTTGTTCAATTCTTCGTTCCCAGAAACCATTAGTGTATCAGTGTACAGATTTGGTGGAACATCCGTTAGTACAGATTACAGAGGCTATACAGGATGCAGCTTTCAGAGCTTTTCAGCACAGGTAACGTGCTGAAAAATTTTGTGCATTCTTCGAAGAAGGTACACATGCATAATCATTTCACTCTCTTTCTGCATGTGAACCTGCTGAGATGGTATATGAAGAAATTCACCCAACACAGTCAGATCGCAGTTTCAGTGACCCCCATAGTGTTTCATCATTTGCACACACGGCTGCTCAAATCCAAGATCTGGTGTCCAACATCAGTTTGGAGAAGTTACACTCCCAAGAGCTCATGATATCCTTTAAATCAGATTTCAATGAGCGGATGAAGTCTCTAGATCTCAGTGTCGAAGGCCTGCGTATGTCACACGTTGCGCTTGTGAGGATTGAGAATTCGAAATAGTGATTAATCGGATTGGTATAGGATTAATCATGAGATTTTGTAATTTCGAATTTTCAGATTACAGATTTCATATTTACATTTTGGTGAAGTCTAGCTGATGATTTTCGGATTCCTCCTTGAGATGTTGTCCTTCGAGTTGTAAGCTTCTTTCGAGTGAAATCTGTTTGAGAAATGGAGTTTAATTGGTGAAATGGTGAGTGAAATTCGTTGCCCTGGTGTTTAGAGGTAAAAACGCTGTTGTTTCGTGAAATCGGGTGTAGCGCATTTCAGACTTCTACTGTAGCGAATGAGAGATGCGTCGTCGTTTCGCTATGCTTTAGTAGCACGGGAGCGAGGTTGCTATTGGCAGCAGAGGCGCGGGAGCGAGGTTGCTGTTGGCAGCAAGTGCGCGGGGTGCAAGGTTTGAAGAGGTATCTGTTGGTAGCAGGCGCGCAATCGCGAGATTTAACGAGGAAGCGACACGTGTTGGTCAACCTTTTTGGCGTTGACTGCTGTTGGCAGCGTTGATCAGCAGTTGTTTTGTGAAGGATTTGATTTAGTCGGGTGATCAGCTGTTGGTTTGAGGAACCAGTTGCTGTTGAGAGGCGATGTCGTTTTGATAAGTCGAAGCGCAGCATTTTGGGTGTAACGCTTGGTGATATCTGTTGACAGCGAGTTCCTGTATCAGGTGCAAAACGCCTTCGTTTATATTAGTGGACGCGACGTCGTATTGGTTTCACGCCAGCGATCGCTGTTGCGGGCGTTGAGTTCATGTGATGATGTGAGTTGCGCAACGTCGTATTGGCTTTGTATGGATCTGTTGTAGCGTAGAAATTTGAGCATATTTGCTGACGTGTCCGGAGCGACGTCGTTTAGCGCTCGTTGTGTTTGCGTTGCAATTGCTGCCGTGAGCTTCGCACTGTTGAAGAATCTGTTATCAGTAATTGTACTGTTTGGTCGGTGGACATTTCTTCATCAGCTATGTACTGTTCCCGTTACTGTCGGTAGCTGCGGGTTATTTGTAGAGGATTGGTCGATGTTTTGCGCTTGCGTTCAGAAGTGGTGGAATCTGTTTTTGTCGGTGGTTATTTTAACAGACTTCTCGCGTGTATATATAAGAAGCTTTGGCCTTAGATCATTTTATCAGATTCCATACTTAGAGAAATTTCTCCCGATTGTCGACCTTTATCTCTAACCCTAGAACACTGTTCATCCGAACGTTCCTCCCGTCGATTTCTGTCATTTCCAGTCTTTGTTTTCGATGGTTTAGGTGGCGCTGAACTCCATGAGGCTTGCTCTTCCGTTTGTTATCCATTAGAGACTGTAGAACGACTTGTGGAATAGAGCGTGAAGCTGTTGGTGTGCGAAGATTTCTGAAGAAATCTGGCAGAGCGTTCTTTGGGTGTTGTGCATTTTTGGGTAAGTGATTCCTTGCCAAGTTTAAGCCTCGTTTAAGAGTTGAGAAGTACTCTGTAGGATTCGGTAGTTGAATTATGCTACTGGACCTTAGAACCTTAGATGTTGAGTTCGAATTTAACTGATTGTTAGATACCTGGTACAGATTCGAATTCCAGGGAGTCTCTACCGTGATTGCCGTAGCGGAAGAAGGCTGACTTGCTTCAATTGTTTGTGTCGTGCCTTGTGAATATGTTGAGGTAGAAATCAGTTGTTGAAGGTACGAATTGAGCAGCTCTTACAGCTTGAGCGTGGACATGGCTGTAATTCGTGTTATGAAATTGGGTGGCTTGATTTGATGAATTTACGTGGAACAGTTTGTTAAATTGATTGAGTTTACATTCTGTTTTTACGTATTGAATTGTATGCATTGTGAATTGAATAATGATTGGCATACATATTGAGCCTGACAGATTGATTGATGACCTGATTGAGAGCCATGTTGCGACTGGCCAACTGATGTGTTGTGCCGGAATAGTCCAACGCTATCATCAGAATGGTGACTGCCGGATTCGAGCGTCTACTACCGAGCGGTGATGGGCTGATGGCTCGGAATATCACGGACCGATGATTTCCACCGGCTGATTGGCTGTGCGTGGTATAGAGGCTCGCTTGAGATGATTTGCCAGTCGATATGCTGGTCTAGCTATCTGATCTTTGATAGCCCTCATGCATTTCATGACATTGATTTATATCATGTTGCATGATTAGCTGTTTTTGATAGCTCTTCGTACTGAGGCTTGACCTCGTATTTGTTTTTCCCGCTTTTGTGTTGTTTGGGTCTGTGTTACCCACTTGCAAGATCTTCAGGTAACCAAGCTGGACAGAGTGGAGGTTCAGCTGGTCGATCCCCGTTCCTTTGAGTCCCAGTCTATTTTATTATGTATTGAACCGGGGGATGCCCCGTGTTTTTATGTATTGGGGATCTGTATTTGATTTGAGATTTGTTGTTACCTGTTTTGTATGAGTTTGAGTTAACTCATATTTTGACTATTGATATTTTGAATGTATGATTTGAGTTCAGGCCCAAACTATTTCGAAAAATTTTTAAGCCCTGATTTTATGCTTCCGTGTTTATGTGCTAGATTGTGCTATTATTTTGAGCAATTAGCACGGGGCCTGACAACACTGGTTAACAAACAGTGGAGACAACACTTGGATTTGCTCAGGAAGGGAGATAAGCTCAAAGCTGACCTTTCCTTGGAGATTACTTCTGCTAGATTGATGCTACATGAAGAGGCACAGAAACAATCGGCTGATGTAAACTCGAGCCTAGCCTCCCTCAGCTATCAGATCGCAGAAGTAGTTGCACATATTAAGAGAGCTGGTGATGTCAAAAAGGGGGAAGATGATAGCAGAAACAACAGAAAAGGGGAGAGTAGCAGTGGTGACAGATGCAAAGACAGCGGTGGGAAACGCAGATGGTTTTGAGAATATTGTTTTCAGTTTTGAAAGGAATTTGTTTTGAGAAGGAATTCTTGTACTTAGCATTTTCGTTGATTAATAAAAGAAAATTTTCGCTGCTAAGTTTTGTCATCACCAAAAATGGGGAAATTGTTAAGAATAAAAATTTAATTTTTTTGTGATAACAAATACAAGAACTCGAATAGATTACAGCAGTAAGATGACAAGCTGAAGAGAACAGCTTAGGACGTCACAGACCAGCTCAGAGCATGTTGATCAGCTAAGAGCGGGTAGATTAGATCAGAACGACATCTATCAGCTCAAAGTATGTCTAATATTTTACGACGACGCATTTCAGCTTAGAGAAAGTAAAACAGTGGATAGTGCAGCTACTCAGATCAGGACGACGTCGATCAACTCAGGGCAATTCGAACAGCTCAGAACGTCGGATTTCACCTCAGAGCAGGTAGATCAGTTCAGAAAGTCATGATTCAGCACAAAGCAAGTCGATCAGCTTAGAGAGTCACGATTCAACTCAGGACAAGCAGATCAACTTAGAGCATCACCTTTCAGTCCAGGGTAAGCGGAACAGATTAGAGTGACTTGGAACAGTTCAGATTGGAACTTTGAGATCAGAATAGTGCTTGAGTGTAGGAATCATCTTAGAGAAAATTCAGATCGGAGCATCGTACAAAGAACAGCTTACAGTAGACTATGGGTATGTACAGCTTAGATCAGGGCTTAGAGGATCGGAGCATCGTACAAAGAACAGCTTACAGTAGACTATGGGTATGTACAGCTTAGATCAGGGCTTAGAGTTCAGAAGAAAACATCTTAGAGCTGAGACAACGCAGAAACAACTTAGAGCAGGAACAACGCGGAGACCAGCTCAGGGCTCAAAAATAACTTTCAGTTCAGAGCTTATAAGAATTCAGATCAAAGCTTGAAGAGCTAAGTCTCAGTTTATTACTGTATATCAGATCATACTTGGAACAAGTTCAGTTCAGCAGAGATCAACTCAGACAGTTTTGCATCAGATCGCAAGAGCATATTACAATTTTTCTCGTAATAGCTCAGAGGTTACAAGCTTTTAGATCACGGCTACAACAAACAGCTCAGAGCTTACAGATATCAGTTTAGACGTGATTCTATCATATCAGATCAGATCAATCTTGTGCTTAATTACTGGCTGAATTACCGGATGCCATTTTTGGATCAAACGGTATCATTCCTGTGATTCGGGTATGAAGATGGAAAGCTCTTCAAAGATGAAAAGTAAATCAACTAGCTGGTACAAAAATTCATTTGAAGATTGATAGATATGAAGATCTCTATATATATGACGATGAACAGAAGATATACATACGAGACAACTACAACTTTTGAAAAATTCTGCGAAAGCAATCAAACAACCTTACGCAATATACTGTCACGCTGCAGAATTTACATCGCACAAAAGCTCACTGTTCATCATCATCTTCGTTACAACCTGCTCTCAAAAGCTTCAGTTTTATATTCATTTGATTTGTAACCACTCTGTGGTATTGTGTCTTGATTGTAAATCATAAACCGAGTGCATAGAGAGTGTGAAAGCTTAAACAGATTAGAGCCTCATTGTATTTGCAGAACAGATTGCGCATATGTTTATGTTGTTGAAGTGCTAGGAGTTCTTGCAGCTTGTGGGTTGTCGGATCGGGTTAGAGCAGGAGCTGCTGTAATCAAATCTTCTAGCGGAATCCTTCTTGTTCAAGGAAGAAGGGAAGACGTAGGAGTTTAAGCTCCGAAATTCCGTAAACAAATTCTTGTCCCTTTTACTTTACTGCATTAGTTTTACTTACTACTTTCAGTTTTTAACTTATTTGTTCACTGTTCAATCGAGTTCTTTCCGCACATATTCTTGTTACCCGAGAGAACAGTAGCACACTGAGATCCTCCAACGCTGGTAACACAGCTTAGAGGTAGCGCGAAAAAATAGTGAATCGAGTTCCACTTCCAACCCCCCCTACCCCCCCCCCCCTTTTCGAACTCTCGAGCTGTATCTCAACTGTATTTTCTATCCAACAGGCATACATTGTCCCATGTATGAATACAGGCAATGCTAATAGTCATGGGGCCGCTAGGTTCATGTATAGTGTGTTAAAAACACGACAAATGTGAGATTATTGTCAATCCTGAGCTAATCCCGCATACCAAACAAGGCCTGATAGAATTATAGATCACGATTTGTTCATATGTGGTTTTTAAGGATCTCGGGATTTCATAATGACGGCGTGTATACAGTTAGTTATTCATTTTCTCTATTAAAAGATATTTTGTATTTTAGTCGAGCAAACGAGGGGTATAATTTCCCCGATGGAAAGTAGAAACCAGAAAATCTGGTCACAGGCCGGCTTTACCCATAATCTAAACCAGAACCGCCCATGTCAACGAGTCGATTAACCGGGTCAACAGGTTTGACCCGAAATCGGCCCGGACTCATATATACATTGGTCGATTACGATTTTTTAAATGGTAAAATCCATTGACCCGTCGGATCTGATCAGACAAGACCGGTGGGTCGACTGTTTTATTTTTAATTTTTTTATTTTATGATTTTTTTAAAAGAATATTTAAAATAAAAATCATTTTTTTAAATATAAACGTCATGTCCGAGATCAGCCTGGACCCGGATTTGGAATTTTCCAAACTGAAATAGGCCCAGAATCGACTCGTGCCCACGTTTACATGAAATAGAAGCAGAATATATATATATACCATAAAACATTTTGTTCGGTTTAGTAGATTTAACACTAATCCAAACCATGAACCGACTCAAATCATGCCATTCGATTATTTCATTTTCTTTTACGCTCCTCGAGAAAACACGTAGATGAGTTTATGCCATAAAACAAACTTGTTTAGAATACTCTGGAATGCACCTGAAAAATAATTGTACTAAATAAGAAAACCAAATTGTCAAGGGGTATGTGATGTGGATAAAACTTAATCACATAATATAAGATAATTTAAGTACAGCCGCATCAATGCACCATGCAACATTCAATTCAACTAACAAATTAATAAGCAGCAACGTAATCACATAATATACGATAATTTAAGTTCAGCCGCCTCAACTTGCACCATGCAACACTCAATTCAACTAACAAATTGATAAGTCAGCAACTTAATCACATAATATATGATAATTTAAGTACAGCCGCATCAACTTGCACCATGCAACATTCAATTCAACTAACAAATTAATAAGTCAGCAGTATATATATATATATATATATATAACAAGAATACTGGGGAATGCACCTGAAAATTAATTGTACTAAATAGGAAAACCAAATTGTTAAGAGGTGTGTGATGTGGATAAATTTAATCACATAATATATATATATATATATATATATATATATATAACGATAATTTACTGAAAAATCTCTGATCAGAAAGTTGAGTTTAAGTTCAATCCCTAAGTCATTCAAATTTATTTTGCAGTCCCTGAAACACAAAGTTTCTTATTTGTACCTCCCAAACTCTTTTAATTTTATTTTTGAAAATTTCTATTTCCAACTTTGTTCCTATTTCTCACGCATTGTTTTAACGCCTTTCCCCCTTCTTCTCCACCAATTTAACGCCATATCCCCCCTTCAAGTCACGAATATTTGCAAATTGGAAACCGACAGAGGAGCCGAAGCAACGCAAAGACGAAGAATTCATCTGTTTCGGGAAATATTTTGTTCGATTGAGCCATTATTTTGTTCTATTGTATTGAAAATTTAGTTGCAGTCGATGTTGTTTCAATTTGTACAATTTTCATACCTTTCTCTTTTATTTTTCACTAACTTCTCCCTATTTTATTTCAAAGTTCAACCTATATTATTAAAATCATATGTAATATATATACCACTTATTGGAAATCTAGACACGGGTTAGATTGCTATGATAATGTTTGATGAAAATATATGATCGAAAGTTCAATCTGGAGCAGAACACGAAAGCTTTTATATACCAATTAATAGGTTCGTAAAACATGGTTTAAAGTTTAGAGGGGGTGAATAAGCTCTTTTGAAACCTTTTTGTGTTTTAAAAACGATTTTAGGATTAACTCTGTTAGGAGTTAATTCCTAGGCCAATCCAATCTTCTCTTTTGTAAAATAAGTAAATTATGCAGAAAGATTACAATTGAGCAGTGAACCAAAAGAATGCGATGTGTGCAAACTGAAATAGTAAAAATAGTTTATAGACCCGAATTTGTTTATGAAAGTTCGAAGCAACACTTCTACGTCTCTCTTTCTTCCAATATGGAAGGATTTCCACTAGAAGGTTTTGATGTAGTATATACAATAATCCTAAACTCAGTCAGGAAGCACCCGTCTGAACTCTTAGTCACACTCGACAAACGACACACAAGCTGTAAAATCTCAAATACAGCACCCAGGCTGTGAAAACAAATTTAAAAATGCTTTTCGAATATATGAATTGTTTGGTATAAAATCCTATAGTATATAGCACTCAACTGAAATACTAGAAGGAATATTCAAATAGAAACAATGAAAAACAATCTTCTGATTGTAAAATAAAAATTCGCAGGTGTAGTTGCTCGGATTGCGTTTGTAGTTTAAAGCTTCTCATTTGTATTGACGTAGTCTCTCCTCATCTTTTTCTACACTTGAACTTCCTTTTATACTCTCGGGATTCGAATAGTAATAAATGTATCCTGTAGATACATTTTGGGGTTCTTGTCCCCGCAGTTAATGGGCATTTAACGATCTTCCTTTGATCCGTACTGCTCCATTTAATGTTTTCTCAAAGTAGCATGTCTTGTTTACGGTTAGACTCTGAGACATCTGATATTATTCTGAAAAACATATATGCTATACTCCTTCTATCAAGTCATTGACTCGAAGACCGCTCTATTTAACTTTCTTCCTAATTTGATCCGGACCTAATCTGATCTACGGAGCTCCACATACTCTGTTCTACTCTTAATTTATTTCAAAGCTCCGCTCCGATCTGACCCGTTCTGTTGAAGCTCCTAAGCTGATCTTTTCTCTCCTAAACTTCTATATGAATTGTTTTAGGGCTTGAAAGCACTTGATGAACCTGCTATGATCTGTATCAATCTGTTCACGAAGCTCCACCCATATCTGATCTGATTGCCCTTCTGAACTGGTCCAAAGGCTAAGCTCTTCTTACTTGGCGTGATCTGATCTGAACTGTTCTGATGACTAAGTTGAATTTACTTAGCGTGTTTTGGTTTGTTACGGTTCCTATGCCTGATCTGATCTGATAGCCTCTGAATTTATTTTTCTCTTCACCAAACTTAGAATATTTTCCCAACATGGTGAATCAGAGGTACAAATTCGTTGTTGCAAGCCTAATACGGCTTCAATTCACTCATGAAATTACTAATAGGAAGGGGAGTATCGTGACTTCTTCGCGTGTATATCATCAACTATTCATCTTTGGCCATCATTTATGCACAATAAAAAAATTACACAAATAATTTTTATCCTTAAATATAATTTTAATATTGGGAAAGTAGATTAAATCATAAAAGGCTCAACATCATAAAAGCAACAATGATAGTCTAAAATGACAACAAGTTCAACAGAGTAAATAAATGATTTCCCAAACATAAATATGGAATTTTGAAAAACACTGTACAACCATTATGTAGTAGCTTTTTTCGTATTATGTTTCACTACTTTTTCCCCATTATCACCTTTGGATTGGGAAATCACTCTTATTCTACCAATGTTCTTCAAAAACTTCGAGATTATAAGAAATCAAACAAATGCATCGAAACATGAATATCAGAAATCAAACTAACAACAAATACATTAGTGATCATATAATAGTTCCTACAAACACAAGCTGATAAGTCCATAACTCAAAGCCTAATTTTATTTAAAAGAATGTGCTATTGAAGAACAATTGCTAAAAACAATCAGAAAATCAACATCTTATCCTGCAATGAAAGTGTTCAGCTATAAAAATCATCAAAATATCACTTCATAATGGTCGAAAGATTATATATGAATGATTATTTGGTTCCATATATCGAACGTGATATGTTTGATAAATTTGATAATAATAGAACTTCAAAATAAAAAATCTTGGAAAAATGTTAAATGTAAAAATAATCTAATTAGTATATGAGTTTTCTTACTACATTTTGTGTATTATTGAAAATTTATTTTGCAGTCCCTGAAACACAAAGTTTCTTATTTGTACCTCCCAAACTCTTTTAATTTTATTTTTGAAAATTTCTATTTCCAACTTTGTTCCTATTTCTCACGCATTGTTTTAACGCCTTTCCCCCTTCTTCTCCACCAATTTAACGCCATATCCCCCCTTCAAGTCACGAATATTTGCAAATTGGAAACCGACAGAGGAGCCGAAGCAACGCAAAGACGAAGAATTCATCTGTTTCGGGAAATATTTTGTTCGATTGAGCCATTATTTTGTTCTATTGTATTGAAAATTTAGTTGCAGTCGATGTTGTTTCAATTTGTACAATTTTCATACCTTTCTCTTTTATTTTTCACTAACTTCTCCCTATTTTATTTCAAAGTTCAACCTATATTATTAAAATCATATGTAATATATATACCACTTATTGGAAATCTAGACACGGGTTAGATTGCTATGATAATGTTTGATGAAAATATATGATCGAAAGTTCAATCTGGAGCAGAACACGAAAGCTTTTATATACCAATTAATAGGTTCGTAAAACATGGTTTAAAGTTTAGAGGGGGTGAATAAGCTCTTTTGAAACCTTTTTGTGTTTTAAAAACGATTTTAGGATTAACTCTGTTAGGAGTTAATTCCTAGGCCAATCCAATCTTCTCTTTTGTAAAATAAGTAAATTATGCAGAAAGATTACAATTGAGCAGTGAACCAAAGAATGCGATGTGTGCAAAC
>KQ988429.1:246432-264411 GCA_001598015.1 Dorcoceras hygrometricum | reverse complement strand
AACACCAGAGCATATGCGACATCCGGTCTAGTTGAGTTCATGCCATACATAATACTACCTATCGCCGAGGCATATGGAACACGTTCCATACTCTCTATCTCCTCATCAGTCTTTGGACACATAGACTTAGATAGAGTGATCCCGTGGCACATAGGTAGGTGTCCTCTCTTGGACTCTTCCATATAGAACCTCTCAAGTATGGTATCAATGTAGGTAGCTTGGGTGAGTTCGAGCATCCTTTTCGATCTATCCCGATAGATATGTATTCCAAGAATATAGGATGCTTCACCCATGTCCTTCATCGAGAATCTACTAGACAACCATAATTTAGTTGACTGCAGCATTCCTACATCATTCCCAATGAGTAGAATGTCATCAACGTAAAGTACAAGGAATGTCACAGCGCTTTTAACTACCTTCTTATATACACATGGCTCCTCAGGATTATTGATGAAACCAATTTCCATAATTGTTTCATCGAATCTCAGGTTCCAACTCCTCGATGCTTGTTTGAGACCGTAGATCGATCTCTGAAGTTTGCATACCTTATGCTCACTTCCTACAGATGTGAAACCTTCAGGCTGCGTCATATAGATATCTTCCTTAATGTCTCCATTAAGGAACGCAGTTTTCACATCCATTTGCCATATCTCATAGTTGTACCATGCGGCTATGGCTATTAATATTCTAATCGACTTGAACATTGCCACTGGTGAGAAGGTTTCATCATAGTCAACACCTTGCCTTTGAGTGTAACCTTTCGCGACCAGTCGTGCCTTGTATTAATTACCTTACTATCAGGCCTAAGTTTCCTCTAGTATACCCATTTGCACCCAATAGGAACAATTCCTTCGGGAGGATTAACGTGAGTCCAAACTTGGTTCGCATGCATTGAGTCAAACTCAGACTACATTGTTTCAAGCCACAAATTAGAATCAGCATCGAAAATTGCCTCCTTGAGAGTCCTTGGATCACATCCAACAACTTGATCACTCTGATCATCTTCAAGAAGGAAACCATATCTTTCAGGAGCCCTAGGAACCCTTTCGGATCTCCTAGGTGCGACCATTTCTGGTACTCGCTCTGGAGGCGCAGGAGATTCACTTGGTACCTCAGTTGGTTCTCGAACCTCTTCGAGTTCTACTATTTTGCCCTTTCTATCAAGTAGAAATTCCCTTTCCATAAAGGTGGCATTCCTAGAAACAAAAACTTTTGTTTCGTTGGGATAGTAGAAGTAGTATCCAATGGAATTCTTTGGATACCCAACGAAGTAACATAAGATGGATCTCGTATCCATCTTATCTCCCACTGTCTGCTTCACGTAAGCAGGACATCCCCAAATCCTCATGTATCAGTATTTGGGCGGTTTGCCCATCCATATCTCATATGGAGTCTTATCCACTGCCTTGATATGGACATTGTTCAACAATATTACCGCCGTTTCGAGCGCATAGCCCCAAAACGAGGTAGGAAGCTCAGTGAAGCTCATCGTAGATCGAACCATGTCCATCAAGGTTCGATTACGATGCTCCACTACACCATTGAGATGTGGTGTGGCCGGAGGGGTCCATTACGAGAGAATCCCATTCTCTTTAAGATAGTCTTGAAATTCAGAACTTAAGTATTCACCACCTCGATCGGATCGAAGTGCTTTAATACTCTTTCCTAGCTGATTTTCTACTTCAGCCTTGAATTCTTTGAACCTTTCAATGGATTCAGACTTGTGCTTCATTAAGTACAAGTACCCATACTTAGAGTGATCGTCGGTAAAGGTGATGAAGTATGTGTGACCGTATTTAGTACCAATACTAAGCGGACCACACACATCAGTATGGATCAAATCCAATAGGCCTTGGGCACGTTCAGGCTTGCCCTTGAAGGGTTGTTTAGTCATCTTTCCCTTGAGACAAGATTCACAAGTTGGTAGGGAGTTAATGTCTGACAGATCAAACATATCACTCCTAACTAACTTGTTCATCCTACTTAGAGAAATATGACCTATCCTAGCGTGCCAAAGTTGTGCTGGGTTTAAGCTATCGTATTTCCTTTTAATTGTTGTTGTATGTGTTTCCACATCGCGAGTTGGAACGTCTTTTAATTTTAAGGTGTATAAATCGTTTTCGTGTTCCCCAATTCCAATTAAACAATCATTCTTGTAAATATTGAAAATCGAATTAGCAAACATACAAGAATATCCATCACTATCAAGCATAGAGACAGAAATAATGTTCTTTATTCATTCGGGAACAAACAAAACGTTTCTCAATAACAACTTAAAATCAGAAGACAGAAATAAATAAACATCTCCTATAGCTACTGCAGCAACTCTTGCTCCATTACCAAGCCTGAAGTGGGTCTCACCCTCTCTAAGACGTCGGCTTCTTGTCATCACCTGCAAATCATTGCAGATATGAGATCCACATCCGGTATCAAGTACCAAAGAATTCGAATTAAGAGACATATTTATTTCGATATAGAACATACCTTTAGCAGTTCGCAACTGCTCGAGGTACTCCTTGCAGTTCCTCCTCCAATGCCCAGGCTTGTGGCAGTGGTGGCAAACATCCTCGGACATGTTTGGCTTGGAAGCCTTTGCCTTGGGCTTCTTAGTTGGATTTTCCTCCTTCGCAGGGGCTAACGCTTCTTACCCTTGTGTCTGGGCCCCTTCTTCACAGAGGAAGAAGAGCCCATAAGGAGGACGGGCTTGTCCTTCTTTATGGTTCCCTCAAACTCGACCAGCATGTTAACCACCTCTTCAAGGGTGGCTTCCAGCTTGTTCATGTTGAAGTTGACCACAAAGGGGTCGAATGCAGCGGTTAGTGAGAGGAGAAGCACATCCACAGACATCTCGTGTGGAAGTGTGATATCAAGGCCCGCCAGCTTTTCAACGAGCCCAATCATACGAACCCCATTCTCGTGGACCGAAGTCCCATCGCGCATGCGGCTTGTTATAAGCTCCTTGACAACGGTGAACCTCTCATGTCGAGAGTTCTCCCCATATAGTTCCTGAGATGAAAGAGTATGTCAGCAGCATACTTCGTCTTCTCAAAGCGCCGTTGCATTTCGTTGGACATCGATGCCATCACATAGCATCGAGTCTTAAGCTCGTCGTCCCACCATTGTTTAAGCGTAACTAGCTCCTCAGGGCTGATATCGGCAGGGTCTTCCTTCGGAGGGCTCTTCTCTATCGTATAGAGATGTTTCTCCGAAGCCAACACAATGTTGAGGTTTCGAAGCCAATCTTGGTAGTTCAGACCGGTGAACTTGTTGCTATCCAGTATAGCAGCGAGTGGGTTTTTGATCGAAGAAATTTTGTAAGCAGTTATACTGAAAAGAAAACAGACATGCATCACTAACCATATATGAAATAACGCCAAGACATAAAACAAGATCATTAAGTTTTATGAATTACCCTCCCACTATTTTAACGATTTCACCACTCTCTAATGAAATCGAGAAAGCAAGTTTCCTTAGTGGGTACACAGAGTCCAATCAAGTGATCATGGTCCTGAATAATATCAGCCAACCATGACCCTTAAAAGTAGAGTTAAATTGCAACCGATGCAACCTCCATGTAATTTACCTCACGTCCAGTAAGGGCCCAATAATATGACGCCGTTTACTATCACGTGTCAAGATGACCCACCAATGTTGAGTCGTGAAGGACCGTCCCCTTAACATCCGCAATAATATGAGTCAACGTTAAAGGGAGTTCCAACCGACTCACAACAATTGTCAATGGCGTGGACAGCTTTCCGGCATACATAACCCCCTCAATAATATGAGTCGGGCCATGTATGCGGGTAGCATCGGCGTACACCCATTGTTGATGGAAGGTAGGGATAATTTAAACAGATTTAAATTCCCTTTAGTTTATCGAATAAACTTTTATCTTGATATCAGTTTTAAATCGTATATAAAACGAGGGATTTTATTTTTGAAAATTTTGGTCTCATGCAATTTTAAATCACAATTTAAAACATGCGGATTCAACATATATCAAATATATAAATAACTTTGGATGATCGATCGCGAGAGCTATGCGGTCCGTGGTTGCCAATCACGGACCTGGGTCCAATCCTAGGTGAAATGCAACATGCAATGCAATCCTATTACAATTGCTTTCGGTTTTACAGATCTTCGGTCTTCAATATCTTTGATCGTCATCGGCCCACCATCTTCAAATGTCCTCCCACTAATTCTAGTAATTTACAATTAAATTTCCATGACACATAAGGGATACAATTTTAAGGGGTGGGAATGGGCCACAAACAGACCCACTTTATAAAATGATAATCAACAATATATTACAACCAAAATCGCAAAACCTAAAGCATACACCTAACATATTGGACACGGCTCTCGATCATCCCAAACATGCAATCAATCTAATTAATATGCATAAATTAAATAATCAAATTATTTACCACAAAATCATATTTTAATTATAAAATACGCATTTTATAATAAAATACGCAATTTTGTACGATAAAAAAAATATTTAAATCAACAAACTCATATTTTAATTATAAAATCATATTTCATAACTAAAATCATATTTTGCACTTTTAATTGCATCATATTGGGCTTAAAACAATTTTAGGCCCAAAATCTTAAAAACTTCAAAATCGGCCCAATATCGAATAAAATGTATTGAAGGATCCGAGCCTGAGCTCTGATACCACTGTTGGCGTACGGTGGCGGATACGGATCCCACTTCCCGGGGGCGCAGCGGAAATCAAAAATATCCCCAAAAAGCGTTCAATACATCAATATAAATCTACAAACATACATAGGGTGTTCATAGATTTGTTAACTTGCTGGCGTCTAGGCGCCTGGCTCCAACCAGATTTCAGAGGGAAAATCTGACTCTTGTCGGTAGGCGGCGGTAGATACTCCAATAAGGTCCACGACCGGAATCAATCTTCCTCCGTAAATCTGCACTATAAGACTTGACGGATTTTGCCACGGACGGAATCACCTCGTCACGGTGATCGAAACAAGTCCGATCACGAAATGGCCGACGGACGGCGGCGGCACACGGCGGCCGGCGGCGTGCGTGAGGTTGTGGAGAGGGGGCGGCCGAGAGTGTATATGGAGGCTAGGGTTTTAGTTATGAATCTAGTGATTAAAAGCCCTAATCAAACATTAGTATATATTAAATATACATGGGCTTGAACCGGCTTATTGGACATGGGTCAGGCCCAAGTCCATATGAACATTCGGTTCATTTAAATCACTGTGGTTTCATCATAACTCCGATCAACGATCAGATCGGACCGATCGACTCAGTTTCCAAAACTGATTATTATGATGTGAAAAACAATTTTTCAGATACCTAGTCCAAAATGACAGTTTTGCCCCTCAACAGTGGGAAATCGTAATTTGACCCCTGTTGACTTTTAGAAAGTCGCACTCCCTAAAATCCTCCTCCTATGCTCAACACATTGAGCTCAGTTTCCGTCCAGGAATCATGAATCCAGTACTTGTGTGACCCTCAATGGTTCAGGGATACAGCTAGCCGTGGGCCCACAACCATTGCAGCTCTGTAATCACAATTTCGGACTTGCCCATCGGATCATGGTAAAGTTCCTAGAAACGTCGCCCCATGATCCCCTAGGTATCACTGATAGTGCCTGCAAGAACCAATTGGTCGTGGTTAGCATACAGTACGGTCCTTTCTACACATATATCCCGATCAGATCAACGACCATTGGTAAATCGAGAGTCGCTATAGATCCGATAGCTATGCATACATCTTGGAGATCGAATAGTCACATCGCGAGTGTAACTAGGTAAACCCATTTACCTAAAACACATCCAGTACTCTGCCAATAGATTTATATACTATTATCCCCTCAGATAGCATAGGATATCCACGCATGAAAGAGAGCGGTGAATCCTCGACAACAAAGCATCGACTCCTACATGCGTCGGGACCTCACCCAATCCCTCCGCCTAATGACCCCAAGTGAGTCGGCAAACGGTTCAAAGTGAGGCGCCTATCATGTAGAGTCTCAATGGCGTTTCGAGTAGTGAGGACTAATCAGTACAACCAAGACCTCGGACTTATCCACTCGACAAATGTTAACCACTTGGAAAGTCCGAACGAGGATACTTCGATAGATCACCATGTCACTATCCATCTGCATGCTCAGAACATCACAATGTTCCCTATCAATGAAACATGGTACTTCGCATCGCAGATGCTAGTCTCAAGCTCGGGCGGCCTTATCCTCATTTTGACGGCCCAATCGACTAGGAACGAATTCAGAATGCACAATGACTATTAGATGTGTTTCATGATAGCCATCATATCCACTATCACATCTAACATACACTATGGTGCATTCTAGGTCTTTATCCAACGCAATTGTTAACATTATATAACATAATGAAAATAAATAATGCCATAAATAAATGCGTATTTCATAAATAAAGATTGTCATATACAAGATTCTATAAAACCCACACGCCACAAGTTGGCTAGTTGGGCATCTACTCTAACATTATCTTCTTACCCAAACCCTTGTTCGATAATGTTCACTTGAACGCTTCTTCTTGAGATTTCTGCCAATTCCAACCTTTGTTTTTGATGATTTTGGTGACGCTGAGTTCTCCTTTCCTATCTCTTTCGATTGCTACCCATTAGAGGACCTGAATTAGCGTTGGAGTAGAAGTGCGAAGATACTGGTGTTCGAAGCTTTTTGGAGAAGTCTGTTTCGTGTGTTCTCCTGCTGGTTTAAGCTTCGGGGTGAGCAATTATCGTTGAATTGAGCTTTGTCTAGTAGCTAATACCTGCGTATAATTGCTTAGAACCTGAGTATTGTTCTGGCCGTAGGTATTAGAGTCTACAGGTTCTTATTTATGCTTGAATTAAGCTGATTTCAGGCTTTGAAAAATATTCCAGCTTCCAGAGTCCTGTCGTGCATTTGAGGAATCTGTGAGGTAGAATTTGAGGATTGAAGGTACGAATTGAGCAGATTTAGCAGCTTAGAGAATGAAAATGACTATGATTGATGTTTTGAACCTGCTGATGTGATTATATGATTTTACGTGTTACAGTTTGCTGAATTGATTGAATTGTACATTCTGTTTCACGTATGAATTAATGTATGCATTGCGCATTGATGATTGATTGGAATACATGCATACATATTGAGCCTGACAGATTGACTGATGACCCGAGATTAGAGCCACGTTGTGACTGGCCGACTGAGTTGTCATGCCTGAAAAGTTCAACACTATCATCAGAGTGGTGACGACCGGATTCCAGTGTCTACCACCGAGCTGTGATGGGTTGACGGACCCTGAAGATCACGGACCGATGATTTCCACCGGCTGACTTGTTGTGCGAGTATAGAGGCTCGATTGATGTGATTGTCAGTTGACTTGCTGGTCTAGCTATTCGATCTTTGATAGCCCTCATGCATTCATGGCATTGATTATAGCATGTTGCATGTTAGCTGTTTAGATAGCTCTTCGTACTGAGGCTTGACCTCATATTTGTTTTCCTGCTTTTGTGTTGTTTGGGTCTGCGTTACCAATTTGCAGGATCTTCAGGTAACCAAGCTGGATAGAGTGGAGGTTCAGCTGGTCGATCCTCATTTCCATGAGTCCAAGTTATTTTATTTATGTATCGAACCCGGGGGATGCCCCTTGTCTTATGTATTTTGGGGACCTGTATTTGAATTGATAATTGTGTTACCTGTTTTATGTGAGTCTGAGTCAACTCATATTTTGATTATGAATATTTTGAATGTATGATTTTAAGTTCAGGTCTAATTTATTTCGAAAATTTTTAAGCCCGATTTTTGCGCTTCCGTGATTATGTGCTTAATTGTGTTATTATCTTGAGTAATTAGCATGGGGCCTGACATTTTCCGACCGGGTTTTCTTCTATTTTTTTGAGAGACTTAAGTTTTTTGGGATGATTTTGGGGTTGTAGGACTTTTATAGGTCACTGCCGGTGTATTCCCGATGTTCTGGTATATTTTGGTATTTTTCGATCGTGGGAGCCGCCGTCGGAGTGCTGTTGCTGCCGCTATCAGTCTCTGCCAGTGTCATAGTAAATTTCAGTGCTTGTATTGGTTTGTGGTATTTGGTCAAATATTTCAAGTTACGGATGGAACACTTGCTTGCATCTTTCATAGAGTTTGAAATATGTTCTATGTGTTTTTGAATGATACGTGTTTTTGCCTGTTCTTACTTGTTATTTAGGCGGATTCATTTATATCATAGCGTTGAGCATATGCATTTATGTTGAGCCTTATTTCCTTTGGCAGCTTTTGAGTTAACCTTCAGAGATCTGATTTGTAGTTTCATGGAGTGGTGTATTGTTTATCTCACTCACAATGAGCGCATTGAGATGGCCCGAATAACTACCAAACTCTCGATTGTGGTTATTACGGTTGGGGTGCTAGTTAGCACACCTCTGTTATTGAGATGAGATGGCTCGGGTAGCTCCTAGACTCTTGACAATGTAGCCACTTCGATTTTCTTGACCATTTTTGTTTGGCATCTGGTCTTGGTACCCGTTATATTTTTCAATCAGACAAGCATTGCATAACATATAACATATTCAGTCATACTTTGATTGCTATTTATCTGTTCTCGGTACTTGGTCTGACCCCATCCCTTTGGGGCTGCTTTGGTCGTGT
The DNA here is from genome assembly GCA_001598015.1 of Dorcoceras hygrometricum. NCBI lineage: Eukaryota > Viridiplantae > Streptophyta > Magnoliopsida > Lamiales > Gesneriaceae > Dorcoceras > Dorcoceras hygrometricum. The sequence continues at coordinate 255,751 of KQ988429.1, read as the reverse complement.
TGGTGATCATTGCAGGTCGTCCACGTGGTTCAGCTGCACTAGGTGGAGCGTCAGCTAGTGGATCCCCTTAGGGAGTCGATCGAGTGTCCTAGATATTGTATATTATATATTTTTATCTGAGTGTTTTACTAGGGTATGCCCTGTGTGGTTGTTACTTTTTGTTGATGATTTGATGTTTGGAGATTGGATGCAGTTTATTTCATAGCTTTTGCATGCTTCGTGAGCAGGACTAGCTCCTCATGTGTATCAAGTATGATTTTAAAGAACTTTTCTTGTGTTATGTCCTAATGACAGACTAGTTTCTATATTTTGAGAATACGCATATTTTAACTTCTTTTTTTGTTGCAGGCTCAAAAAAGCAAACATTGTAATTAGAGGGATTTATCAATTTAGATGAATCAGATATGGCATGAGCTGGATTGGATGCTTGAGCACTGAGCTGATCTGTTGAGGCATGCTGATACAATGGAACATTGCCGAGCTTGATCGAGAGTGCTGAACTGGATCGGGCGCGATCTATTTTGAGTGAAGCAGCTTGGATTCGAGATGTTTTGGGTGATGTAGACTGAGTGTTGCAAGTTGAATGGTTCGTATGAGCGGTGAGATATTTTGCTAGTGTTGTGCTGAGTTGTTAACGCGTGCTGAGCTATTGGAACAGTGTTGGATTTGATCGAGCATGCTGAGCTACTCGAGTTGCCTTGGGCTAATCGAGTTGTGTGCTGATCTAAGAGTTGTGAGCTGATCTGTTGATTGTGTTTATGGTAGCGTATCGATTTGGTAAGAAATGAATTGAGAGTCAGCTTGGAGTGGTACGGCATGTTACGAGCTGGTACCAGTTTAGAGGCCCGAGCTAGTCGGTGGTTACTGTAGATCAAATCACAGTATCTTAAGCTATATATTCTTAGGCTTTGACCAAGTGCTAGTCATTTTCCCAACACTTACATATTTTTGTACCTTCGAGAGCCCGAGTTATTACCCCTTTTGCGAAACCCTCGTTACTATTCACCGAATCTTATCTTCTTTGATATCCGTCGATAAACGTCTCCGCTTGGAGCATGGTTGGTACCGTTGGACTCCCCTCTCCAAACCCATCCTTTACTTACCAATTTCGGAACCAGTAGCTATGAGACCCGAAAGTTTAGAAGGATTAATTGAGTTAATTAATCCGGTTTTTTGGATTCATATTTGAGCGAATGAATCTGGTTGTCCAGCTTTGAGTCGATATGCTTGGACAATCTATAGGGTTTTGTATAAGTCCTGGAATAAGCTTTGGTTCAGTTAGAGTTTTGCCGCGGTATTTGTTCAGATGTGATGTTGGTCATCGCTGAGTGATTCGCGTTTAGCAGTCGCGATGGGATCTGTTGCCGCTGGTGTTCAGTTGTGAGCTAGCTTGTGCTGTAGCGAGTAGCTAAACTACGTCGTTTGGATTAGTTGGAATGAAAGCGTTTTGGTTTAGAAAGCGAAGCTCAGTTGAGAGCAGTGTTGGTATTCAGATTCGAGAGAGATCTGAGTGTTAGAGAGCGACGCCGTTTTGGGTTCAGATTTCTATTGCGCTAGAGATTCAGATTTGAGTAGCGGGTGACGTGTCCAGTTGCGACAGTAGATTCTGTGCGACATTGTTTGTTTAGGACGGGATCTGTTTTGGCGTAGAGTGAGATCTGTAGCGATATCTGGATTCGAGCGGGAATATCAGCCTTGTACCTTAAGTTGTCGATGGGATCTGTTCAGCAGACTTGAACATATTTGAGTTATATATAGAGAGCTTTGACCCTTGTCTATTATTGTTCCCGACACATAGATATTTCACGATAGTTAACTCTGTCGCGATACCCTAGATACTGTTCACTGAACCTTATCTTCTTCGATTGCCGATGGTAGACAGCTCCGATTGAAGTAAGAGTGGTAGCACTGGACTCCTCTTTATGAGACACTTCGTTTGATATTGCGTTTGGACGCTTGCTTGAAGCTGGTCGATAGTTAACTCTGTCGCGATACCCTAGATACTGTTCACTGAACCTTATCTTCTTCGATTGCCGATGGTAGACAGCTCCGATTGAAGTAAGAGTGGTAGCACTGGACTCCTCTTTATGAGACACTTCGTTTGATATTGCGTTTGGACGCTTGCTTGAAGCTGGTGAGGGGTGCGAAGACATCTCCCTTGTGTAGTCTGTTAGCGTTCCGTCCTAGCTTGTTGGGGTAAGTGCGGACCCTACTTTGTGTTTGTTTAGAGCTCTTTGTTTGAGATAGAGGGGTAGATTAGCGCTGGTCGAGTTCGTAGCTCCCAGCTGTTGCTTTTCTGTGTTTCGGTTCTTGAGTAGTTGTTGTGATTGGCTTAGCAGGTGTGAGATATGTATTGCTCGGGCCCCTGTCATATTAATTGTAGCACAGAAGACTTGAGGTACGGATGTGAGCTTGTTTTGGGTGATGATTCTTGCTGCTGTGTATGCCTTGCGTAATGTATATGTTTCTGTGTTGATCATTGCATCTATTGCATGCACGCATTTATCTCATGAGCTCAGATCTGTTGTATCCGTGCCTTGTTTATTGTTCTGTGCGTACCAGGATGCTGTTGAGGCCGAGCGGGTAACTCCCGTACCTCATCTCCCTGCTGGGATCTGTTAGCCACTATGAGCGGAGTGGGTAGCTCCCACATCTCATGAGTTGGGCAACAGTGGGTTGAGCTATGTTTTCATCTGGTACCGTGTGTTGGACGAGTGGGTAGCTCCCATATACTCACACACCCCGAGGCCACTGTTGTTCTGTTGTTCGGTTGTGTGACGCCCGAACCCAACGAGGCCACGAGAATTGGGGTAAATAAAAATTTTCGAATAAAATAAGGGCTAAAAGATAATTCGCTATAGGCTGTATTTCCTATAACATGAAAGAAACAAGACAAACGACAATCTCAAAAACCAGCAGGTACCTAACTTGCGCGCTAACTGCTAAAAATACATTTGCGGAAAAACAGTTTGTATTGATAATTGCAATTGCGATTACAACAGCTGATATTCTAAGTAAATATACAACCGCTGCTACTGATCTAATACAGTGCAATCTAATTCAAAACGCTACAACTGAGACACGGAAAACTTAGGCCTTGGATAAGCACAACACCCAGCGGCTGGTCTCAAGTTTCACCTGCTGTTCGTTCTTCAGCTGTCGTACCTGCACCATTTTAAAAGCTAGTGAGCCTAAAGGCTCACCAAGTAAAACCTGAGTAATAACAATTTCATAAACGCAGGCAGACATCTGAACATTCATAAATATTTCATAAAAATTTCGTTCGTGATATTAAAGACAGGGGATAATAGCCCAGCTCTAACACCATTTCCTTTTCTTTAGACTATGGCATATAAGCTCCTCATGGTCCGTTATGCACTTTGATCAAAATGACTCCCGATATCGGTTTTATCATATAGCTCGTTATGAAAGGGCAGCCGACATCTAGACAACTGCTCACCCTTCTCGTTGGTGACCGTCAACTATCTATGCCATAATCTTAAAATAAACTTTGTTCCCTTACATTCGTTCGTAAAACATTTCTGTAAATCATCGGGTTCCATTATTTTAAACATTTGCTCCCCATTTTAAAACCTTACTGTGTATCGAATTCGACTTTGGAAACATATCGTTGAAATGAAACTGGTGAAAGGAAAACCAGTCGCTAGAAAATGGAACAGCACTTATGAAACCTCTGCTGCTCGCAACTATCGCTAAAATGAACCAGCTGGAATAAACAGAAACCAGCTGCAAGATCTTTTACTAAGACAATCGTATTTAAATTAAACGATGTCGTTGAAGTAAATAATAGATATAACGAAAGACTATCTGCTGATATTTCATAACTTAAAGGAACGACGTCGTTAGCGCGTGAATCAGTCGCAAGGAAAAGCGCTAACACATATATATAAATAAATAGTATCAGTCGCAAGACTAATGCCAGCTGAAATGAACAGTACATAGAAACGAATAAAGCAACTGCTGAACTATCTCTATGGAATGCATCTGCTGATGAACAGTGCATCTGCTGATTTTATGAAAACAACGCAACTGCTGAATTCTAACAAAGGAATGCAGCTGCTAATTTTAACAAGGAAAGATGCGCCTGCTGGTGAACAGTGCATCTGCTGGAATTTACGAAAGACACTTGTAATATCGAAACAATGATCGCGCTACCAGCCGTCGCCTATTAAACCAGACTTTGTACTGATTCAACCAGCAACTACTGATTACACAATCATCAAATCCCGACATTACAACAAAGAGGAAAAAGATTCGTAAACATTATAACAATGCAGCTGCTGAATCTTAACAAGTAGATACAGCTGCTGGAACATAACTCGACATTTGTAACATCAAAACAACAACTATTCCATCAGTCGTTGCCTATCAAACCATACTTTATAATGATTCAACCAGCAACTACAGATTACACAGTTATCAAATTCTGATATTACAGCTATTGCGAGAAGAACATTCATACATTCTGGAAATAAATTCGAATCCTCGGTACATCTAAAACATTCATAACTTTCTGGAAAACATTTTGGAAGCATCATCATCATCAAAACATCATTTTCGAACCCATCTTTCTTTCCCTTTTTATGTATAAATCATTTCAAACATGAACTTTAAAAATATCTTAAACATACAGGCAAGCACATCCATAACAACAACAATATAAGCTTTAAATGGGGTAGGCAAAGGATCAGCATTTACTTGCCTTAAACATAGCTTTGCGACAACAGCTAGTTCCTGCAGAAAACATACAGGCAAGCACATCCATAACAACAACAATATAAGCTTTAAATGGGGTAGCAAAGGATCAGCATTTACTTGCCTTAAACATAGCTTTGCGACAACAGCTAGTTCCTGCAGAAATCCTCCCCTTGAGCAACGCACGAACTCTTCTGGAAATATTTTGAGGAACACTTTAAGATTTTTCTTTGCAAATGATGAAAATCTTACTTTGAAAACAGGTTTTTATATGTAAGGGATTAGTGGCAAGCTACTTGTGAAATCAAGCATGACACACCTCTAAAATTTAGTATAATTCCCTTCATATCATTTTAATTTGTAAAACACCAAACCTTCTCCTAAAGAAAGCATTTCACCTCCTTAAAAATATTTTCCAATCGATTTAAAATCCAGCTCGTGCATCGCTCATTGGAGTTGCCTGCTGGTACCAGCCGCAGCGCATCTTACCTGCTAACTTCAATAAATCAGCAGATACATAACATTTAAAATTGCCAATTTGGCCCATAAAATCAATAAAATGCATAAATGTGGTCCTATGGATTTTGGGGCGTTACAACTCTACCCTCCTTATTGAAATTTCGTCCTCGAAATTTACGTACCAAATTGGGTAAAGACTTAGCATATCAGCTTCTGTTTCCCACGTTGCTTCTCGCTCCGACTGGTTGGACCATTGTATCTTAACCATAGGAATACTACGGTTTCTTAATCTTCTAGTTTATCGGAGGAGAATTCTTTCTGGTCGCTCTTCGTAGCTTAAATCTGGTGCTAAATGCATCGGCTCATAACTCAGCACATGCGAAGGATGGGGAATATATTCCTCAAAGCTGATACATGAAAAACATTGTGCACTGCTGACATTTGTGGAGGCAGCGCTAGTCGATAGGCGAGCGTTCCTACCTTCTCTAAAATATCGTATGGTCCAATATACCTTGGACTCAACTTTCCTTTCTTTCCAAAACGCATAACTCCCTTCATTGGAGCTATTCTAAAAAATACCCGATCACCGGTTTCAAAATTCAGCTCCCTTCTTCGATTATCTGCATAACTTTTCTGCCGACTTTGAGCAGCTTTCATTCTTTCTCTTATTCTTGTAACAGCTGCTGCTGTTTATAACACAACATCTGGTCCCAAACCAGCTCTTTCACCAACTTCATCCCAATGAAGTGGTGTTCTACACTTTCTGCCATACAAAGCTTCATATGGAGCCATTTGAATCAAACCTTGAAAACTGTTATTGTAGGCAAATTCTACCAGTGGCAAATTCGCATCCCAACCTACTGAAAAATCCACAATACAAGCTCTGAGCAAGTCTTCTAAAATTTTAATCACCCTTTTCGATTGTCCATCAGTTTGAGGGTGAAACGCAGTGCTGAACGTCAATTATGTACCCATAGCCTTGTGTAGACTTTTCCAAAAGGCTGATGTAAACTTAGGATCTCTGTCCGATACAATTGAAACTGGAACACCATGTAATCTCACTATTTCTTTAACATACAATTCTGCGTACCTGCTCACCTCATATGTTGTTTTAACTGGTAAGAAATGAGCAGACTTAGTGAGTCGATCAATTATAACCCAAATGGAGTTATATCCTTTAACAGTCCTTGGTAATCTAGTCACAAAATCCATCGCTATACATTCCCACTTCCATTCGGGTATCGGCAGTGGTTTCAACAATCCTGCTGGTCGCTGATGTTCAGCCTTCACCAGCTGACACATCAAACATTCCGCTACTAATCTAGCAACATCCCTTTTCATTCCTGGACCCCAATACAACTGGTGGAGGTCCTTGTACATTTTCGTACTTCCTGGATGTACTGAATATGGAGCTGTATGAGCTTCTTTCAAAAGTTCAGCTCTCAAATCATCTACTTGGGGTACCCAGATTCTGCCCAAATACCTAACAATTCCATCTTCTGAAAAATAGAGACTGCTGCCTCTTTCTTTATCTTGTTTAACCCATTTCTTCAGTTGTTCATCTTGCTGCTGACCTTCTCGAATTTGATCAGGGCATAACCAAAAATTCATAATGGCCATACCTAGTTCTAAAGGTTGTTTTGTAAACATCAGTTGCCTTAATTTTCAGTTGGTGATATCCAGACCTCAAGTCGATCTTAGAAAATACTACTGACCCTCTCAACTGGTCGAAAAGATCTTCTATCCTAGGTAATGGATACTTATTCTTAATTGTCAATTTGTTTAACTAACAGTAATCTAATCTCAAACTCCCATCCTTTTTCTTAACAAACAACACAGGCGCTCCCCAGGGCGATGTACTTGGTCTAATAAACCCTTTCTCCAACAGATCTTGTATCTGTTCTTTCAATTCTTTCATCTCTGTTTGAGCTAACCAATATGGTAGTCTAGATACTGGAGCAGCTCCTGGAATTAGATCAATGGAAAACTCTAACTCCCTCTCTGGTGACAATCCATGAATATCTTCTGGGAAAACCTCAGGGAATTCATTTGCTACATCTACATTGGACAATTGGGGTCTATCTGTCGCTATTAAGGATGATATAATGGAAGGGACTTTATTAACTTGTTTGGCCAAAAATTGGAATGACTCTTTTCCTGGTGGGTTAACAGCTACTGCTCGTAGTTTAAAGTCAATTATTACCCCATACTTAGTTAGCCAATCTATTCCCAAAATCAAATCAAATTCTGGCATCGGCAACACAATTAAATCAGCAGTAATCTTATGCCCTTGAAGTTTAAGTTCTAAACTTCTAAACAATTCGTGCGAAACCAGCTTTTCTCCTGATGGTACCGACACACAATAACCTATCATTACTTGCTCCGGCTGGATAGACAATTTCTTAACAAACTCAGCAGAAATAAATGAATTCGTAGCTCCTGAGTATAACAAAGCTAGAGAAGGAAATCCAGCTATTGAAATTTCACCTGTGACCACTGTTGAGTCTGGAGGAGCTTGATCAGCTGTCATGACAAAGGCTCTGCTGGTCACCAGCTGCTTGAATTTTGGACAATTCTTCATAATATGTCCAGGCACTCCACATTTATAGTGATGGATCTGTTTTGACAGATCCTAATTAAGTTTTGAATTACACAAAACCTGTTATTGTGTTTCTAACAATTCCACTTAAGTGTACAGGTTTTAGGAACGAAGAAGAATATCAGCAGGAAGAAGCTTATTGAGCAAAGAAGATAAGCAGCTAAATCTGTCCAGCCGATGGTTCGCAATATAAAGAATCAGCAGTTGGTTTGGTGAATTCATTTAGACGGCAGCTGGATTAGCAATGGAGACGTCCAAAGTTGAATCAGCTGTTCGTAATCAGGCGGAGGACAAGTTGAACCAGCTGGAGCATAGTGAACCAGCTGGAACGATAACAACCAGCTGCAAGCGCTAAAGAGAAAAGATGAACCAACTGGTACATGAGTTGAGAAGTCTGCTGGAGAATTAGATCGAAGAAGAAGATTCCATGTGCAAGTTAATGTTGACGAATCTGTTAGCAGTCGCGATTATAAGTACTGTTGATGAATCTATTGACAGTCGCTATTCATGAAGCTAAGAAGAATCGCAAGCTGGAGCTGGAACGATAAAGATCAGCTGGAGCGCTAAGCGTAGATGACATCAGCAGTGACGTCATCATTCAACAGGAAGCTACAGTGATCAGCAGGAAGCTATCAGCAGATGGTTTAGCGTTGATGACGTCATCGATGACATCATCATAATCAGCAGGTGGTTTGAGTCCAGCAGTCGCAAGATACCAGCAGGTAGCTTGTACATCCAGACGCAAGAGAGAAGCAACGTCGTAGAGGAGGAAATCCAGTCGCAAGCTACTGTTCACCAGCATATGCTATTTGGAGATAGCGATAGCAAAATGATGTCGTTTACATAAGTTGATACGACAGCGTTTTGCTCTTGCGCTAAAGATTCAGCAGATGCTCTTTGCCTTGATATCCAGCAGTCGCAAGAAACCAGCAGGAAGCTACAGTTCATCCATACGAGAGCTTCAGCGTTATATTTAACCAGTCGAGGATGAATAACAAACGATGTCGTTTGAATAAGTTGATACGACATCGTTTGATCTACCAGTCGTTGGAAAATCCAGTCGCAAGCATTTGAAACCAACGACTGGACAATCAGCTGGAAGCATATGTTTAATACCAGCTGGACAACCAGATGCAAGCAACAGCAGCATCCAGTCATGAGCTACAATGAACCACCTGTTGCTTTGTATCCAGTCGCAAGATTTATCCAGTCGAGAGCTACAGTGGATCCAGTCAAAGGCTACAGTGCTTTGCATATCCAGTCGACAAAGAATTCAGTAGAAGCACAAAGCAGTAGTAGACATGGATCAGAAGCGAAGCAGTTGACAATTTACGAGAGCTGGATGTCAACTGCTGAGCTCAATGTTTTAATATAGAACCGGTTTTTCGCTTGATGAACTGTCGGGATGCGCGAGTCCCGGGCAGATGCCAAGCTTCTATTTTCATTGTGCTATAAGATCACTTGGAGCGAGGCTCAGTGACAAGCACATGGGGCGAGATAGAAGAAGGAAAAAACTGAGCTTTTATCTGTACTGGTTTTTCATAT
>KQ988429.1:235191-246077 GCA_001598015.1 Dorcoceras hygrometricum | reverse complement strand
TTTTGATCCTATTTTCGGACCAACAAGTGGTATCAGAGCAGGTTTGTTCTTGAACGAGCACTAATTTGAAAACACATGTGCTATGATTTTAAATGTTTTAACTGTTTTGAGAAACTTATTTTATGAAGGCCAGATCTGTTTTTATATAGAACCGGTTTTTCGCTTGATGAACTGTCGGGATGCGCGAGTCTCGGGCAGATGCCAAGCTTCTATTTTCGTCGTGCTATAAGATCACTTGGAGCGAGGCTCAGTGACAAGCACATGGGGCGAGATAGAAGAAGGAAAAATCTGAGCTTTTATCTGTACTGGTTTTTCATATATTTAAGTAACTCAGTAGCACTTGTTCATTTGAAATATTTCGATGCTCTTATGTATTTTAAAATGATCTGTTTTGCGGATTCCAGCTGATGCCCAAAAGTTTGTTTTTAAATGATTTGAGCTCATGTTATAAAAGACAGGGAGAGTGGCGTCACTATCGTTTATAATTTTGAGTTATGCATCAGTTTTGCTTTTGAAAATCATATATTGTCGCATACGGTGCTTCCCAAATGCTGTTTTTGCTTTTCAAATTTAAAACTCCTGCTTTTACGTTGTTTTTGTTGAAACAGTGTAGGGAGAGTTTTGTTTTAAATCTCGGGAAGACCAGCAGTTCGATCTCTTTTTGATTCCCACAAAAAGGGAGAGAATTGTTAGAACATGCATCGTTTATTTAAGGTTTTGTGTAAATCAAAAAGGGAGAGATTGATGGATCTGTTTTCAGATCCTAATTAAGTTTTGAATTACACAAAACCTGTTATTGTGTTTCTAACAATTCCACTTAAGTGTACAGGTTTTAGGAACGAAGAAGAATATCAGCAGGAAGAAGCTTATTGCGCAAAGAAGATAAGCAGCTAAATCTGTCCAGCCGATGGTTCGCAATATAAAGAATCAGCATTTGGTTTGGTGAATTCATTTAGACGGCAGCTGGATTAGCAATGGAGACGTGCAAATTTGAATCAGCTGTTCGTAATCAGGCGGAGGCCAAGTTGAACCAGCTGGAGCATAGTGAACCAGCTGGAACGATAACAACCAGCTGCAAGCGCTAAAGAGAAAAGATGAACCAACTGGTACATGAGTTGAGAAGTCTGCTGGAGAATTAGATCGAAGAAGAAGATTCCAGGTGCAAGTTAATGTTGACGAATCTGTTAGCAGTCGCGATTATAAGTACTGTTGATGAATCTATTGACAGTCACTATTCATGAAGCTAAGAAGAATCGCAAGCTGGAGCTGGAACGATAAAGATCAGCTGGAGCGCTAAGCGTAGATGACATCAGCAGTGACGTCATCATTCAGCAGGACGCTACAGTGATCAGCAGGAAGCTATCAGCAGATGGTTTAGCGTTGATGACGTCATCGGTGACGTCATCATAATCAGCAGGTGGTTTGAGTCCAGCAGTCGCAAGATACCAGCAGGTAGCTTGTACATCCAGACGCAAGAGAGAAGCGACGTCGTAGAGGAGGAAATCAAGTCACAAGCTACTGTTCACAAGCAGATGCTATTTGGAGATAGCGATAGCAAAATGATGTCGTTTACATAAGTTGATACGACAGCGTTTTGCTCTTGTGCTAAAGATTCAGCAGATGCTCTTTGCGTTGATATCCAGCAGTCGCAAGAAACCAGCAGGCAGCTACAGTTCATCCAGACGAGAGCTTCAGCGTTATATTTAACCAGTCGAGGATGCATAGCAAACGATGAAGTTTTTTTGTATAAGTTGATACGACATCGTTTGATCTACCAGTCATTGGGAAATCCAGTCGCAAGCATTTGAAACCAACGACTGGACAATCAGCTGGAAGCATATGTTTAATACCAGCTGGACAAGCAGACGCAAGCAACAGCAGCATCCAGTCGTGAGCTACAATGAACCAGCTGTTGCTTTGTATCCAGTCGCAAGATTTATCCAGTCGAGAGCTACAGTGGATCCAGTCAAAGGCTACAGTGCTTTGCATATCCAGTCGACAAAGAATTCAGTAGAAGCGCAAAGCAGTAGTAGACATGGATCAGCAGCGAAGCAGTTGACGATTTACGAGAGCTGGATGTCAACTGCTAAGCTCAATTCAAATGGCGAAAACGACAAGAAGCCTGCAAAAGAAAAGGACACAAGTACTATTCCCTGTCGGTACTTTACAGAACACTTTTGAACGGGAAGAATTTTGTGTCCAACGGGATTAATTTGAACAGAGGCTATATACGCGAAGGCAACGCCATTGAAGAAGGATGATGAGTGGACGAGAAGACGCTGGTGAGAGAGTTGTTGTCGCACAGAAAAGAAAATCAATAGAAGACAACAACAGAGGGAAAATGAATCTGAAGTGAAGCTGTCAATTACCATTCGTGAGAGAGCTTAATTGCAGTTGACAGTGGAGCTAGAATTAGCTTATTAGAGCTTTTCCCTAGTGTGTGAGAAACAGAGAGTTGAGCGTTTCATTGTATAAAATCTCACACATAGAGATTCATTCACATTGTATTGGTGAATGAATCTCAAAAAGGGGAGATGTAGGACATTGAGGTCCGAACTTCCAGAAACAAATATGCTGTGTATCGTATCTCTTTTATTCATTCAGCACTAGCATTATTCTAGCACGCATAACACACGCATACAATTCAGCACACAAGCACAGTAAGTCTCGAACAGATTTATGTTGTACATAAATCTGTTTGAGTTGTTTTAAAATATAGGATTCAGTTCTGGTATTTTCCGCATGATTTTTAAATCATACCAGATCTGTCTCCGGTGCTCTTGTTTATGTTAAATGTTCAAGAACCTTGAGCTATTGCAGCTCCAAGAAGCGCTGAAAATTTTTAAACGCAAATTTTAAATCAGCGGCTGCTAAGTTCCTTTGAAAAACAGGGACCAACATATAGCAGACGTTTTGTCAAAGTCTGCATTGCCCCAAATGATTCTTATGGCATTTAGGACATTCTTTTCTATCATTACCAGCAGTAACAGAGCTTATAGGCTGAATTTGTAGAGGCTTTTGCTCCTGAGGCCTCTGCTGGTTCTTGTTCTGTTTCTTGAATGGCCTCGGGTCCTTCTGCTGAAAGGCTTGTCTCTTTTTCTACCTTTCTTCATCAAGATCTTTCCAATCTCTTTCGATTTGCAGGGCTCTATCCACTGCTTCCCTGTAAGTTCTTGGTACTGACAACCTCACATTCATTTTGAACATTGGTTTCAACCCTTCTATGAAGTGACTCAATTTCTCTTCTGGGTCACTTCCTATCAGTGGCACGAAATATCACCCTCTTTCAAACTTCCGCACATACTCCTGTACGGTTAAACTCCCTTTCTTGAGGGTCAAAAATTCCCTCTTCAATTCAGAACTTTTTCCAGCCGTAAAGTATTTCTCATAGAATACTCGCTTGAAATCTGCCCAAGTGAGGTTCAGCAGATCCACAGACAACTTGGCTCCTTCCCACCAAATCATCGCATCTTCCCTTAACATGTAGATAGCGCACCTTGGCCTATCTAATCAGACATTTGGAGGTACTCAAAAATAACCTCCATGGATTTGATCCAACTCTCTGCAACTAGTGGATAAGTAGTTCCACTAAATTCCTTAGGCTTCTGGCGCCTAAATTTCTCTTGGGGGTCATCGTTACTTGGTCCCCTGCTGCTGGATGATTGGCCATTACCTCTATTGTTATTCAGTTCTACCAGCATTCTTAACAGTTGTGTGATATTAGCATTATTATCACTCTTAGTTTCTTCTAGAGGAATACTGCTTCTAGTTCTTCCTCGTCCTCTTCCTGACATCTTATATTCTATAGCCCGTAATCCACCACATACATATATCATAACATGCTAAATAATTTAAAGACAATGCTCTGAAAATAAACTCACAACTTAGAAGAACAGACGATGAACATTGATCCAGCTGATGGTGCGTGTGTTTATCTCAGGAACGTTGCTCTGATACCATGTTGTGACGCCCGAACCCAACGGGGCCACGAGAATTGGGGTAAATAAAAATTTTCGAATAAAAGAAGGGCTAAAAGATATTTCGCTATAGGCTGTATTTCCTAAAACATGAAAGAAACAAGACAAACGACAATCTCAAAGACCAGCAGGTACCTAACTTGCGCGCTAACTGCTAAAAATACATTTGCGGAAAAACAGTTTGTATTGATAATTGAAATTGCGATTACAACAGCTGATATTCTAATTAAATATACAACCGCTGCTACTGATCTAATACAGTGCAATCTAATTCAAAACGCTACAACTGAGACACGGAAAACTTAGGCCTTGGATAAACACAACACTCAGGTACTGGTCTCAAGTTTCACCTGCTGTTCGTTCTTAAGCTGTCGTACCTGCACCATTTTAAAAGCTAGTTAGACTAAAGGCTCAGCAAGTAAAAGCTGAGTAATAACAATTTCATAAACGCAGGCAGACATCTGAACATTCATAACCATTTCGTAAACAATTCATTCATAATCTTAGAGACAGGGGATAATAGCCCAGCTCTAACACCATTTCCTTTTCTTTAGACTATGGCATATAAGCTCCTCATGGTCCGTTATGCACTTTGATCAAAATGACTCCCGATATCAGTTTTAGCATATAGCTCGTTATGAAAGGGCAGCCGACATCTAGACAACTGCTCACCCTTCTCGTTGGTGATCGTCAACTATCTATGCCATAATCTTAAAATAAACATTGTTCCATTACATTCGTTCGTAAAACATTTCTGTAAATCATCGGGTTCCATTATTTTAAACATTTGCTCCCCATTTTAAAACCTTACTAAGTATCGAATTCGACTTTGGAAACATATCGTTGAAATGAAACTGGTGAAAGGAAAACCAGTCTCTAGAAAATGGAACAACACTTATGAAACCTCTGCTGCTCGCAACTATCGCTAAAATGAACCAGCTGGAATAAACAGAAACCAGCTGCAAGATCTTTTACTAAGACAATCGTATTTAAATGAAACGATGTCGTTGAAGTAATAACAGATAGAACGAAAGACTATGTGCTGATATTTCATAACTTAAAGGAACGACGTCGTTAGCGCGTCAATCAGTCGCAAGGAAAAGCGCTAACACATATATATAAATAAATAGTATCAGTCGCAAGACTAATACCAGCTGAAATGAACAGTACATAGAAACGAATAAAGCAACTGCTGAACTATCTCTATGGAATGCATCTGCTGATTTTATGAAAACAACGCAACTGCTGAATTCTAACAAAGGAATGCAACTGCAAATTTTAACAAGGAAAGATGCGCCTGCTGGTGAACAGTGCATCTGCTGGAATTTACGAAAGACACTTGTAATATCGAAACAATGATCGCGCTACCAGCCGTCGCCTATTAAACCAGACTTTGTACTGATTCAACCAGCAACTACTGATTACACAATCATCAAATCCCGACATTACAGCAAAGAGGAAAAACATTCGTAAACATTATAACAATGCAGCTGCTGAATCTTAACAAGGAGATACAGCTGCTGGAACATAACTCGACATTTGTAACATCAAAACAACAACTATGCCATCAGCCGTTGCCTATCAAACCATACTTTATAATGATTCAACCAGCAACTACCGATTACACAGTTATCAAATTCAGATATTACAGCTACTGCGAGAAGAACATTCATACATTCTGGAAATAAATTCGAATCCTCAGTACATCAAAAACATTCATAACTTGCTGGAAAACATTTTGGAAGCATCATCATCATCAAAACATCATTTTCGAACCCATCTTTCTTTCCTTTTTCATGTCTAAATCATTTCAAACATGAACTTTAAACATATCTTAAACATACAGGCAAGCAGATCCATAAGAACAACAATATAAGCTTTAAACGGTGTAGCAAAGGATCAGCTTTTACTTGTCTTAAACACAGCTTTGCGACAACAGCTAGTTCCTGCAGAAATCCTCCCCTTGAGCAACGCACGAACTGTTCTGGAAATATTTTGAGGAACACTTTAAGATTTTTCTTTGCAAATGATGAAACTCTTACTTTGAAAACAAGTTTTTATATGAAAGGGATTGGTGGCAAGCTACTTGTGAAATCAAGCATGACACACCTCTAAAATTTAATAAAATTCCCTTCATATCATTTTAATTTGTAAAACACCAAACCTTCTCCTAAAGAAAGCATTTCACCTCCTTAAAACATTTTCCAATCGATTTAAAATCCAGCTCGTGCATCGCTCATTGGAGTTGCCTGCTGGTACCAGCCGCAGCGCATCTTACCTGCTAACCTCAATAAATCAGCAGATACATAACATTTAAAATTGCCAATTTGGCCCATATAATCAATAAAATGCATAAATGTGGTCCTATGGATTTTGGGGCGTTACAGGTTGTATCTTTTCTTGATCAGATTTGAGACTCCATGGTTCCCTGTGTTTCGGTTGTAGCCTTGTTCTCATGCATAGCATTTGCATATTACTTGTTGCTTTCCAATTGCCGTTTTATGCTGCTCTCTATACTGGGGTTTGACCCCATGTCCCTCTGGGGCTTGGTGTTGTTTGCCTATGTATGTGTTTTCAGGTTATCATGGTTACTCTGATGATCGTGGTGTAGACCCAGCTGGAGGTGTCCCAGGAGGTGGTTAGAGTATCCCAGTTAGCGTATAGCATATATGTATAAGCACTGTTAGCCGGGGGATGCCCTGTGCTTTATTGTATTCCGTTGTTTTCTGTAGTGCTTGTATCTATTGAATGATGTACTGTTGTACTTAGTTATTTTAATTACAAGGATATTTTGAGTATTACGGTATTTTAAATTATGTATTCTTCAGTCAGGCCAAGCGAAAATTTTAGCCACTATTTTATTGATTCCGCTAGTTTTTGCGTGATTTAACTCTGTGTTTGTGCACGAGGCTTGACAGTAGCTGTCGGAGAGAGAGTGTGATCGTAGTCGAAGTTTACGACTTTTCGCTATTTCTGACCGAGTTGTTCTTTGGTTCCGGTAGTGACTTCTGGTAAGTGATTATCTTCGTCTTTAGCTTTGTTTAGAACCAGTAATTGTTATTTTGGAGTAGGGTTGAGCTGGGTTGAGCTAGTAGTTCTCGGATCTGTTTAATTGAGTAGTTTCCACGAGCTGATTTTGTTTAGATTGAGAAGATTCTAGCTTGGAGGTAAGATTGGTCGTATTTGCAAAGATTTCTCCACGAGAGTTGGAGAAGTATAAGGCGGTTAGCCAGAGCTGTTGTTTCAAATCGTGTGACATGTTACGCTTTCGTGTTCTATTCTTCCCGTGAGATGTTGTGAGGTATTGTTGGTCAGGAGTTGAGGTACGGATCTGTCAGGCCCGGTGCGCTAAAATACAGATTAATTAAGAAATTAATCATAATTAAACGGAATAATAAATATACGGGCTAAAAATTTTCGTTTGGATCTGAACTAACATCAGCTCTTAAAATACAATCATAATCAAAATATGGATTTTGACTAAAAAATCCAACAACATCAATAACGACAAAAACAGGTAAATACAAATACAGATCCCCAATATACATAATCATGCAGGGCAGGTTCAATACATAGTATAAATAACTGGGACTCAAAACGGGGATCTACCAGCTGACGCTCCACTCGGTCCAGCTGGATTACCTGAAGTGTTGCGACAATGGCGGATCCGGATCCCGTTTCCCGGGGGCGCAGCGGAAGTTAAAAAAATGCCCCGAGATACGTTCAATACATTAAAACTATAACGATAAACATACATAGGATGTTTGAATCGTTACCTTGCTGGCGTCTAGGCGCCTGGCACCAACCAGAATCACAGGGAAACTGGCTCTTGAATTGTAGGCGGCGGTAGATCGTCTAATCAGGTCCACGACCGGAAATGTGATTCCTCCGTCAATATGCACTAGAAGATCTGATGGATTTTAGCACGATCGGATTCTCCTCGTCAAGACGATCGGAACAAGTTCGATCATGGTGGCGGCGGGACACGACGGTGGCGCACGGTGGCGGCGTGAGGTAGGGAGAGGAGGGGGCGGCCGAGATTAGAGGCAAGGGTTTTAGTTGTGTAGTTATCATGATGCCCTAGTACAAGACTAGTATATAATAAATATACATGAGCTTGAACCGGCCCAACGGACTTGGGTCAAGCCCAAGTCCATATGAACATCCGGTTCAATTAAATCACCACGGTTTCATCATAACTCCGATCGTCGATCAGATCGGACCGATCGACTCAGTTTCCAAAACTGAATATTATGATGTGAAAAACAGTTTTTCAGATCACCTAAACAAAAATTACAGTTTAGCCCCTCAACTTTTAGGAAATCGCAATTTGACCCCTGTTGACTTTTAGGAAGTCGCACTCCCTAAAATCCTCTTCCTATGGTCAACACATTGAGCTCAGTTTCCGTGCGGGAATCATGAATCCAGTACTTGTGTGACCCTCAATGGTTCAGGGATACAGCTAGCCGTGGGCCCACAACCATTGTGACTCCGAAATCACAATTTCGGATTTGTCCATCGGATCAGGGTAAAGCGCCTAGCAACATCACCCCATGATCCCCTAGGTATCACTGATAGTGCCTGCAAGAACCATTTGGTCGTGGTTAGGGTACAGTACGGTCCTTTCAACACATTTATCCCGATCATATCAACGACCATTGGTAAATCGAGAGTCCCTAGAGATCCGATAGCTATGCATACATCATGGAGATCAAATAGTGACATCGCGAGTGTCCATTTACCTAAAACACATCCAGTACTCTGGCCAAATATTTATACACTATTATCCCCTCAGATAGCATAGGATATCTGTTGGGGATCCGGATCCGCCCCCCGGCGAGGCAGCGGAAGAACAATAGAATGAAAACCGGGAGACGATCAATACGAAAAATTCATAAACAAACTACGACATTCATAGGATTTTTAAGCGGATTACCTTGCTGGCACTTGTGCCTGGCTCCAACCGGTATTACAAGAATCCGGATCTTCTCGGTAGATTGCGGTAGATTATCGCCAATTCGGTCCACGACCAGATCCGAGACTCCTTCGTCAGGCTGTACTAGAAGCGCTGATGAGATCAGCATGAACGGATTCCTCGTCAAACTGGCCGGAAACAAATTTCCTGCGAAGATCGGCGGCGGCGGCGGCGGCGTGAATCGAGCGAGGGAGGCGGCGGTTACGTGCTAGGGTTAGGTCAAGCTATGGAGAGTTATGACACAGGTGTTTTAAATTAAGTCTCTTAATCACAATTAAATAGAGTGTTGGACTTGGACCGGCCCAACGGGCCCGGGTCCAACAATGAACATTCAGTTCATCTCCACCACCGAGACTTCATCGTAACTCCGATCGCCGATCAGATCGGACCGATCGACTCAGTTTCCAAAACTGAATAATATGATCTGAAAAACCATTTTCAGAACCCCAGTGCAAAAAGACCGTTTTGCCCCTCAACAGAGGGAAACCTCGGTTTGACCCCTGTTGACTTTTAGGAAGTCGCACTCCCCAAAAATCCTCTTCTCGTGCTCAACACATTGAGCTGAGTATCCGTGCGGGAATCTCGAATCTAGTACTTGTGTGACCCTCAATGGTTCAGGGATACAGCTAGCCATGGGCCCACAACCATTGTGGCTCCGGGATCACAATTCCGGACTTGCCCAACGGATCATGGTAAAGCGTCTAGCAACATCGCCCCATGATCCCCTAGGTATCACTGATAGTGCCTGCAAGAACCAATTGGTCGTGGTTAGCGTACAGTACGGTACTTTCAATCCATATATCTCGATCAGATCAACGACCATTGGTAAATCGAGAGTCGCTATAGATCCGATAGCTATGCATACATCTTGGAGATCGAATAGTGACATCGCGAGTGTAACTAGGTAAACACATTTACCTAAAACACTTCTAGTACTCTGGCCAGAGATTTATACACTATTATCCCCTCAGATAGCATAGGATATCCACGCATGTCTGCGAGCGGTGAATCCTCGACAACGATGCATCGACTCCTACATGCATCGGGTCTCACCCAATCCCGACGCCTTATGACCCCAAGTGAGTCGGCAAACGGGTCAAAGTGAGACGCCTATCAAGTAGAGTCTCAATGACGTTTCGAGTCGTGAGGACTAATCAGTACAACCAAGACCTCGGACTTATCCACTCGACAAATGGTAACCACTTGAAAAGTCCGAACGAGGGTAGTTCGATAGATCACAAGGTCACTATCTATCTGCATGCTCAGAACATCACAATGTTCCCTACCAATGAAACATGGTACTTCGCATCGCAGATACTAGTCTCGAACTCGGGCGGCCTTATCCTCATTTTGATGGCCCAATCGACTAGGAACATGTTCACAATACACAGCGACTATTAGATATGTTTCATGATAGCCGTCATACCCACTATCACATCTAACATACGCTTTAGTGCATTCTAGGTCTTTACTCAAGGCAATTATAAATCATTACACACATAATAAAAGTAAAGAATGCCATATAAGTAAATGCGAATATCATATATAAAGACTGTTTGTACAAGAGTCTATAAGACCAACACGCCACAAGTTGGCTAGTTGGGCATATACTCTAACAATCTCCCACTTTCCCTAAAGCCAACTACTCATCAGACGCAGTCCCATTGTTTCGCGATGTTTTTCAAACAACGGTCCAGGCAAGGGCTTCGTAAGTGGATCAGAAACGTTGCCCGCAGAGGCGACTCTCTCAACTGCTATGTCCCCTCTAGCCACAATATCCCGGATTATGTGGTATTTCCTCAGTATATGTTTGGATCTTTGGTGAGACCTAGGCTCCTTTGCTTGCACAACGGCACCCGTGTTGTCGCAGTACACCGGGACTGGACCAACTCCATCAGGAATGACGCCCAACTCTTGGACGAAATTCCTTATCC
>KQ988429.1:143791-215926 GCA_001598015.1 Dorcoceras hygrometricum | reverse complement strand
CCCGTGCTAATTACTAACAATTAAGATAAGCTAAGCGCATAAACACGGAAGCTAAAAATCAGGGCTTAAAAATTTTTCGAAATACAATGGGCCTGAACTCATACCATCAAATCAAAATATCGATAATTAAAATATGAGTTGACTCAAACTCATTCAACAGGTAACAACCTCTATCATATCAAGTACAGATCCCCAATAAAAGATAACACGGGGCATCCCCCGGCTCAATACATATCATAAATATAATTGAGACTCAAGGACGCGGGGATCTACCAGCTGAACCTCCACTCTGTCCAGCTTGCTATAAATCAATGCTATGAATGCATGAGGCTGTCAAAGTAAATCAGTCAGCTAGACCGGTGTAACAACCGGCAAATCATATCATGTCGCCTCTATACCACGGTCTATCAACCGGGAAATCATCGGTCCGTGATCATCGGGGCCCGTCAGCCCATCACAGCTCGGCAGTAGACACTCGTATCCGGTAGTCCCCGCTCCGACGATAGCGTTGGAATTTTCGGGCACGACCTACCAGTCGGCCAGTCACAACGTGGCACCCAATCAGGTTATCAAATCAAATCTATAAATCAGGCTCAAGATGTATGCATGAATGCCATTCAATATCCATGATCAACACATATAATGCTTAAACGTAAAACAGTATGCATATTCAATCTCAATCAGCGACTGGTTCACGTAGGTACATAGTAGAAAAACCACAGATTTCACAACATCGAATTATAGGCATGTTCAAGCTCACAACTGCTAAGGGCTGCTCAATTCGTACCTTAAATCCTCAAAATTCTACCTCACAAACACGACAGGGCACGGCAGATCTCACAGCCTGCGAACAGATTCCGCCTAGCCTCAAAATCACAAGGCCGAAGACTTCCAGCACAAATCTGTGCAAGGTATGAAAGCTCGTAGCTCAATTCTGCTGAACACACATGTTAATCCTATGGCCAGAAGCTATACGCAAGTTCTACACTTCTACGTAGGCACTAACATACCAGAACAAAGCTCAAATCAATGAAAGAAAGCTCACCCAAAAGCTCACGCTAGGAAGAGTATGCACGGCGCAACCTACTGCCCGAAACTCAGCAGCTTCGCTCTCTTGTCTCAGCTCAAAACAGCCTCCAAGGTTGGTAGGAAAAGAAAGGTCTTTTCAAGAGGTTTCCAACGCTACCAAGAACTCGAAAAACGGAGGTCGGAATCAACGAGAAATGGCGATAGAAAGTGACGGTGAACAGTAGCTATTTCGAAGGTTTCGAGTTTGAGGATAAGAAATATCAGGTCTGGAATGCTCTAAGTGTAACTCAACACTTATCTTTATATCCTCTATTCAATAAGCTACAAAACAAGTCAAACACCGACAAAAACAGAGTCTTACAACTCAAAATATCGCACAACAGATTCCTCGTGAAACGCTAAAGCCAAAACAGACTTCACGCTAAACAATTCTCGCGCACAACCATAAAACGACAGCGTTTTGATCAAACCAGATCTCACGCTCAACGCTCGCGCATCGCACCAAAACGACATCGTTCACCAAACAGATTCCAGCGCTAAATGTTTCTCTCGCGTGCAACTCCAAAACGACGGCGTATTAATCAAAACAGATTTCACTCCTGCGCAACAGATCTCAGTGATTTGCAACGCACAACGCCAAACGACAACGTAGCGAGAACAGATCTCTCTTTACAACAAAATGCTAGCGCTCACCAGATGTCCACGCTCCTTGTTGACCAGCACGTGAAAGCTGCTTACGTCATCAAATCTCACCGCGCAACTACAGATCACGCTCGATACCAAACGATACCAGAACTCTCTCAAAATAACGCGTAGCATGAGATCGGCTTACGTCATCCATGGATCTGCTTACGTCACGGAATCCAAAATTTCGAAGAACAACGCGAGGAACACGCTAACACTAGAAAATAGATATCTCTCAAAAATCGATCAATTCAACATCAATTCTCCACCAGATTTCACCCGAAAAACACAAACTAAAAATCTGGACAATTCAACTAGAGATCTGAATATTTTCCAAATCAGATTTCACCAAAATTCGAAATTCCAGAAATCTAAATTCTTAATTCTCGTGACTAATCTAACTCAAAATCCGATTACTGACTAATTAGAATTCTGAATCCTCACACATTTCATTGAAAACCTTGAGATACACTTTTTCGCCTACCTCAAAGGTCAAGGGTCTTCTCTTTAGATCTGCCCAACTTTTCTATCGATCCTGGGCTGCCTCCAGTCTCTCCTTTATGGTGGCTACCTTTTTCATCATCTCCTAGACGAGTTCAAGTCCTTTGATAGCCATTTCTCCCACTTCATCCCAATACAGCGGCGATCGACATTTCCATCCATATAGGGCCTCATATGGTGCCATTCTTATGCTGCTGTGATAGCTATTGTTTTATGCGAACTCTATTAGAGGTAGATGTTCGCTCCAATTACTATCAAAGTCCAGGGTACATGTCCGCAACATGTCTTCTAGGGTTTTGATGGTCCTCTCAGTTTGGCCATCGGTATGTGGATGATAAGCCGTACTGAGGGTGAACTTACTTCCCATAGCTTCTTGGAAGCTATTCCAGAAACGAGATAAGAATCTTGGATCCCTATCTGACAGAATGTTGGTTGGAACTCCATGCAGTCTGACGATGTTGTCCATGTACAACGAAGCGAGCTTATCCAAGCCGTAGTTCATTCGGATAGGCAGAAAGTGCATGGACTTCGTCAACCTATCCACGATTACCCATATTCCATCGTAGCCTAATCTCGTCTTCGGTAGACCAACTAAAAATTCCATGGATATGTTTTCCCACTTCCACTCTGGAATTTCCATTGGTTGCAATAATCTTCCAGGTCTTTGATGTTCTGCCTTGACTTGTTGACATACGTGGCATCTAGCAACAAAATCAGCAACATCTCTCTTCATCCCATTCCACCAGAAGTGTTCTTTCAGATCCCTATACATCTTTGTACTTCCTGGGTAGTTTGAGAACTTAGATTTATGTGCTTCAGACATCACTTCCTGACGAAGGTTATCGACGTCGGGTACACACAGTCGTCCGTTCATCCAAAGAATCCCATCTTGGTTTGCTCGGAAATCAGTAATTTTCCCTTCCTTGATCTGTTCTTTCAGCCTCATGAAGCTGGGGTCTTGATCCTGCTTTAGCTTGACCAATTCTCTAAGGCACGGTTGGGCTGAGATCGATGATAGTATCACATTTTTCATATTCTTCCGACTTAACGCATCGGCTACCTTATTTGCCTTTCCTGGATGGTAGTTGATTGTCAAGTCGTAGTCTTTCAAAAGCTCTAGCCATCGTCTTTGTCTCAGATTCAATTCTTTCTGAGTGAATATATACTTGAGACTCTGATGGTCGGTGAATACTTCACATTTTGCTCCATAGAGGTAGTGTCGCCAAATATTTAGTGCAAAAACTACCGCAACTAGCTCTAGATCATGGGTTGGGTAGTTCTGTTCATGCGTCTTCAGTTGTCTTGAGGCATAAGCAATTACTCTGCTATATTGCATGAGTACACACCCTAGTCCTCCTTTGGATGCATCACTGTAGATAGTAAAGCTTTTGTCCCCTTCAGGTAGCGTTAGAACAGGGGCAGATGCAAGATTTGTCTTCAGAGTAACGAAGCTTGTCTCACATTCTTCGTTCCAGTTGAACATGGAGTTCTTCTAGGTGAGTCTAGTGAGTGGTAAGGCTATTGATTAGAATCCTTCTACGAACTTAGGATAATAGCCAGCCAGTCCCAAGAAGTTTCGAACTTCTGTCACTGTCTTTGGTATAGGCCAGTCCATGATAGCTTCTACCTTCTTTGGGTCCACTGATACGCCTGCCTCAGAAATTATATGGAGCCAGAATTTGCAATTCTTGAACTTGGCGTAAAGTTGTTTCTCCGTCAGAGTTTGAAGGGTGATTCTAAGGTGTTCCTTGTGTTCTTCTTCACTTGGTTAATACACAAGTATATCATCTATGAACACCACCACAAATTTGTCGAGGAACGGTTTGAATACACGGTTCATGAGATCCATGAAGGCCGCTGGTGCATTGGTTAGACCAAATGGCATCACCGTGAATTCGTAATGGCCATACCTTGTTCTAAATCTAGTTTAAGGAACATCCTCAGCCTTGATCTTCAGTTGATGATAACCCGACCTCAAATCTAACTTGGAGAAGGTTGTAGCTCCTTTGAGTTGATCAAAGAGGTCGTCAATTCTTGGAAGAGGATACTTATTCTTGATTGTGATCTTGTTCAACTCCCCGTAGTCGATGCACAATCTCATAGTTCCATCCTTCTTCTTGACGAATAACACTGGAGCTCCCCAAGGTGACACACTGGGTCTGATCTGCTTTTTGTCTAGCAGTTCTTGTAGTTGGTCCTTGAGCTCCTTGAGTTCTGCAGGTTCCATTCGGTAGGGTGCCATGGAGATTGGGGCCGTTCCTGGCACTAGATTGATTTCGAACTCAATTTCTCAGTCAGACACTTTTCCAGGTAAGTCATCTGGAAATACATCTGCGAACTCTTGCATCACTCAATGTCTTCTATTTTGAGTTCATCTCCTTCTTTTACTTCATGGATCATTGCCAAGAAAACTTTTGCTCCTGACTTCATGGCAGTCCATGCTTGGGCAGCAGAAAGTTGGGACATTCACTCCTTGTTCTTCCCATAGTATATCAGCTCTTCTTGGTCAGGGGTTTGGAGTTTCACACTCTTATCTCGGCAATCTACCAATTCATGGTTCTTAGATAGCCAATCCATCTCTAAGATGGCATCAAACTCGACCATGTTGAGCTGTATCAGGTTTCCAGAAAATGTATGGTCGTTTATGGATATCTTGGAATCCCGATGGATCTTATGTGTTTCAATGGTAGCGTTGGTAGGAGTTGCTACTCTATATGGTTCACATAGAATTTCAGGCTCTAGCCCTAACTTCTTAGAAACTCTCCTATACATGAATGAATGGGTAGCACCACAATCAAACAACACATAAGCAGGCAGCTTGTTGATAAAAATGGTACCCGCCACCATGTCGCTGGCATCTTCAGCTTCTTCCTGTGTCATTGCAAACACGCGAGCATTGGGTTTATCCTCCCTAGGCTTTGGCTTGTTCTGAGCCGCATTGCTCGATCTAGCCTTTGGACCTTGGTTTTCTGGAAAATATGCAATTTGGTGGCCCAACTTTCCACACTTAAAGCATGAACCACTCTGCTTGCGACAATCTCCACTATGACGGTGACCACAAGATGTGCAAGTTGGCAACATTTGTTTGTTCGGTGCAGATGTTGATCCACGGTTGTTGAGATTTGGCCGCTCGGTTTTAGGCCCACCGTGTGAAGTCTCAGCATTGAGGGGGCGTTTGTTCTTGTTGTCAGCTTCCCGCCTCTTTATGTCAGTCTCTGCTCGGATTGCAGCTCCCATTAAGTCCTCGAAGCTTGTGGCTTGGTATACTGCAACGACTGACTGGATACGGCTGTTCAAACCCTTCTTGTATCGGTGCATCTTTAGAGTATTATCCACCATGATCGTTGGGACATAGGTGCCCAAAGAGTTGAACTTGGAGGTATACTCTACTACCGACATGCAGTCTGAGTGAAGGTTTCAAACTCGTTGAGTCGTTGCATTTTGACTTCCATTGGGAAGCTGACTGGATACGGCTGTTCAAACCCTTCTTGTATCGGTGCATCTTTAGAGTATTATCCACCATGATCGTTGGGACATAGGTGCCCAAAGAGTTGAACTTGGAGGTATACTCTACTACCGACATGCAGTCTGAGTGAAGGTTTCAAACTCGTTGAGTCGTTGCATTTTGACTTCCATTGGGAAGTGTTGTTTGAAGAATGCTTTCCGAAATCTTGTCCATGTGATTTGCCCATTTGCAGTCATGGTTGGCTCGACTGATTCCCACCATTTTCCAGCTTTGCCGTCGAGGAGTGGTGTTATGAAATCTACTTTGACAGCGTCTGGGACTTCCAGGAGTCGATGTTGCGTTTCAATATTCTTCATCCAAGTCTGGGAAACTTCGACGTCAGGGCTCCCATCGAAGGTGGGGGCTTTGTTCATACGAAGGGAATCGTAGTAGTACTTAGTCCCACGAGGTGGAGGAGTAGGAGGAGGAGCTTGGTTGTTGTTGTTGGTATTGACCAACCCCTGGAGAGTCGTGGCAACAATAGTAGCTATTGCCATCAGGTCTTCTCTACTAAGACCAGTTCTTGAATTCAAGGATCCTTCGCCTCCATTGTTACTATCGCTTCTTCGGTTGCCCGCCATATTCTGCCATAGGAGAACTTACTAAGAATGGATGCGTATCAATGCGAAACAATCGAGAATACTATAACGAAGGGGTAAGCAATTTTTTTGGATAGAAGAATGAACTAATACAAGGCTTATTCGAAAGATAAAACATATTCTATTAATCCACAATATCTCCCTCGCCTACAGGGATTTCCTCAATCTCTTCTTCTTCCGAGTTCTCTTCCGGTTCTTCCTCCCATTCATCATCGAATGGAGCAGGGGCACCGTTAGCTTCTTGCATACCTTGGATTTTTTGGAGTAGGCTATATTTCTCCTCTACCAAGGCCTCGATGATTAGGTGTTGCGCTTGGAGCGAATCTTCGGCCTCTTGGATACGAGCATGCCACTTATGATAACATTGCAGATGGATCTCTCTAGTGTGTCGTTTCTTTGCCTTCATCCTTTCAATTTTCTTTGACATACATAGGCCTATTTCCGTGAGCCCGGCAATGGTCTTGTGCGAGGCTTCTAGTGCTACTTGGATACTTTCATGTTCTTTATTTATAGTAGCTAACCCTCATCTCTCGGTTGCTAGTTGGACTCTAAGATGCCTAATCGTGCGGCTTTGGTTGTCAAGGGAAATCTACTTCATGCGAAGGGCAGCAGCAGCACGAGTACGGGGAGCAGAGGGGGCCATTTCCTAAAATCGAAGATATTTCCAAAAATATAAAGTTGTGAGGTTATTCCATAAACTGAAATTACTAACCATAGGGATTACAGAACAGTCGACGAAACTGAAATCGGTGTCCTGTACAAAAAGTTATTGAATTTTCAAATCTTTCCAAAAACGGCAAAGACGCGATTTTGGATCCTAAACGAAGGAATTCGGCCGAAAAGCGCCTTAGGTCACAATTTAGTGAGTATTGCTAGTTGGGCCGTTTCGGAGGGGGTAGCACTGGTATCTTGCCAAAATCTGAAAATTCGTCCTGGACCTTGCAAAAATTCAGATTTGGTTTTCCAGTCGAATTATGAACCTGGTGAGCTCTGATACCATTAAAATGTCACGCCCCGAGACCGAGAGCATGACATCGGCAATATTAAACAATTATAAAATTGTAAAACATTAAGCCTCATAGTATAGCTCAAAAACCAGTCTATTATATAATCAAATAAGCGTCTTTACAACTGAAAATCGGAGAAATTGCGGAAACGTATACTGAATAACAGATCTCAGAACAGAGCATATACAGAACCGAGCATAACATAATAGGTAGCAGAGCATATCACAGAACAGGTAGCACTGATGATTACTTCGTTTCTATGGTTTACTAACAATTCCATAATTTTTACTCCTCTAAGGGGTCGAGGCCATATAGTTACACCACGTAACTCAGAGTACGGAATATTCTGTAGACCCATATTACGACAGAAATATCAGTGCTAAAACAGAGCATAATTCATATGATGACTTGACACGAAACAGAATTTTATACGGAACAATTGCTCGAACAGTAATTCAAAACAGAGCTTAGTATGAATAATATAATATTTGAAATGAATAATATAGCAAAAGCCCACTTACAGTAATCGGAAGCTTGAATTTTGGTAAAAAAAATATGGTATCTGAAGTTTGGTGTGCAGCACTTTGATGTGGGAGTTTGCTGATATTTTACTGAAGAATTTTCGAGTTGAGTGTGGAAAACGTGCTGCCACCACTGGGTATTTATAGGTGCAGGAGCAGGGTAGTCAAAGGTCAGTCATTAATGCCTTAAATTCCTGATTTCATGGCCATTAAAATGGCTGTTACAAGAGCAAAGGTTTAAGCATTGATTTGGGTGGTTTAATTTGACATTAATCCCTCTAATTTGGCAGTTAAAATTGCAACAATCTGCTCTGTACGCGTGAAGAGCTCGCTGAAATTCGTGAGCCAAAACTGAGTTTTCTTTACCAAATATGAATGCGTCGCCAAAGCTGAATTTGCGTCGCCAAAGCTGAATCTACGTCGCCAAATCTGTATCTGCATCGCCAAACCTGAATCTGCGTCGCCAAAGCTGAATTTGCGTCACCAAAGCTGTATCTGCGTCGCCAAAGCTGTATCTGCATCACCAAAGATGTATCTGCGTCACCAAAGCTGTATTTGCGTCGCCAAAGCTATATCTGCATCGCCAAAGCTGAATCTGCATCGCAAAAGCTGAATTTGCTTCTCCAAAGCTGTATCTACTTGGTCAAAGCTGAGTTGACAGACCAGAAGCTGAGTTGACTAACCAAAAGCTGAGTTGACTTTCCCAGATCTGATTTTTTTTTGGCTCTATTTCCGGGAGCTGAATTTTCGGGTTTTCACAATAACGGTTCGAGGAACAGATATGAGTCGATAGCTCTATGAGAAAGAAGATAAGAAATGTCGGGTCTCAAATTTGCTAAGTGCTGGTCAACACTTATATATATTCTCCAGTCAACGCTACAGTGCCACCGACAAACTCAGATCTGAACTCAAACATCTTTAACTTCTCTACGCTGACCAAATCTGATTACTACCAAACGACGTCGCACCAGGGTCCAGCTCTCATCAAATCTGATGATTCACTAAACGACGTCACATCAATCACACATGGCCAACGCCAAATCTGGTATCCACCAAACGACACAGTATCGCTAATGCTCAACCAGCATCTACCCGGGTAATCCAAAACGACATTGTTTCGTCTCCCGCTTAGGACAACTCACTCATACACGCGAAGGTCAGATCTGGACACTCAGATTTTACTCAAATATGAAAAACTATGAATCGTTCTACTCAAACCGAAAACCAAACCGATTCTCGCAAAGCTTCTAATTCACTTGCGCGGGGTATTCTCCAAATCTAAAATCCAGCTACTCCCGATAACGAAATCTACTTAGCTCTACACACCCGTTCAATTCTAAGCCAAATCCGAAGCACCTTAATGGCTTACTTAGCACGAGATACCTCTCGGGACTAAATCACCATTCTGATTTGACAAATTTTTTAGTTACTATATAACCAATTCTAGCTTAATTCCTCAAATCTGCTCAAAACCCGACACTAATCAAACCTGTTAATTATAGTCCTCACTAGATTGGAACTGGTGATTAAATCCTTCGTAGAGTATGAGTATGTGCCCCGTGCTGTTTACGTGCTATATGTTTAGATCTGTGCCATTGTATGTTGTATTTGGCTTGTGATCGCAAATCCATACTGGTCATGACATTGATGCATGCATGATTCATATTGAGCCTTGAATCCTTTGCTAGCTAATGCATTGATGTTGATTGAGTTGCTTCCTAGTGGAGTGGTTGATGATGTTCATACCCACGAGGGATAGCACTAAGGAAACACCGGGAAGCTCCCACCCCCTCAGTTTGCTGTGGTCTATATAGGTGGTGGCGGGTGGTCATAGTGCACCTTCGTTTGATGTCACGGCCGAGCGGGTATCTCCCATCACCCTCGACGATAAGCCACATGTATTTTCCATTGGGATCATCCGGGTAGATCCCAAACTCCTGATGATGTTGCTACATGTTGATGTTGACCGTTTTGTTTGGCCTTCGATTTTGGTATCCGTTATTTGTTGTTACGGGACATGCATTGCAAAGAACTTTGCATATGTCATACATACGTAGTTTGCTATTTTACTTTGTTCTCAGTACTATCGTTTGACCGTTTTCCCTTTGGAGCTGTTTTGGTTGTGTTGATTGCCATTACAGGATATCTAGGTGGATCAGTTGTGCCTGATGTAGCATCAGCTAGTGGAGACCATGCAGGTGATGATCGAGTGTCCCGGTTATATGTGTGTATACGTCGAGTCAATGCCAGCGGATGTCCTGCATAGTTGTTGAGCTGTTTTGACTTGATACTTATTGGGATTTTATTTACATATTGTTGTTTAACTGGGAGATTGGATGTTGTTTACTCCTTGGATTTCTGCATGTTTGTTGAGCAGGTTAGCCCTACATGTTGTTGTGAACAGTTTGTAAAATGAGCTAGTACTTATATTTTGGAATATTTTTACTCGCTATTTTGTAGCAGGCCTAAAGAAAATTTTAACCCGCTTTTAAGCATCTGCATTATTTCATTATGCTAAATCTTGGATGATGAGCACTGGGTGGCAGGCCCGGTACACAACACATAGATTAACCACGCAAAATACAATCGCGGAAGCATTTAAAAAGTGGCTAAAATTTTTCTCTTTGGTCTGACTTTAAAAACATAATTTAAAATACAACGATATCCAAAATATTGGTTTTTACAACAACTGAAAACCAACAACAGCAGATACAATAACAAATACAAGCATAGTATGACTCTCTATCAGAGTACATCCCAAATCAGCAATAGGACATCACATCCTCACAGGATATTCCTCGGAGACTGGTCTACTGCCTAATATGTCAGGCCTCGTGCTCTAAACAGAGTAAAACCATACAAACACATGCGGAAGCTATCAAAAAGCGGGTAAAATTTTCTCTTTTGGCCTGACGGTTTAAAACAATATAACTTAAAATAGTGCGATACTCAAAATATATCCCAGTTTGTAAAAACAACCAAACGCAGTATAGCAATACAACAACAATAACATGTATCAGACTCCAACAACATAATACAAAAAATAAAGCGTAGGGCATCCCCTGGCTAACAGTACTGATACACAAGTATGCTATACGCTACTGGGATACTCAACCACCTCGTGGGGCACCACCAGCTGGGTTAAAACCACAACCAGCTGTAAAACCTGGGTTTCCTGAAAACAACATAAAAAAGGAAACAAACCAAGCCCCAGAGGGACATGGGGTCAAACCCCAGTACGGAGAGCAATTATAAAACAGCAGTAAACAGCATGAATAATATGCAGATGCTATGCATGAGAAAGGAAACGACAGGTCAACGGGATCTGCAACAGAATTTGTGGCCACGGTGAGTGTAGGACATGTGGGTGCTACCCACTCACCCCTACTCGCCCACCCTTACCAGATGCATCAACAACCCAACCTATGAACTATGGTAGCTAGCCACTCGACGCATAGGGGAAATGAGAGTGCGGAATCACCGCTCGCCCTCGCATCCTGGTAAGAAAACAAAGAAGCAACAAAGAAACAAGGCAATGGCTGCCACAACTGAAATGGAATGTCATGCTTGTATGCAACATGCTGGAACGCAAGCATATAAACATATGCAACACAACAATTAAACACAAATAGCATACACAGTCCTCAACCAGGACAACAACCAAGCACGGCAATCCAACACAGCCATGTCGCAATCTATCCAAGCCAAGTTCCACGCTGAATTACAAGCTCAAGATCCGTACATATTAATTTGCACAACGATTACCAAAATTCAAGCCTGGGACAACCGCTCCGAAGCCTGCTAACAACTACACGCACAGCCTGAAATCTGAACGCACAACACACGCAAAACAATTCAGATCTCACGGCCTTCTACAATAAACACACGGCCAACTACTAAAAGCTCACGGCTGGAAATAAACACTAAAAATCCAGTAACTAATCTCAGCCATACTACAACACAAGGAGATTAAAACAAGGGTAGGAACAAGATCCCATCAAAATTCGAAAAGCTACCTGCAACCGCGAAACGCACGAATGTGAACAGCAACTTCGTGCCTTTGCTCCAGCTAAATACAGCCTCTAAAAAGGGTATGAGATGAAAGATCTTTCCAAGAGGAGTCCAACGCTACCTCGAACGTGAAAAACGGTGGCCGGAAACGACGGGAATCGCCAGATAAATCACGATGAACAGTAACCAAGGGTTTGAGAAACAGAGAACGAAATCGGGAAATATTTCTCTAAGTATGGGATCTGGTTGAATACAACGAAGCCAAACCATGCTTCTTATATAAACACGAGAAATCTGTTTAATTATTCCACCGACAAAAACAGATCCCACCAGCAACGCTCGCTCGCGCTAACAACGCTCAAACCCCAAAACGACGTCGCTCCACTACCACGGTGAAATCTGGAGGCCAAAACGGTAAAAGCTGGAAATACGCTAACATGAAATGAAGAAACACACTACAATGAAATCTGGAAAGCTAAACACAACGCTTGTTATGAAACCGCGGTTAAATCTAGATAACATACCAATGCTAGAAATCGCGCTAATGCTAAAACGACGTCGCACAGGGCCACAGGTGAAATCTGAATGCTGGCGCTAAAAGCTGGACACTAAAATCTGGTCACTCGAACGCTTACTAACAAAACAGATTTCTCCCTCCAGCGTTCACCAAAAGACGTCGTAGCCACTTAACCAAACGACATCGTTTAGCCCTCAATACAAAAACACGCGGCAGATCTCTACTTCAAATTCTAGCGCTAAATACAAAACCAGATCTCACAGAAACGACGGCGTTTCCTTTCCTACGCTACAAAACACGCCGCAACGTTAAGCGTCCAGATTTCACAAAATTCTAACAGATTTCACCAACATACAGATCTCTCGCAAAACCAGATTTCATACTCGAAAAACCAAAATTTCCAAATTTGTTCTAAATGCTATTTCTGACCCGAAAATACAAACCAAACCTCCAAACAGAGATCTGAACCACCAGAAATCTCCAAAAACCGATTAATTCCAACAAATTAATCTTAATTAGATTTCAGGTCTCACATTTCTCCCCCAATTAAAAAGATTTCGTCCTAAAAATCGAACAACAACCTGGAATACTACTAAACAGCAAGATACACAACAGAACTCTGCCTAACACACGCCAAGAGTTCAAGATAACTGAGCAAACATATAGAAACAACTAGGGAAGAAATACAACCAAAAGCTGAACCACCAGAAATACTCCAAAAAACCGATTAAATTCCAACAAATTAATCTTAATTAGATTTCAGGTCTCACATTTCTCCCCCAATTAAAAAGATTTCGTCCTAAAAATCGAACAACAACCTGGAATACTACTAAACAGCAAGATACACAACAGAACTCTGCCTAACACACGCCAAGAGTTCAAGATAACTGAGCAAACATATAGAAACAACTAGGGAAGAAATACAACCAAAAGCTACAAACTACTGGAAATTTAGCTCAACAGCTACTCAAAACGATGCGGCCACTCGCGCTGCATCTTTTCTTCCAGCTCCCAAGTAGCCTCTTCCCTTCCATGTTTGCTCCACTGCACCATCACCAATGGAATGGTCTTATTTCTCAGCTGTTTCTCTTTTCTGCCAAGGATCTGCAAGGGATATTCCTGATAGCTTAACGACTGATCTAGCTCCACCTCGTCAGTCCTAAGCACATGAGACGGATCTGGCTCATACTTCCTCAACATGGAAACATGAAAGACGTCATGAAGAGAAGACAACTCTAGCGGCAACAACAGCCGATACGCTAAAGGGCCAATCCTCTCAACAATCTCATACGGTTCGACGTAACGAGGGGCTAACTTTCCCTTGTGTCCAAAGCGCCTCACACTGCGAATACACGATCACCAACCTGAAACTCAAGAGGTCGACGCCTCTTATTCGCATAACTGGCTTGGCGATCTTGGACAACTTTCATCCGCTGTCTAATAAGATCCACATGATCTTTCATTTGCAGCACAAAGTCAAGGGCAGATAGCTGCTTCTCCCCCACTTCTTCCCAACACACCGGCGATCTGAATTTCCTGCCATACAAAGCCTCAAACGGAGCCATGCCAATCGTCACCTGATAGCTGTTATTGTACGAAAACTCAACCAAAGACAACGCGTCTTGCCAGCTACCTCCGAAATCCAACAACAGCTCGCAACATATCCTCCAACGTCTGGATAGTGCGCTAAGATTGGCCATCTGTCTGGGGGTGATACGCGGTGCTCATCGCCAATCTGGTACCCAAAGCTGTTTGCAAACTCTTCCAAAACCTAGAAGTAAATCTCGGATCTCGGTCGGAAACGATCGAAACGGGCACACCATGCAGTCTAACAACAAAATCAACGTACAGCCTCGCCATCTTCTTCAACGAGAAGGTCATCCCATGGGGAATAAAATGTGCAGACTTCGACAGTCGGTCTATAACCACCCATATAGCATCGCATCCTCTGCTGGAACGAGGCAGATGCGTCACGAAATCCATAGAAATGTGCTCCCAATTCCATTGGGGCACTTCCAAACTTTGCAACAGACCACCAGATCTCATCCTTTCGGCCTTAACAATATGACAATTCAAACAATGAGCAACAAAACCAGCAACGTCGCTCTTTAGGCCAGCCCACCAAAAGTGCGGCTTCAAAGCATGGTACATCTTCCGTGCACCAGGATGAACGCTATGTCTGCTACAGTGCGCTTCCCGAAGGATCTCCTCCTTCAAGTCAATCAAATTGTGCACAACCAACCTGCCTCGGAAACGCAAACAACCATAGGAAGAGACAGAATAGTCTTCAAGTTCGCCAGCCCTGACCTTAAACTTCAACTCGTGGATAGACGGATCAGTTCTCTGAGCTGCTCGAATAGTCGAAACAATCTACGGCTCCACTTGGAACGATGAAACCACGACGCAGTCCTCAGCCGGGTAGAATCTCCAACCCATATTGTTAAGATGCTCCTGATCCTTAGAGATGTACAACAAAGCAAGCATTTTTCACTAGCCTTCCTGCTCAAAGCATCGGCCACTACCTTCGACTTCCCAAGCTGATACTTAATCTCACAATCGAAGTCCTTTAGCAGCTCCATCCACCGACGTTGTCTCATGTTCAGGTCAGGCTGCAAAAACAGATACTACAAACTTTTGTGGTCGCAGTACACCACAAACTGCTCGCCATACAGGTAGTGACTCTTTAGCAGCTCCATCCACCGACGTTGTCTCATGTTCAGGTCAGGCTGCAAAAACAGATACTACAAACTTTTGTGGTCGCAGTACACCACAAACTGCTCGCCATACAGGTAGTGACTCCAGATCTTTAACGCAAATACCACCGCTGCTAACTCCAAATCATGGAATGGGTAACGAGTCTCGTGCGGTTTCAACTTCCGCGAGGCATACGCAATGACTCGACCATTCTGCATTAACACACAACCTAATCCATTGAGCGAAGCGTCAGAACAAACAACAAAACCACCTGAACCGGACGGCAGAGCCAACACAGGCGCAATAGTCAATTTCTCTTTAAGCAGTTGAAAAGCATTCTCACACTTCTCAGTCCAAACAAAACGCTTGTCCTTCTGAGTTAATTGAGTCATCGGATTTGCTATACTTGAGAATCCTTCAATGAAGCGACGATAATAGCCAGCCAGACCCAAGAAACTACGAATCTCGGAAACATTTCTGGGACGTTCCCAGTTCAGAACGGAATCAGATCCACAGAAATCCCCTCGGCTGAAATCACATGTCCCAAGAATACGACGCGATCCAACCAGAACTCGCACTTGGAAAACTTTGCATACAACTGCTGGTCTCTCAGCGTCTGAATGACAATACACAAATGCTCATTGTGCTCCAAAAGAGTCTTCGAATAGACTAAGATATCGTCGATGAAGACGATCACAAACTGATCAATAAACACGTGGAAAACTCGGTTCATCAAATCCATAAAGACTGCAGGGGCATTAGTCAATCCAAACGGCATCACCAGAAACTCGAAATGCCCATACCTGGTACGAAAAGCAGTCTTCGCGACATCTTGTTCTCTCACTCTCAGTTGATGGTACCCTGAACGAAGATCAATCTTTGAATTCCACGCAGAACCTTGCAACTGATCAAACAGATCATCGATTCTCGGCAACGGGTACTTGTTCTTGACAGTGGCTTTATTCAACTGACGAAAATCAATGCACATCCGCATTGAGCCGTCCTTCTTCTTCACAAACAGTATGGGCGCTCCCCACGGTGACATACTAGGACGAATAAAACCTTTCTCCAGCAAATCATCTAACTGCACCTTGAGTTCTCTCAACTCCGTAGGCGCCAGACGATAAGGAGCACGTGAAATCGGAGTTGTGCCAGGCACCAGCTCTATGCTGAAGTCGATTCCCGCCACGGAGGAAAACCAGGAATCTCTTTCGAAAACATATCCGGGAATGTCGCACCACGGGAACATCACTAAGCTGAACGTGGGAAGAAGAATACGCATCCAAAGCGTAAATCATAAAGCCAGCATTCCCCAAAGACAACAAGCTCAACATCTCCATTGCTGAGACCAACGGGATCTTCGATCTAGAATCCTGGCCGTAGAAGTCCCACTTCTCGCCAGATAAAGGCCTAAACTGAGTCTCAACCAAACGGGACAGCTGAAACTGCTGAGAACGGCCCCTAGACTGACCTCCACGACCCTGAGGCTGGGCCGCGGTCTGCTGTGATCCAGCTGACGGACACACTCTCGCAAAATGCCCGTACTGACCACAAAGGTTGCAGGAACCCTGCACACCTACACACTGAGGGGAAGGATGCTTTCCACCGCAAAAGCCGCAAAACTCAGTCCGAGATCCACTGCTACTCGAACTTCCTGAACCAGAAGAGCCAGAATCCGACTTCAATAGCAGTGTCAACTGCTTCATCATAGCTCTTGGGTTTGCTGTTCAGCACCATCTGATACAACTCTTCATTCAAGCCCTCAATAAATCGAGTCCACTTGGCCCTCTCCCGGCCAGAAACATGGGGAACGTATGACAACAGAGAAGAAAACTTCCTAGAATACTCCCGAACAGTCATGGAACCCTGCTCCAGATGGTCGAACTCCCGCTCCCGGGCGTTCACATAAGACTCGGGTACATACTCCTGTCGGAAGGTCTCGCAAAAACTGTCCCAATAGATCCTCAGATCGGTCTCCAAAAAGGTACTCGAAGCGCCTCGCCACCAGCGCTCTGCTGCCTTCCTAAGCAAGAGGGTCGCTAAAATCAGTCGAAGATCATCATCATACTCCACCCGATCAAAAAGGCCAATGGTGTTACGGAGCCACGAGTTCGCATCCTCACTGGACTCATCATCATTAAAGAGTGGAGGGTTCATCCGCTGAAATCGTGCTATAACAACATCCATCCGCTCCGCAGGAGGTGCCGCAATCTCATCTTCCTCCTCGTTGCTAACACGAGTATGACTACGGGCACTACGCCTATCCTCATTCTGTCCTGCTGATTACTCAAACTGCCCCCTACCTCTACCAAGACGTCTAGGCGGCATCTACGAAAACACTCAACAGGATCAAGCAAAACAGAACAGATACGGCATAGATAGCCTAAAACACAGAAATATGCAGCACGTAGTCATATAACCAAGCACATGCAACACACGAAGCTGTGCATAGACTCAAGTGTGAACAAGGAAATTGAGATTATCCCAGCTTAAGCTCTGATACCAAAAATATCAGGCCTCGTGCTCTAAACAGAGTAAAATCATACAAACACATGTGGAAGCTATCAAAAAGCAGGTAAAATTTTGCTTTTGGCCTGACGGTTTAAAACAATATAACTAAAATAGTGCGATACTCAAAATATATCACAGTTTGTAAAAAAAACCAAACGCAGTATAGCAATACAACAACAATAACATGTATCAGACTCCAACAACATAATACAACAACAAAGCGCAGGTCATCCCCTGGCTAACAGTACTGATACATATAAGTATGCTATACGCTACTGGGATACTCAACCACCTCCTGGGGCACCACCTGCTGGGTTAAAACCACGACCAGCTGTAAAACCTGGGTTTCCTGAAAACAACACAAACAAGGTAACAAACCAAGACCCAGAGGCGCATGGGGTCAAACCCCAGTACGGAGAGCAATTATAAAACAGCAGTAAACAGCATGAATAAGATGCTGATGCTATGCATGAGAAGGAAACGACAGGTCAACGGGATCTGCAACAGAATTTGTGGCCACGGTGAGTGTGGACATGTGGGTGCTACCCACTCACCCCTACTCGCCCACCCTTACCAGATGCATCAACAACCCAACCTATGAACTGTGGTAGCTAGCCACTCGGCGCATAGGGGAAATGAGAGTGCGGAATCACTGCTCGCCCTCGCATCCTGGTAAGAAAACAAAGAAGCAACAACGAAACAAGGCAATGGCTGCCACAACTGAAATGGAATGTCATGCGTGTATGCAACATGCTGGAACGCAAGCATATAAACATATGCAACACAGCAATTAAACACAAATAGCATACACAGTCCTCAACCAGGACAACAACCAAGCACGGCAATCCAACACAACCATCTCGCAATCTATCCAAGCCAAGTTCCACGCTGAATTACAAGCTCAAGATCCGTACCTCTTAATTTGCTCAAAGATTACCAAAATTCAAGCCTGGGAAAACCTCTCGGAAGCCTGCTAACCAATACACGCACAGCCTGAAATCTGAACGCACAACACACGCAAAACAATTCAGATCTCACGGCCTTCTACAATAAACACACAGACAACTCCTAAAAGCTCACGGCTGGAAATAAAAACTAAAAATACAGTAACTAATCTTAGCCATACTACAACACAAGGAGCTTAAAACAAGGGTAGGAACAAGATCCCATCAAAATTCGAAAAGCTACCTGCAACCGCGAAACGCATGAATGTTAACAGGAACTTCGTGCCTTTGCTCCAGCTAAATACAGCCTCTAAAATGGGTATGAGATGAAAGAGCTTTCCAAGAGGAGTCCAACGCTACCTAGAACGTGAAAAACGGTGGCCAGAAACGATGGGAATCGCCAGATAAAAATCACGGTGAACAGTAACCAAGGGTTTGAGAAACAGAGAACGAAATCGGGAAATATTTCTCTAAGTATGGGATCTGGTTGAATACAACGAAGCCAAACCATGCTTCTTATATAAACGCGAGAAATCTGTTTAATTATTCCACCGACAAAAACAGATCCCACCAGCAACGCTCGCTCGCGCTAACAACGCTCAAACCAAAAAATGACGTCGCTCCACTACCACGGTGAAATCTGGAGGCCAAAACGCTAAAAGCTGGAAATACGCTAACATGAAATGAAGCAACACACTACGGTGAAATCTGGAAAGCTAATCACAATGCTAGAAATCGTGACAATGCTAGAAACCGCGGTGAAATCTGGATAACAAACCAACGCTAGAAATCGCGCTAATGCTAATACGACGTCGCACAGGGCCACAGGTGAAATCTGAATGCAGGCGCTAAAAGCTGGACACTGAAATCTGGTCACTCGAACGCTTACTAACAAAAAAGATCTCTCCCTCCAGCGTTTACCAAACAACGCCGTAGCCACTTTTCCAAACGACATCGTTTAGCCCTCAATACAAAAACACGCGTCAGATCTCTACTTCAAATTCTAGAGCTAAATACAAAACCAGATCTCACAGAAACGACGGTGTTTCCTTTCATATACTACAAAACACGCTGCAACGTTAAGCGTCCAGATTTCACAAAATTCGAACAGATTTCACCAACATACAGATCTCTTGCAAAACCAGATTTCAAAATCGAAAAACCAAAATTTCCAGATTTGTTCTAAATGCTATTTCTGACCCGCAAATACAAACCAAACCTCCAAACAGAGATCTGAACCACCAGAAATCTCCAAAAACCGATTAATTCCAACAAATTAATCTTAATTACATTTTAGGTCTCACATAATATAAATAATATACATAACTGGGACACTCTATCCACCTCCCGAGGCACCACCAGCTGGACCATCTCCACGACCAGCTGAGAAACCTGGATAACCTGAACAACACAAAGGCAAACAAAACAATCCAGACCCAGAGGGACAGGTGTCAAATCCCAGTACAGAGATCAACATAAAACAACATGCAGATAGAACAAGATATAAATGCTATGCGATGCATGAGAGCAGGGAGCTCAAAGGATCCAAGAGGACTGTAACCCGCTGGTCAACAAAACAGGAATGGTCATTGGATGTGTGAGAGAATGGAAGCTACCCACGCGCTCGATCATACATGGTATCAAACACAAATAGATCAGGGATGGCCGCAACTCATGTGAGAGAAATGGGATCTTCCATGCGCTCAATCACATGAAATATCAGCACCAACTAGAACTGAAAGGCCATATCTGTGACGCCCCAATCCTCATGGGGTCACGAAATCGAATAAATAAAAGAAAATAAGGGCTGAATGGAATTTTGTTATAAGCTGTATCTCTTATAACTAAAATAAAATTCGAAGTACAAACGTAAATGTGGCACCAAGTACTGTAACAGCTGAAATAAAACAGTTCAATAACAGATGTCATGAAATGCAAAGTGCGATATTACAACTTTGAAATTCTATATGAATTTACTATTGTTGTAATGGATCTAATATGGACTTAACGAAAGATCAAAAACAACAACAGCTGCTGCGGAAAACATCGGCCTTAGATAAACACAATCACCAAAACTGGTTCAGCTGCTGTCTCCCGTCTGCCCCAGCTCTGTCCCACCTGCACCATTTTAAAGCTAATGAGCCTAGGGGCTCAGCAAGTAAAATCTGAGGATAACAAAATCACATAATGCAGGCACACTTTAGCATTAACATAGCTTAACATAACAGTCTAAAGGAAGTCATTCATCATAAGATTTTCTTAAACTTTCTTTCGTAAACTTGGAAATGGGGAAGATGACCCAGATCCCTTTCATTATTTCTTGTGATTTATGGCTTAGAATCTCTCCTTAGGTTCGTTGTGCACCTGATCAAGTGACTACTAATATCAGTTACTATATGGCGAATCTCGCATAATATCAAGGGGCAACCGACATGCTCGACTGCTGCTCACCCTCCCCATATGAGAGGGCAACTGACATCTGGACAGCTTCTCACCCCTCCATTGTGACCGTCTGTTATCTATGACATAAATCCTTTAAAGCTAAACATTCTTCCTTTAAACTCATAGCTGGTTGAAATCAGATTTTGAAATCAACAACCTTCGGGTTCCTTGTGCTTCGAAATTCATTTAAAAAAATCTCATTTAAAACTTTTGCTGAGTATCAGATTCGACTACTGGACTCATCGCTGAAATGAAACAGTTACAACTAGAAGAAACTGTACCAGGAGACAAGGCAGATGTCTACTGTATGAACAGATAATTCCATTGAAGAGTTATCGCTAACTTGAAATAGGTGTATTAAATTAAAAGATGTCGTTATCGTGAGAAGCAGACGTGACTAAAAGACTGTACTGGAAATCGAAACAGATCTTTACTATTCAAGGATACCACTAGAGGGAATTTCAAATGTTGCTAAAGGAATAGTATTGTTACCGTGAAACAGATTCTGACGGTGGAAATATATTTCTAACATTGGAACAGATGTGACTATGGAATTGGAGTGTCATCGGGTATCAGCTGCGACTAGGAAATTCTCTTTGAATAGTGAACGGCTGATGCTAAGGAAATATCATACGAACAGTGAACAGTTGACGTTAAGGAAATATCATATGAACAGTGAACAGCTGACGTTGGTCAACTCAGACGTCAATGTTTTTTAACAAAGGGACTCAGATGTTTGAACAACCAATGGTCTAGACATTATTTAGAACGTCTGAATACAAATTACTGCAACAGCTGAATACAAACTAAGGCAACAACTGAATACAACCTAATGCAACATCTGACAACAGCTGAATACAAACTAAGGCAACAACTGAATACAACCTAATGCAACATCTGACAACAGCTGAATACAAACTAAGGAAACAACTGAATACAACCTAATGCAACATCTGACAACAGCTGAATACAAACTAAGGCAACATCTGAATACAACCTAATGCAACATCTGACAACAGCTGAATACAAACTAAGGCAAAAACTGAATACAACCTAATGCAACATCTGACAACAGCTGAATACAAACTAAGGCAACAACTGAATACAACCTAATGCAACATCTGACAACAGCTGAATACAAAACAATGCAACAGCTGAAATGTAACTTCTGAATTTAAATATGAAATTCAATCGCTGACATAGGAAACAAAATCTGAATAAGAATTTGGTGTTGCAACAACAAACGACAGCTACGCTATCCGTCATTGCTTATCAAACCAGACTTAACTTCTGATTCGACTAGCAACTCTGATTACATAGCATCAATTTCAGACGTTACCAATTACCAGAAAGAAGAACATTCATGAACATACGACTTAATCCCGACTGCTCAGCATTTTAAAAACGACACCTTCATCTTTTTCGAAGCATTCTTTCAAAGTTTCGAAATAGAAACATAATTTTGTACCCGATCATTCTTTCTTTTTCTCAAACATACTTGAACATAAACATAACTTATCTTAACGTAAACAGGAAAGAAACACATACTGAAAAGAACAATATTTACTTTAAAATGGCGTAGCAAGAATCAACTTTTACTTGCCTTAAGCGAAGGAACGCAAGAGCAGCTGATCTCAACAGGAGTCCTCCACAAGCACCACCATGAGCACTCTTCTAAAATTTTGAGAGAAAGAAAGAAAATTCTGGACAACAATGAAGTTCTCATTTACAAAAACAATCATATATGAGATATGATTTGTAGTAGGTAATTACACTCAAGTAGGCATGGGTATCCTACCTAACCGTGTCCTTTTAAAAGATTTTAACCAAAAACTCCCTACTACTGTTTTGAATTTATAAATTTTACCAAGAGATTTAAAAAGAAGAACTAGCTTGTCCAGCTGAAGACATTTTCTATTTGAAATCTTGCTCATGTTTGTGCTCGGACGACAACTGCCTGGAAACCTTCCGCGTCTTGTTTTCCAATCAACATCTGAAATCAGCCTTCAAAATAATTTAAAATTAACTTAAGGCTAAAAAACGCAATATCAAATAGACCCTTAAAATAATAAAGGCTCAAACATGTGGTCCTAAGGATTTTGGGGCGTTACAATCTACCCACCTAATAAAAATTTCGTCCTCGAAATTTACTTACCAAACAATTCTGGGTAGCAACTAAGCATATCAGCTTATGTTTCCCACGTAAATTCTCGTTCAGATTGATTAAATCATTGTACCTTAACCATAGGAGTACTACGGTTTCTCAGATTTCTATTTTTTCGAAGAAGAATCCTCTCGGGTCTCTTTCGAAACTTAAATCTTGTGCTAGCTGAATAGGCTCATGACTTAATACGTGAGATGGGCTGGGAATATACTTCCTCAAGGCTGATACATGAAAGACGTTATGCACTGGGCATTAGTTCTAACTCAAACTTCTCAATGTCAGCTGCTAATGGTTTCTGGACGCGAAGATGTGTTAAACCAACAGACTTTCTACTTAAGGCATCAGCCACCATGTTTGCTTTCCCTGGTTGATAGCTGATCGTGCAATCATAATCCTTCATCAGCTCTAGATATCTCCTCTGCCTCATATTAAGTTCTTTCTGGGTAAAGAAGTACTTGAGGCCCTTATGATCCATGAATATCTCACACTTCTCCCCATAGAGGAAATGTCTCCACATCTTAAGGGCAAACACTACTGCTGCTAGTTCTAAATCATGCGTAGGGTAATTATTCTCGTGATCCTTCAGCTGTCTGGAAGCATAAGAAATCACTTTACGGTCCTTCATCAGTACAGCACCTAAACCCATCTTAGACGCATCTGTGTAAATCATAAATTTTCCTTCATCAGATGGCATGGTCAACACAGGGGCTTCTATCAGTGCTTGCTTCAACTTGTCGAAGCTGCTTTGACACTCGGGTGTCCAGTCATACTTAACCTGCTTCCTTGTTAAAGAAATCAGGGGAATAGCTATCTCGGAAAATCCTTGGATAAATCGCCTATAATATCCGGCTAAACACAAGAAACTCCTCACTCTGAAACAGATGTTGGTACTAGCCAGTCGCGAACGGCTTCTACTTTGGCTGGGTCCACTTCTAGTCCTTCCTTAGATATAATGTGACCTAAGAAGGCTACTTTCTCCAACCAGAAGTCACATTTACTGAACTTAGCAAACAACTGCTTACTCTTCAAAATTTGAAGCATTGTCCTCAAATGCTTAACATGCTCGACTTTAGTCTTATAGTACTCTAAGATATCATCTATGAAAACAACTACAAATTGATAAAAAAAGGGTTGAAAAACTCTATTCATTAGATCCATAAAAGCTGATGGTAATCGGACCTTAAATCGATCTTAGAAAAGACTGCCACCTTTTCAACCGGTCAAAAAGGTCCTCAATCCTAGGAAGGGGGTATTTATTCTTAATGGTCAGCTTATTCAGCTCCCTATAATCTATACACAACCTCAAAATTCCATCTTTCTTCTTTACGAAAAGAACATGGGCTCCCCAGGGTGAAGTACTTGGTCTAATAAATCCTTTCTCCAACAGATCTTGTATCTGTTCTTTTAATTCTTTCATTTTTGATGGAGCTAGACGATAAGGTGGTCTAGAAACTGGAGCTGCTCCTGGAACTAAGTCAACAGAAAATTCCAGCTCTCTATCTGGTGGTAGTCTATGTATATCTTCTAGGAAAAAAAAACTCCGGGGAACTCATTTACCACCTCCACATCTGATAGTTGGGTCTTACTAGTCGCTACTAAGGATGACAAACTTATCAAAATCCTACCCCACCTTTCCTTAAACA
The DNA here is from genome assembly GCA_001598015.1 of Dorcoceras hygrometricum. Classification (NCBI taxonomy): domain Eukaryota; kingdom Viridiplantae; phylum Streptophyta; class Magnoliopsida; order Lamiales; family Gesneriaceae; genus Dorcoceras; species Dorcoceras hygrometricum. The sequence goes on along the minus strand of KQ988429.1, from coordinate 191,154 downwards.
ACTCTGAGCCTTAAGCGTTGATATAATGCGAGGAATCCTCCACATCTGATTGGATTCAAACTTAAAGGGGTCTCCTTTAGGTGGATTAGCCACTACTGTTCGAGTCTTAAAATCAATTACCACTCCAAGCTTGGTTAACCAGTCCATCCCCAATATCATATCAAACTCAGACATCGGTAAAACAATCAAATCTGGCGAAATCACACGCCCTAGCAGCCTAAGTTCTAAATCACAAAACAAAGCATGGGATACTAGTTCTTCTCCTGAAGGGACTGTTACACAAAAGCCTATAGTTACTTGGTCTGGGCTAATGGGTAAATTCTTAGCAAACTCAGCTGCTATAAAAGAATGAGTGGCTCCTGAACCTAATAAAGCCACAGAAGGCAAACCAGCAATCAAAATCTCACCCGTAACTACTGTAGAATCTGGATTAGCCTAATCAGCTGTGAAGTACTATTTTAAGAATACTTTCTTAAAATCCACCCAAGTAAGATTTGTCAAATCCAAGGATAACTTAGCTTCTTCCCACCAAATCATGGCGTCATCCCTCAACATGTAGATAGCGCACCTCAGCCTATCTAAGTCTGGCATCTGGAGATACTCAAAGATAACCTCCATCGACTTGATCCAGCTTTCAGCAACTAAGGGCTCAGTTGTACCACTAAACTCCTTCGGCTTCTGCATTCTAAACTTCTCTTGAGGATCATCATTTATTGGTCCTCTACTACTAGATGATTGACCATTGCCTCTACCGGTTTTCCCTACCAGTATTCTTAGGAGTTGGGTGATACTAGGATTACTATCAGGGTTGGTTTCTTCTAAAGGAATACCTCTCCTACCTCTTCCTCGGCCAGACATCTTATGATCTATAGCCCTTAATCCACCATGCAAAGAAAGAAGGTGTGACGCCCCAATCCTCATGGGGTCACGAAATCGAATAAATTAAGAAAAGAAGGGCTGAATGGAATTTTTTATAAGCTGTATCTCTTATAACTAAAATAAAATTCGAAGTACAAACGTAAATGTGGCGCCAAGTACTGTAACAGCTGAAATAAAACAGTTCAATAACAGATATCATGAAATGCAAAGTGCGATATTACAATTTTGAAATTCTATATGAATTTACTATTGTTGTAATGGATCTAATACAGACTTAACGAAAGATCAAAAACAACAACAGCTGCTGCGGAAAACATCGGCCTTAGATAAACACAATCACCACAACTGGTTCAGCTGTTGCCTCCCTTCTGCCCCAGCTCTGTCCCACCTGCACCATTTTAAAGCTAATGAGCCTAGGGGCTCAGCAAGTAAACTCTGAGGATAACAAAATCACATAATGCAGGCATACTTTAGCATTAACATAGCTTAACATAACACTTTAAAGGAAGTCATTCATCATAAGCTTTTCTTAAACTTTCTTTCATAAACTTGGAAATGGGGAAGATGACCCAGTCCCTTTCATTATTTTTTTGTGATTTATGGATTAGAAGCTCTTCTTAGGTCCGTTGTGCACCTGATCAAGTGACTACTGATATCAGTTACTATATGGCGAATCTCGCCAATATGAAGGGGCAACCGACACGCTCGACTGCTGCTCACCCTTCCCATATGAGAGGGCAACTGACATATGGACAGCTTCTCACCCCTCCATTGTGACCGTCTGTTATCTATGCCATAAATCCTTTAAAGCTAAACATTCTTCCTTTAAACTCATAGATGGTTGAAATCAGATTTTGAAATCAACAACCTTCGGGTTCCTTGTGCTTCGAAATTCATTTAAAAAAATCTCTTTTAAAACTTTTGCTGAGTATCAGATTCGACTACTGGAACTCATCGCTGAAATGAAACATTTGCAACTACAAGAAACTGTACCAGGAGACAAGGAAGATGTCTACTGTATAAACAGATAATCCATTGAAGAGTTATCGCTAACTTGAAATAGGTGTATTAAATGAAACGATGTCGTTAGCATGAGAAGCAGATGTGACAAAAAGACTGTACTGGAAATCGAAAAAGATCTTTACTGTTCAAGGATACAACTAGAGGGAATTTCAAATGTTGCTAAGGGAATAGTATTGTTATCGTAAAAAAGATTCTGACGGTGGAAATATATTTCTAACATTGGAACAGATGTGACTATGGAATAGGAGTGTCATCGGGTATCAGCTACGACTAGGAAATTCTCATTGAATAGTGAACAGCTTATGCTAAGGAAATATCATATGAACAGTGAACAGCTAACGTTAAGGAAATATCATATGAAGAGTGAACAGCTGACGTTGGTCAACTCAGACGTCAATGCTTTTTAACAAAGGGACTCAGATGTTTGAACAACCAATCGTCTAGACATTTTTTAGAACAACGTCTGAATATAAATTACTGCAACAGCTGAATACAACCTAATCAACAACTGAATACAACCTAATGCAACATCTGACAACAGCTGAATACAAACTAAGGCAACAACTGAATACAACATAATGCAACATCTGACAACAGCTGAATACGAAACAATGCAACAACTGAAATGTAACCGCTGAATTTAAATATGAAATTCAATCGCTGACATATGAAAAAAAATCTGAATAAGAATTTGGCGTTGCAACATCAAACGACAGCTACGCTATCCGCCGTTGCTTATCAAACCAGACTTAACTTCTGATTCGACTAGCAACTCCGATTACATAGCATCAAATTCAGACGTTACCAATCACCAGAAGGAAGAACATTCATGAACATACGACTTAAACCCGACTGCTCAGCATTTTGAAAACGACACCTTCATCTTCTCAAAGCATTCTTTCAAAGTTTTGAAATAGAAACATAATTTTGAACCCGATCATTCTTTCATTTTCTTAACATACTTGAACATAAACATAACTTATCTTAACGTAAACAGGCAAGCAACACATACTGAAAAGAACAATGTATACTTCAAAATGGCGTAGCAAGAATCAGCTTTTACTTGCCTTAAGCGAAGGAACGCAAGAGCAGCTGATCTCAACAGGAGTCCTCCACAAGCACCACCACGAGCACTCTTCTAAAATTTGGAGAGAAATAAAGAAAATTCTGGACAACAATGAAGTTCTCATTTACAAAAACAATCATATATGAGATATGATTTGTAGTAGGTAATTACACTCAAGTAGGCATGGGTATCCTACCTAACCGTGTCCTTTAAAACATTTTAACCAAAAACTCCCTACTACTGTTTTGAATTTATAAATTTTACCAAGAGATTTTAAAAAGAAGAACTAGCTTGTCCAGTTGAAAACATTTTCTATTTGAAATCTTGCTCATGTTTGTGCTCGGACGACAACTGCCTGGAAACCTTCCGCATCTTGTTTTCCAATCAACATCTGAAATCAGATTTCAAAACAATTTAAAATGAACTTAAGGCTGAAATACGCAATATCAAATAGACCCTTAAAATAATATAGGCTCAAATATGTGGTCATATGGATTTTGGGGATTACAATATCGCATGTGAGAGAATTGGGAGTTACCCAAGCTCTCAATCACACGGTTCCTGTCAACACGGATTAGCTCAAAGCATACAACAAAAGATCAGAGCTTCTCACAGCAGGATGTTAACAAAGGCTCGCAAAGGAATGAGCAGGACAACATGATATGCGTGTATGCATAATAACATCTTGCAAGATAAATACACAAACAGATGCAAACAACAACACTGAAACAACAACATACACACTACTAAACATAACAACACATGCCATTATACACAAGTCCATCTCAAAGCTGTAATTATAATCTCACATCCGTACCTTCACTTCTGAGCTATAATTACCACAATCGAGGTCCCGAGCACTCAGATAGGAAACCTGGTAAGCCAAACAACAACAATCAGCTCTGACGTAAAGTATAGAAACTCTAACTGGGAGCTACAATCTCATCCAGCTGTGTCCTACCCTTCGAGCACAACAGATAGCTCTTGAACAAAGCGCACGGTAGAATCTAACACTTACCCAAAGCGTTACTTGAACGAAATAACCAATGGCCGAAATGCTAACAGACTACACAAGGTAGCTCCTTTCGCGATCTTCTTCCTGCTTAACCCAAGCCTTCGAAAATAGTATAAGAAGAAACGCCTTAGCAAGAGGAGTCCAGCGCTACCACTCTTGCTCCAATCAGAGTCTCCTACCGTTGACAATCGGAGAAGATAAGGTTCGGTGAACAGTAACTAAGGTATTACGACAGAAGAGAGTTCGATGTTGGGAGAAGATATATTTTCTAAGTGTCGGGAAAATAATTGCGAGACTACATGTGAGACCTGGATTTGTATTAGAGATTAATTGTTGGAATGTATCGGTTTTTAGAGATTTCTGGTGGTTTGGATCTTTGTTTGTGTGTTTGGTTTGCATTTTCGGGTCTGAAATAGCATCTGGATCAATTCTGGGAGTTTTCGTGTTTTTGAATTTGAAAGCTGGTTTTTGGTGAAAGCTGGTTGCATAGTGAAACGCCGTCGTATTGGAGAGATCTGGTAGCGTTTGTAAAAATCAGCAGTTGCCTTAGCGTGAATTTGTATCATGTTGGATACGGTGTCGTTTGAATAAGTTGGAGCGACGTCGTTTTGGTGTCTGGGAGTTTTCGTGTTTTTGAATTTGAAAGCTGGTTTTTGGTGAAAGCTGGTTGCATAGTGAAACGCCGTCGTATTGGAGAGATCTGGTAGCGTTTGTAAAAATCAGCAGTTGCCTTAGCGTGAATTTGTATCATGTTGGATACGGTGTCGTTTGAATAAGTTGGAGCGACGTCGTTTTGGTGTAGCGTTAGTGTGAGATCTGGTCGCGTGTGTCTGCTGGTTGTCCAGTCGAGGCAGATGTCAACGCGGGTCAACATCACTGTAGCTTGAGGAGGAAATGTCGTCATTTTGGCTAGCGCTAAGGAACCAGTCGATGCGCATAATTGATTTCCAGATGTCAACGTTGGTCAATGTTCCTGTAGCTCGCGTCTGGTTTCCCTGTAGCGTGCGACTGGTATTGCGCGAGAGGACCAGATTTGATGATGTGGCAATGCGATGCCGTTTTAATTAGTTGCAACGTTGCGTTTTGTATGTTGCTGCTAGTTCCAGCTTTTGTATTTTGAACCAGCGTCTGGATGTCCAGCTGCGAGTATTTGTTGGTTACTGTAGCTAGAGACTGGATGACTTAGGCTATGCGTCGTCATTTTGTTTAGCGTGTTTTGAGATTTCAGCAGCTGGTTTCTTTGCATCTGCTGGTTGTTTGTGCCTGCTGGTTTTTGTCTACTTAGAATTTTTTCCCGGACATTCGTTCTCTGTGTTTCGAACGCACTGTTCACCGTTGATTTTATCCGGTAGTTTTCGTCGTTTCCGGTCGTCGTTTTGGACAATTGAGGTAGCGTTGGACTCCTCTTGCGAAGCTCTATCATTACATACAACTTTTGGAGGTTAGCGTTCACTGGAGAGAGATCGCGAAGCTGCTATCTCCGGCAGCGTGTTTGTGCGTGCAGGTAGCCTTTGGGTTTTAGCTTTGAGATCTTGTTTCTAGTTGTGAATTAGCTTCCAGTAAGTTTTTTTGGTAGTAATTGAGTTGGTTCAGCGTGGCTCCCAGCCGTGAGCTTCTGTAATTGGCCGTGAGTTTTGTGAAGCTTTTGAGATCTGTGTGCTGTGTATTTAGCAGGTTGCTATCCAGATTTCTCGGGCCTATTGTTTAGTAGTTGTTGCACAAAAGTAAAGGTACGGATCTAAGCTTGATATTGCTGGGAATTGGCGTGAGATTGAATGCTAGATGGCTGTTGTGCATTGAGGTGGATGTTGCTGTGTGCATACGTGGTTTCTGTTGATTGTTTAGCTGCCCTGTTATGCATACATGCATTTCCCATATTGCATTCCTATTGTTATTGCAACCATTGTTCGTATCTTGTATTGCTGTTGTTGATTTTTACTAGGATGCGAGGGCGAGCGGCAATACCGCACTCTCATCTCCCTGCTGGGATCTTTAGCCACCATGCGTCCAGTGGTTAACAACCATAATTCATGGGCGAGACATTGGCATGTTGAGTTGTTTGATGCATCTGGTATTCGGGTGTTGTATCATGGCGAGTGGCTCATTACTACACTGTGAACACACCTCGTGGCCACTGTTGTTGCAGATTCTTGGAGCTGTGCTTGAGTTTCTTAGCTCCCTTGTTGGTCGAGCCTTCTGTTGTTATCCGGTGTCTCATGCATAGCATCTGCATTTTATCTTATGCATTCTTTTAGCTTTATCTGTTTATCTCCGTACTGGGGTTTGACCACATGTCCCTCTGTGTCTTGGTTTGTTTCCTTGTTTGTGTTGTTTTCAGGGAACCCAGGTTTTACAGCCGGTCGTGGTTTTAACCCAGCTGGTGGTGCCCCAGGATTTTATCTTATGCATTCTTTTAGCTTTATCTGTTTATCTCCGTACTGGGGGTTTGACCACATGTCCCTCTGTGTCTTGGTTTGTTTCCTTGTTTGTGTGTTTTCAGGGAACCCAGGTTTTACAGCCGGTCGTGGTTTTAACCCAGCTGGTGGTGCCCCAGGAGGAGGCTAGCGTGTCCCAGTTGCGTATAGCATTTTTATTATTATATGTATCAGTCAGCCAAGGGGATGCCCTGTGCTTCGTTGTTGTACCCTATAGTTGGAGTCTGATACATGTTTTTGTGTTGATGATGTTATGCTATACTGTTGGTTGTTTTTACGTACTGGGATATATTTTGAGTATCGCTTTATTTTAAATTATATTGTTTTAAACAGTCAGGGAAAAAGCGAAAATTTTACCCGCTTTTTGATAGCTTCCGCAAGTGTTTGTATGATTTTGCTCTGTTTAGATCATGTGGCCTGACATTTTTGGTATCAGAGCTTAAGCTGGGATAAGCTCAATTTCTTTGACCACACTCGAGTCTAGGCACAGTGTTGTGTGTACGTGTGCTTGGTTATGTGACTACGTGCTGCATATTTCTATGATATGTGCTATCTATGCCGTATCTGTTCTGTTTTGCTTGATCTTATTGAGTGTTTTCGTAGATGCCGCCTAGACGTCGTGGTAGAGGTAGGGGGCAATTTGAGGAATCAGCAGGACAGAACGAGGATAGGCGCAGTGCTCGCAGCCATATTCGTGTTAGTGACGAGGAGGAAGTTGGTGATTTTCCTCCCTCGATGGAGCGGATGGATATGGTGATCTCTCGGTTTCAGAGGATGAACCCTCCAGTCTTCAATGGTGACGAGTTAAGTGAGGATGCGGATTCGTGGCTCCGGAATGTTATTGCTCTTTTCGACCGAGTTTAGTATGATGATGATCTTCGGCTGAGTTTAGTGACTCTCTTGCTTAGGAAGGCCGCAGAGCGCTAGTGGCGAGGTGCTTCGAGTACTTTGCTGGAGACCGGAGTTGGGATCTCCTGGGATAGTTTCTGTACCACCTTCCGGCAGGACTATGTACCGGAATCTTATGTGAACGCCCGTGAGCGGGAGTTTGATCGTTTGGAGCAGGGCTCCATGTCTGTGAGGGAGTATGCGCGTCGGTTCTCTTCCTTGTTGGCGTATGTTCCCCATGTTTCTGGCCGGTAGAGGGCCAAGCGAACTCGATTTATTGAGGGTTTGAATGATGAGCTTTATCAGATGGTGTTGACCAGCAAACCAAAAATGTATGCTGAGGCAGTGGATAGTGTCCTTGGTCTCGAGGAGGGCATGCGGAGTCGTAGTGCTCGTCGGCAGCAGGCACCGCAGGGTGGTCGTCCTGCCTTTCAGGGAGCGCAGTCTTCTCAGTCCTCCCAGTCAGCAAAACAGCCCCAGCAGCAGCAGCAGCCACAGGTGGCTCAACAGTCTGGCCGTCAGAGGTTTCGACCCCGAGGTCAGTAGTTCAATAAGAAGAAGGGTTCTGGATCTTCTGGTTCTGGAAGTTCGAGTAGCAGTGGATCTCGGACTGAGTTTTGTGGCTTTTGCGGTGGGAAGCATCCCTCCACACAGTGTGTTGGTGTGCAGGGTTCCTGCAACCTTTGTGGTCAGTATGGGCATTTTGTGAGAGTTTGTCCGTCAGCTGGATCACAGAAGACCGCGGACCAGCCTCAGGGTCGTGGAGGTCAGTCTAGGGGCTGTTCTCAGCAATTTCAGCAGCCCCGATTGGGTGAGACTCAGTTTAGGCCGTTTCAGCAGCCTGACCCTTCGCGCTTTCGGCAGTCGTCTCAGCCTTTCTTTTCAGGACCCCAGCATGCTCAGGTTAACGCCATTACGAGCGAGAAGGCCGAGGAGACACCGAGCCGGGTGATTGGAGGTACATGTCTTGTCTTTGACTTTCCTGCTCGTATGTTGTTTGACACCGATGCATCGTATTCATTTATTTCTGATTCGTTTATTGTTGAGCATGGTCTGTGTACCGTCCCTTTGCGCGATGCTGTTTCTGTTTCTACCCCTGGTGGTGTGAGCCTCTTCTCCCAGGAGGTTTTGTTAGATGGTGTGTTGCGGTTTGGTAAGCATGTCTTGTTAGCGAATTTGATCCGTTTGATGCTTTGGGATTTCGATTGTATAGTTGGGATGGATGTGCTGTCCAACTATAGGGACTGTTTCCATGGGATTGTACGTTTTAGGCCTATGTCTGGCGAGAAGTGGGACTTCTACGGCCAGGATTCTAGATCGAAGATCCCGTTGATCTCAGCGATTGAGATATTTAGCTTGTTGTCTTTGGGGAATGCTGGCTTTATGATCTACTCTTTGGATGCGTCTTCTTCTTCCCGTGTTCAGCTCAGTGACGTTCCCGTGGCGCGACACTTTCCAAACGTGTATCCGAAGGAGATTCCTGGTTTTCTTCCAAGGCGAGAGATCGACTTCAGCATAGAGCTGGTGCCTGGCACAGCTCCGATTTCACGTGCTCCTTATCGTCTGGCGCCTGCGGAGTTGAGAGAACTCAAGGTGCAGTTAGATGATTTGCTGGAGAAAGGTTTTATTTGTCCTAGTATGTCAGTGTGGGGAGCGCCCATACTGTTTGTGAAGAAGAAGGATGGCTCAATGCGGATATGCATTGATTTTTGCCAGTTGAATAAAGCTACTGTGAAGAACAAGTACCCGTTGTCGAGAATCAATGATCTGTTTGATCAGTTGCAAGGTTCTGCGGTGTATTCAAAGATTGATCTTCGTTCCGGGTACCATCAGCTGAGGGTGAGAGAGCAAGATGTCGCGAAGACTGTGTTTCTTACGAGGTACGGACATTTTGAGTTTTTAGTGATGCCGTTTGGTTTGACCAACATGCCTGCAGTCTTTATGGATTTGATGAACCGAGTGTTCCGCGAGTTTATTGATCAGTTTGTGATCGTGTTCATCAAAGACATCTTAGTCTATTCGAAGACTCCTTTGGAGCACAAGGAGCATTTTCGGATTGTCCTGCAGACGTTGAGAGACAAGCAGTTGTATGCAAAGTTTTCCAAGTGTGAGTTCTGGTTGTATTCTTGGGACATGTGATTTCAGCCGAGGGGATTTCGGTGGATCCTAGCAAAGTTGATGTTGTTCTGAACTGGGAGCGTCCCAGAAATATTTCTGAGATTCGTAGTTTCTTGGGTCTGGCTGGCTATTATCATCGTTTCATTGAGGGATTCTCAAGTATAGCAAAGCCGTTGACTCAATTAACGCAGAAGGACAAGAGGTTTGTTTGGACTGAGCAGTGCAAGAATGCTTTTCAACTGGTCAAGGAAAAGTTGACTACTGCGCCCGTGTTGGCCCTGCCGTCCTGTTCAGGTGGTTTTGTTGTTTGTTCTGGCGCTTCATTAATGGATTGGGTTGTGTGTTGATGCAGAATGGTCGAGTCATTACGTATGCCTCGCGGCAGTTGAAACCGCATGAGACTCGCTACCCCGTCCATGATTTGGAGTTAGCGGCGGAAGTCTTTGCGTTGAAGATCTGGCGTCACTACCTGTATGGCGAGCAGTTTGTGGTGTACTCCGACCACAAGAGTTTGCAGTATCTGTTTTCACAGCCTGACTTGAACATGAGACAACGTCGGTGGATGGAGCTGCTAAAAGACTTTGATTGTGAGATTAAATACCAGCCTGGGAAATCGAACGTTGTGGCCGATTCTTTGAGAAGGAAGGCTAGTGAGATGTTTGCTTCGTTATACATCTCTAAGAATCAGGAGCATCTTAACACTACGGGTTGGAGATTTTACCCGGCTGAGGATTATGTGGTGGTTTTCTTCTTTCCAAGTGGAGCCACAGATTGTTTCTACCATTCGAGCAGCTCAAAGGACCGATCCGTCTATCCACGAGTTGAAGTTGAAGGTCAGGGCTGGCGAACTTGAGGATTATTCTGTCTCTTTCGATGGTTGTTTGCATTTCCGGGGCAGTTTGGTTGTGCCCAATTTGATTGATTTGAAGGAGGAGATCCTTAGGGAAGTGCACTGTAGCAGACATAGTGTTCATCCTGGTGCACGGAAGATGTACCATGCTTTGAAGCCGCACTTTTGGTGGGCTGGCCTAATGAGTGGCGTTGCTGGTTTTGTCGCTCGTTGTTTGAATTGTCCTCTGGTTAAGGCCGAAAGGATGCGACCTGGTGGTCTGTTGTAGAGTTTGGAAGTGCCCCAATGGAATTGGGAGCACATTGCTATGGATTTCGTGACGCATCTGCCTTGTTCCAACAGAGGATGCGATGCTATTTGGGTGGTTATAGACCGACTGTCGAAGTCTGCACACTTCATTCCCTTTGGAATGACCTTCTCGTTGAAGAAGATGGCGAAGATGTACGTTGATTTTGTCGTTAGACTGCATGGTGTGCCCGTTTCGATCGTTTCGATCGAGATCCAAGGTTTACTTTCAGGTTTTGGAAGATTTTGCAAACATATTTGGCTACCAGATTGGCTATGAGCACCGCGTATCACCCCCAGACAGATGGCCAATCTGAGCGAACTATCCAGACGTTGGAGGATATGTTGCGAGCTGTTGTATTGGATTTTTGAGGTAGCTGGCAAGACGCGTTGTCTTTGGTCGAGTTTTCGTACAATAACAGCTACCAAGTTACGATTGGTATGGCGCCTTTTGAGGCTTTTTATGGAAGAAAGTGCAGATCTTCGGTGTGTTGGGAAGAAGTTGGGGAGAAGCAGCTATCTGCCCCTGACTTTGTGCAGCAAATGAAAGATCATGTGGATCTTATTAGACAGCGGATGAAAGCTGCCCAAGATCGCCAAGCCAGTTATGCGAATAAGAGGCGTCGACCTCTTGAGTTTCAGGTTGGTGATCGTGTATTTCTCAAGGTTTCTCCATTTCGCAGTGTGATGCGTTTTGGACACAAGGGAAAGTTAGCCCCTCGTTATGTTGGTCCGTATGAGATTGTTGAGAGTATTGGCCCTTTAGCGTATCGGCTGTTATTGCCTCCAGAGTTGTCTTCTCTTCATGATGTCTTTCATGTTTCCATGTGGAGTAAGTATGAGCCAGATCCGTCTCATGTACTTGGAACTGACGAGGTTGAGCTAGATCAGTCGTTAAGTTATCAAGAATATCCTCTGCAAATCCTTGGCAGAAAAGAGAAACAGTTGAGGAGTAAGACCATTACTTTGGTAATGGTGCAGTGGAGCAAACATGGAAGGGAATAAGCTACTTGGGAGCTGGAAGAAAAGATGCAGCGCGAGTGGTCGCATCTGTTTGAGTAGCTGTTGAGTTAAATTTCCAGTAGTTTGTAGCTTTTGGTTGTATTTCTTCCCTAGTTGTTGTTATATGTTTGCTCAGTTATCTTGAACTCTTGGCCTGTGTTAGGCGAGTTTTGTTTTGTATTTTGCTGTTGTATCTGGTTTCAGAATTGTTGTGTTGATTTCGAGGACGAAATCCTTTTTAGTGGGGGAGAAATGTGAGACCTGGATTTTTATTAGAGATTAATTGTTGGAATGTATCGGTTTTTAGAGATTTATGGTGGTTTTGATCTTAGTTTGTGTGTTTGGTTTGCATTTTCGGGTCTGAAATAGCATTTGGATCAATTCTGGGAGTTTTCGTGTTTTTGAATTTGAAAGCTGGTTTTTGGTGAAAGCTGTTTGCATAGTGAAACGCCGTCGGGAGAGATCTTGTAGCGTTTGTAAAAATCAGCAGTTGCCTTAGCGTGAATTTGTATCGCGTTGGATACGGTGTCATTTGAATAAGTTGGAGCGACGTCGTTTTGGTGTAGCATTAGTGTGAGATCTGGTCGCGTGTGTCTGCTGGTTGTCCAGTCGAGGCAGATGTCAACACGGGTCAACATCACTGTAGCGTGAGGAGGAAACGTCGTCATTTTGGCTAGCGCTAAGGAACCGGTCGATGCGCACAATTGATTTCCAGATGTCAACGTTCCTGTAGCTCGCGTCTGGTTTTCCTGTAGCTTGCGACAGGTATTGCGCGAGAGGACCAGATTTGATGACGTGGCAATGGGACACCGTTTTAATTAGTTGCAACGCTGCGTTTTGTATGTTGCTGCTTGTTCCAGCTTTTATATTTCGAACCAGCGTATGGATTTGCAGCTGCGAGAGATTTGTTGGTTACTGTAGCTAGCGACTGGATGACGTAGGCTATGCGTCTTCGTTTTGTTTAGCGTGGTTTGATATTTCAGCAGCTGGTTTCTTTGCATCTGCTGGTTGTTTGTGCCTGCTGGTTTTTGTCGGTGGATTTGTTTAAAACTTGCTGCTTGTTCCAGCTTTTATATTTCGAACCAGCGTATGGATTTGCAGCTGCGAGAGATTTGTTGGTTACTGTAGCTAGCGACTGGATGACGTAGGCTATGCGTCTTCGTTTTGTTTAGCGTGGTTTGATATTTCAGCAGCTGGTTTCTTTGCATCTGCTGGTTGTTTGTGCCTGCTGGTTTTTGTCGGTGGATTTGTTTAAAACAGATTTCAGTAGCTACGGGAATTATATATAGGAAGACTTGGTCTTCGATTGAGATATCAGATCCCATACTCAGAATATTTTCCCCGACATTCGTTCTCTGTGTTTTGAACCCTAGAGCACTGTTCACCGTTGATTTTATCCTGTAGTTTTCGTCGTTTCCGGCTGTCGTTTTGGACAATTGAGGTAGCATTGGACTCCTCTTGCGAAGCTCTATCATTCCATACCACTTTTGGAGGTTAGCGTTCACTGGAGAGAGATCGCGAAGCTGCTATCTCCGGCAGTGTGTTTGTGCGCGCAGGTAGCCTTTGGGTTTTAGCTTTGAGATCTCGTTTTTAGTTGTGAATTAGCTTCCAGTAAGTTTTTTTGGTAGTAATTGAGTTGGTTGAGCGTGGCTCCCAGCCGTGAGCTTCTGTAAATGGCCGTGAGTTTTGTGAAGCTTTTGAGATCTGTGTGCTGTGTATTTAGCAGGTTGCTATCCAGATTTCTCGGGCCTGTTTTGTAGTAGTTGTTGCACAAAAGTAAAGGTACGGATCTGAGCTTTATATTGCTGGGAATTGGCGTGATATTGAATGCTAGATGGCTGTTGTGCATTGAGGTGGATGTTGCTGTGTGCATAAGTGTTTTCTGTTGATTGTTTAGCTGCCCTGTTATGCATACATGCATTTCCCATATTGCATTCATATTGTTATTGCAACCATTGTCCGTATCTTGTATTGCTGTTGTTGATTCTTACCAGGATACGAGGGCGAGTGGCAATACCGCACTCTAATCTCCCTGCTGGGATCGTTAGCCACCATGCGCCGAGTGGTTAACTACCACAGTTCATGGGCGAGGCAACGGCAGGTTGAGTTGTTTGATGCATCTGGTATTCGGGTGTTGTATCACGGCGAGTGGCTCATTACCACGCTGTGAACACACCTCGTGGCCACTGTTGTTGCAGATTCTTGGAGCTGTGCTTGAATTCCTTAGCTCCCTTGTTGGTCGAGCCATCTGTTGTTATCCGGTTTCTCATGCATAGCATCTGCATTTTATCTTATGCATTCTTTTAGCTTTATCTGTTGTTCTCCGTACTGGGGTTTGACCCCATGCCCCTCTGGGGCTTGGTTTGTTTCCTTGTTTGTGTTGTTTTCAAGGAACCCAGGTTTTACAGCCGGTCGTGGTTTTAACCCAGCTGGTGGTGCCCCAGGAGGAGGCTAGCGTGTCCCAGTTGCGTATAGCATATTTATTATTATATGTATCAGTCAGCCAGGGGGATGCCCTGTGCTTCGTTGTTGTACCCTGTAGTTGGAGTCGGATACATGTTTTTGTGTTGATGATGTTATGCTATACTGTTTGTCGTTTTTACGTACTGGGATATATATTGAGTATCGCTTTATTTTTAATTATATTATTTTAAACCGTCAGGCCAAAAGCGAAAATTTTGCCCTCTTTTTGATAGCTTCCGCATGTGTTTGTATGATTTTTCTCTGTTTAGATCACAAGGCCTGACACTACAGTCAAAGTTCTCTATATATAAAACTTAAATTTCCCAAATCTGATGAACAGTAATCCCCGACAACACTGGCTCAAAGCTGATACCCACTCAGATCTGAGTACCACTCTAGACTTGGACCATACGCTAAACCAGCGCGCTACTACCAAACGATGTTGCACCACAATCCAACTAATTCATTCACGTGTCTCTCCAAACGGCGTCGCATCGCTCCTAACCAAAACACTCAGATACGAATGACCAGATCTGACACCAGCACTGACCAGTGTTCACTGATACCCAAAACGACATCGCACCGCCTTCCGATATAGACAAACCGAAACCAGTCCACACCAACCCTCGGACCAGGCCGGTTCACACAACGCTAACAACTTACGCATCTCAAATCTGATTTTCTCCAAACGACGGTGTTTCGCTACCCGCGTAGGATTTTCATCCAGCGCCAAAACTGAAGTAACCAACCAGCACTTATCAACTCCCTAAATCTGACAACTACAATGCATAACTCTACAACTTTCTACAGCTGATTCCAATACACAAATATAGAGACCCGATACACTCACCAAGCATACCAGCTCAAAGCTGGCCTGTCCCAGATCTATTTCCACCAAATCTGGCCTATACAAAACTCGATTAATTAACTTAATTAATCAAATAATCTTTCGGGTCTCACATTGGGCCTGACATGCAAGGAGTTAGCCTTTCCCCCCATCACAACAGGATCAGTCTACAGGATCATCCCGTAGATCGTATACTCCTGCTCACTCTCATCAACAGTCAGGCTTTTCGTAGCCTCGAGTATCCTTTCAGCAGCTTGGTTATTCGCAGTTCAGAGGTATTTATCAGCCACAGTTCTTGGGACCTTAGCAAGGTCATGTGCATGCTATGACATGAGAGCAAGCTTATGATGCACCTGGAGGAGTTATTGCAGGTACATGCCATATTTTTTATTATCCTGCATGAGTTTTATTTGACACGGGAGGATCACATTGTTTTCTATAATATATTTTTATTTATGAGTATGGGATTGATACTACTCAGTTGTGTAATTTGTGTCTGTGTCTATTCCGGAAGGTGTAAGTTGTTTTCTCGAGAAATAGTTCTAAACTGTGTGATTAAGTCCGATGAGATTGTTTTGATGGAAATCTTAAGCTGGATATGAGGGATTTTGTTTGTATCTTGAGAATGGATGTTTTGGCAAGTATTAGGGCTTTAGTCGACTATTTCCGTGATGTGGTCAGGTTTAGGCCTACATTAGGTGAGAAGTGGAATTTCTATGGTAATGATTCCCGACCTAAGATTGCACTATCAGCCATGGACATATTTGGGTTTTTGTCACTTGAGAACTCTAGATTCATGATATACGCTTTAGATGTGACACCCGAACGTAGTTTGGAGATTTGTGGTATTCCTGTTGTCAATGATTTCGATGATGTAGTTCTCGATGAGCTTCCAAGTTTCCCTCTGATATGGGAAATTTTTAGTATTGAGTTAATGCCAGGAACTACCCAGATATCGAGACCGTACAGGTTGGAACCAGCGGAGTTGAGAGAACTCAAGGCACAATTGTGAGATGTCCTGGATAAAGGTTTTTTTAGACCGATTATGTCACCTTGGGGATCTTTGATTTTGTTTGTCAAAAAGAAAGACGGGATGATAAGGATGTGTATCGATTTCAGGAAGTTGAATAAAGCGACAGTGAAAAACAAATATCCTCTGCCATTAATCAATGAACTTTTTGATCAGTTGAAGATTCAACTGTGTATTCCAAAATTGATCTTCGTTCCGGCTACTATCAGCTCAGAATCCGAGATGAGGATATCTCTAAGACAGCCTTTTGGATGAGATATGGAATCTACGAATTCCTTGTCATGGCTTTGGGTCTGACGAATGCTCCAGCTGTCTTTATGAATTTTATGAGCAATGTATTTCAAGAGTTTATAGACCAATTTGTTATTGTGTTCATTGATGATATCTTGGTCTACTCCGGGATTAAGAGAGAGAGGATAAGGAGAACTTCAGGTAGTCCCCCAAACTTGTAGAAACTCACAGTTGTATGCTAATTTTTCTAAGTGTGAGTTCTGGTTGGACAAAGTTATATCTCTGGGTCATGTTATTTCATCCCGAGCATATCACTTGATCCCAGCAAGGTGGAAGCTGTTGTAAACTCGTCACTTCCCAAAAATCTCTCTGTGATTTGTAGTTTCTTGGAATTGGTCGGCTATTTAGATGTTTTATTGATGGATTTTCTAAGATAACTAGGTCTATGACTCAGTTGACTCATAACGATTGGAGGTTTTTGTGGTCCAAGGAGTGTGAGTCCAGTTTACTATTTCTTAAAGAAATTTGACCACTGCTCTAGTTTTGGCATTTCCTGTAGGCTCATGTCATTTTTTATTGTGTACAAATCCATCTTTAAATGGACTGAGATGTGTTTTTGATGCAGAATGGACTTGTGATTGCTTATGATTCTCGTAAGTTGAAACCTCATGAGACTAGTTATCCGGTTCATGATTGTTGGATGCCATTGTCTTTGCACTAAAGATTTGTTGTCACTATCTTTACGGTGAGCAATTTGATGTTTACACCAACCACAGAAGCTTGCAGTAAATCTTCAAGCAGTATGATCGAAACATGAGACAGCATCGGTTGATGAAGTTGCTCAAGGATTTTTATTGCGAGATTCAGTGTCAACCAGGGTAGGTGAACCTTGTTGCAGATGCCCTCAGTAGAAAAATACAGAATACGATGCTTACATCTCTATATATTTCGAAAGTGCATGAATATTTGGGAACAGTAGGATGGAGATTTCAGCCAGTGACGACTACTTTATCGTTTCTTCTATTTCAGCCAGGGGACTGATCTGTATATTTATGAGCTGAAATTGAGTCACAGACAGGCGAGTCAGATGACTTTACTTTTACTTTTGATGGGTGTGTGCGATTCTAGGGAAGGTTAGTTTCCAAATCTGATAAATCCGAAGGAATCGATATTGAAAGAAGTCCATTGTAGTCACCACAGTGTCCATACTAGAAACGGGAAAATGTACCATGTCTTGAAATCTAATATTTGGTGGAAAGGCATGAAAGGTGATATTTCTGGCTTCGTGGCTAGATATTTGATTGAAACAGGTCAAGGCGTAGAAGATGAGACTTTGGTGGTATTCTGCAGAGTCTGGACCACAGTGGAACTGGGAACATGTTGCTATGGATTTTATGACATATTTACTTCATTATAATCGGGATTGTGATGCGATTTGGGTGGTGGTTGATAGACTGTCTAAGTTAACTCACCTCATTCTTACGACCTGACATGCTCTTTGAAGAAGATGGTGATGTTGTATATTGATCTGCTAGTAAGATTGCATGGCCTGCCAGTTTTGATTGTATCTAATAGAGATCCCAGATTTACTTCCAGATTTTGGAATAGCTTGCTATCAGCGTAGGGATCGAAATTTTGTCATGAGCACTGCTTGTCATCCTTAGATAGATGATAAGATTGAGAGGACCATTCAGATGCTCGAATACATGTTACGTGGTGGTGATGGATTTCGATGGTGGTTGTCAGAAATCCTTGTCTTTTGTGGAATTCTCGTATAACAACAATTTCTAAGAGACTATCAAGATGGAACGATTTGATGAACTGTATGGTAGAAAATGAAGATGGCCGAATATGTTGGAAAGAAGTTGGGGAAAGATAGTTGTTGAAACCTGAGATTATATAGGAGATGAGATATCAGGTTGATCTGGTCAGGAAAAGCATGAAGCAGCGCAGGATCTCCATGCTAGTTATGTGAATCAAATTTCAGGTTGGTGATCGAGTATTCCTTAAGGTTTATCCCATTAGAAGCTCTATGAGATTTGGACTCAACCAGATGAGATTATTGAGCGGATTGGCTCTTTGGCGTATCGTTTATACTTTCCGCCTGAGTTGTCAGCGATGCATGATATGTTTCTCCTATCGATGTTGCGGATGTATGAGCCAGATCCATCCCGTGTTTTGAGATTTGATGAGATGGAATTAGATCAGATTTTATGCTATGTGGATTAATCCAGTACAGACTTTTGACAGGAAGTAGAAAAACTCTTGAATAAGACAATTCCCTTTGGTTATGGTTCAGTGGAGCAGGCATGGGAGAGAGGAAGCTACATGGGAGTTGGAGGAAAAGATGCTGCAGGAGTAGCCTCATCTGTTTAAGAATGTATCAAAAATTACTCCATGTAATCTAGTTTTCCTATGTAACCTCAATATTAGTTGTTTTTGTTGTTTCTGTTGCATAAATGTATGTTAGATTTCGAGGACGAAATATTTCTCTGGGGGAGAGATTTGAGGTTATAGGTTGACTAGACCGGGCACAAGTCTTGCTGATCTGGGTCGAGCTGTGCTAATATGGCTCGAGCTATGCTGATATGGGTTGAGATGTGCTGATCTGGATGGCCTGGGTTAAACCGTGCTAATATGGGTCGAGTTGTGCCGATCTGGGTTGATTTTTGGGTCGAGCTATGGGAGTTCTGGTCCGGGGTGACATTAAGTACTTGTTATAGTCAAATAGCTCAAGAAAAAAAGACTTTTGGACCAAATTCATTTCTTTTGAAGTCCAAAAATCTTTAACCCGAAACCCCAACACCTTCGATCGATCGAACATTTTTTGCTATTGTCGGAGATCGTCTTTTCCGTTTTGAGCATGGTTAGTACTGTTGGAATCCTTTCTTCAAGCCCAACATTTCCTGACGAGTTTCGTGGACTGAGGTTGCCTGAGAATGGAGATTGATGATAGTTTATGCATATAGTTTTTTGATGTTTACGGATGTTTGGCTCTACCTTTTGGTGACCGTTTGCTGTAAGTTATAGATCTTCTCCTCGGCTTCAATTTTAGACAAGTATCACTAATTTTGGTGTTGATATAAGCAAGTTATGACCATTTTATTTTTGGCCAGTTCCGATGAAGCTTTTCCAATCGGGTTTTATTCGGTTTTTGAGAGATGAAGCCTTTTTGGATGATTTTTGGGTTGTAGGATGTTCCTAGGTCATTACCAGTGTATTCACAACATTTTGGTAATTTTTGGAATTTTTCGATCACCGGAGTGCTGCCGTCGGAGCGCCGCCTCTGAAGTCGCCGATCACCGTCGTCAGTTGTCTCTAGTGTCGTAGTCTATTTCGGCGCCTATGTTGGTTTGAGGTATTTGGTCAAATGCTTCAAGGTATGGGTGGAGCGTGTGCTTACAGCTTTCATATAGTTTGAAATATGTGCTATGTGTTTTTTAATGCAACGTGCTTTTGCCTGTTCATACATGTTACATATGCGGATGTATTTTATATGTTGGCATTGAGCATTGATTCATGTTGAGTCATAATTCCGGCAGCTTTTGAGTTGACCTTCGGAGATCTTATTTGTAGTCTTGTGGAGTGGTGTCAGGCCTCGTGCTCTAAACAGAGTAAAAACCCAAACACATGCGGAAGCTTATCGAAAGTGGGTAAAATTTTTGCTTTTGGGCCCGACGGTTTAAAACATATAATTTAAAATAATGCGAGACTCAAAATATATCCCAGTTATGAAACCAACGCATCAACACAACAACCAAGTATAGCAGCAATACATGTATCATACTCCACACACTGGATACAACAACAAAGCACAGGGCATCCCCCTGGCTAACTGATACATATATGTAAATAAGCTATATACAACTGGGACACGCTAACCACCTCCAGGGGCACCACCAGCTGGGTTAAAACCACGACCAGCTGTAAAACCTGGGTTTCCTGAAAACAACACAAACAAGGAAACAAACCAAGCCCCAGAGGGACATGGGGTCAAACCCCAGTACGGAGAGCAAAAGAAACAGCTAAGGAAATGCATAAGATAAATGCAGATGCTATGCATGAGACACCGGATATCAACGGAAAGCTCGACCCTCAAGGGAGCTAAGGAACTCAAACATAGCTCCAGGAATCATCAACAACGAATAGTGGCCACGTGGTGTGTTCATAGTGTGGTAATGAGCCACTCGCCATGACACTACACCCAAAATACCAGATTCATCAAACAACTCACCCTGCTGTTGCCTCGCCCATGAACTGTGGTAGTTAACCACTCGGCTCATGGTGGCTAAAGATCCCAGCAGGGAGATGAGAGTGCGGTATCGCCGCTCGCCCTCGCATCCTGGTAAGAATCAACAATAGCAATACAAGATACAAGGCTGCAAAATATGATACGCAAGGGATCTGAAATATGCGTGTATGCAACTCACATACAAACAGCTAGCATAAACACCAATGCTCAGCAAACAATACACAGATAGGTTCACCGAAATATCCCAGCAGCCATGCATAATATCTCATGCCAATTCCAAGCTACATCAAGCTCAAATCCGTAACTTAATTCTTCTGAGCTATAATTAGCACACGCTGGTTACCACAAGAAATCTCGAAGACTCTGGTAAAAGCCTGATAAACGCACGGCATACACAACATAAATCTAACGGGATTCTAAACAAGCTCACGGCCGGGAGTCACACTCAACCAGCTGCCCAATATACCTCAAAAATTAAACGAGAAGCTTAAAACTATGGCTAGGAACAAGGTCTCACCGAAAACCAGAACGTAGTTCTACCCAATCGACGCAACAGTCGAACGGCAGCAACTTCGCGTTCCTCGACTAGCCAATTACAGCTTCTAAAACTGGTGTAGAATGGTAGAGCTTCTCGAGAGGAGTCCAAAACTATTTCACACGAGAAAAACAAACACCGGAAACGACGGGAATCCACTGGAATAGCTCACGGTGAATAGTAACGAGGGTTTGAGAAACAAAGGTCGACAATCGGGGAAATATTTCTAAGTATGGGAACTAATAATCCACAACGAAGACCAAGTCTCGCTATTTATAAAACTGTCAACTGCTGCTACCAGTAGGAGCGCATTCTCCACAATTAACGACCCTCGACTGCCAACAGCAACAACAACAAAAGAGCTTCTAACGCTAAGCCAAAACGGTGTCGCAGCAACTAAACCAAACGACGTCGCCTAAAATCCACTGTTCCTACTGCCAGCAGCTGGACATCCACTCGCAAGACCAAAACAACATAAAACACTACCCCCTGCTGCCACAAGCAGCAAATCAATACGCGGCGTTGCAACTTACTCAAACGACGTCGCATCCTCTTCGCGCTACAGGAAGGTTGACCCGCATTGACAACCAGCAGGCATACAAATAACGCGATAACACTCATCGACTGACATCAGTAAAGTCTTCGTCATCCATGCAACGCTCAACAGTAATGCTTACATCGACATATCTGTAATCAGCAGGTAACATAAATCATCGACTGGTTCCTCAAAACGACACCGTTTCGAAATCCTATAGCGCTCTCCTGCTGAAATCCTACAAATAACGCGATAACACTCATCGACTGACATCAGTAAAGTCTTCGTCATCCATGCAACGCTCAACAGTAATGCTTACATCGACATATCTGTAATCAGCAGGTAACATAAATCATCGACTGGTTCCTCAAAACGACACCGTTTCGAAATCCTATAGCGCTCTCCTGCTGAATCCACGTAAGCGCTGCTGTCGCCAGCTACCAAAACAAAGAACAATGCGCGCTAAGCTACCAGCAGCAAAGCTTACGTCAGCGACTTCGATGCCAACACAAAGCATGACGTCATCAAAGCTGTCACCAGCAGACACCCAAATCCAAAAATACGAAAGTCACCAGAATTGTTCTAAGGAGGGAAATCGACCCAAAAACTACAACTCCACATCGAAACAGAGAATCTAAACCACAAAATCTCTAAACAACCGATCCATTCCAACAATCAATCGATTAATTTCCACCATTAATCTTTCTTAACAGATTCAGGTCTCACATTTCTCCCCCACGAAAAAGGATTTCGTCCTCGAAATCAAACAACAATCCTGAAACAACAAACAACAGAAGAGACCAGAATAGAAACTAAAAACTATCACCAGAACTCGCCCAACGCAAGGCCAAGAGTTCAAGATAACTGAGCAAACAATTTACAACATCTAGGGAAAGAATACAGCAAAACTACAAGCTACGGGATAATCTAGCTCAACAGCTACTCAAACAGATGCGACCACTCACGCTTAATCTTTTCTTCCAGCTCCAAAGTAGCTTCTTCCCTACCATGCTTGCTCCATTGCACCATTACTAGCGGAATGGTCTTATTTCTCAGCTGTTTCTCTTTTCTGCCAAGGATTTGCAAAGGATATTCCTGATAGCTCAACGACTGATCTAGCTCAACCTCGTCAGTTCACAGCACATGAGACGGATATGGCTCATATTTCCTCAACATCAACACATGAATCACACCATGAAGAGAGGACAACTCTGACGGCAACAACAACCGATACGCTAAAGGGCAAATCCTCTCGACAATCTCATACGGACCAACGTAACGATATTCCTGATAGCTCAACGACTGATCTAGCTCAACCTCGTCAGTTCACAGCACATGAGACGGATATGGCTCATATTTCCTCAACATCAACACATGAATCACACCATGAAGAGAGGACAACTCTGACGGCAACAACAACCGATACGCTAAAGGGCAAATCCTCTCGACAATCTCATACGGACCAACGTAACGAGGGGCTAACTTTCCTTTGCGTCCAAAGCGCATCACACAACGAAACGGAGAAACCTTGAGAAATACAAGATCACCAACCTGAAACTCAAGAGGTCGACGCCTCTTATTCGCATAACTGGCTTGGCGATCCTGGGCAGCTTTCATCCATTGTCTAATAAGATCCACATGATCTTTCATTTGCTGCACAAAGTCAGGGGCAGATAACTGCTTCTCCCCCACTTCTTCCCAACAAACTGGAGATCTGCACTTCCTGCCATACAAAGCCTCAAAAGGCGCCATACCAATCGTCACTTGGTAGCTGTTATTATACGAAAATTCGACCAAAGACAACGCGTCTTGCCAGCTACCTCCGAAATCCAACACCACAGCACGCAACATATCCTCCAACGTCTGGATAGTTCGCTCAGATTGGCCATCTGTCTGGGGGTGATACGCGGTACTCAAAGCCAATCTAGTTCACAAAGCTGTTTGCAAACTCTTCCAAAACCTAGAAGTAAACCTGGGATCTCGGTCGGACACGATTGAAACAGGCACCCCGTGCAATCTAACAACAAAATCAACGTACAGCTTCGATATCTTCTTCAACGAGAAGGTCATCCCTTAGGGAATGAAGTTTGCAGACTTCGACAAACGGTCTACAACTACCCAAATAGCATCGCATCCTCGGCTAGAACGAGGTAGATGCGTCACGAAATCCATAGAAATGTGCTCCCAATTCCATTGGGGCACCTCTAAACTCTGCAACAGACCACCGGGTCTCATCCTCTCGGTCTTTACCATCTGGCAATTCAAACAACGAGCAACGAAACCAGCAACGTCACTCTTCAGGCCAGCCCAACAAAAGTGCGGCTTCAAAGCATGGTACATCTTTCGTGCACCAGGATGAACGCTATGTCTGCTACAGTGCGCCTCACGAAGGATCTCCTCCTTCAAATCAATCAAATTGGGCACAACCAACCTGCCACGAAACCTCAAACATCCTTCGGACGAAACAGAATAGTCCCTCAAGTACGCCAGCCCTGACTTTCAACTTCAATTCGTGGATAGACGGATCGGTCCTCTGAGCTTCTCGAATAGTAGAAACAATCTGCGGTTCTACTTGAAACGATGAAACCATTACACCATCCTCAGCCGGGTAGAATCTCCAACCCGTAGTGTTAAGATGCTCCTGGTCCTTGGAGATGTACAACGAAGCCAGCATCTCACTCGCCTTCCTGCTCAACGCATAGGCCACTACGTTCGACTTCCCAGGCTGATATTTGATCTCGCAATCAAAATCTTTGAGCAACTCCATCCACCTGCGCTGACGCATGTTCAAGTCAGGCTGCGAAAACAAGTACTGCAAACTCTTGTGGTCGGAGTACACCACAAACTGCTCGCCATACAGGTAGTGACGCCAGATCTTTAACGCAAAGACTACCGCTGCTAACTCCAAATCATGAACTGGGTAACGAGTCTCGTGCGGTTTCAACTGCCCCGAGGCGTACGCAATGACTCGACCATTCTGCATCAACACACAACCCAATCCATTGAGCGAAGCGTCAGAGCAAACAACACAACCACCTGAACCGGACGGCAGAGCCAACACAGGCGCAATAGTCAACTTTTCATTGAGCAGTTGAAACGCATTCTCACACTGCTCAGTCCAAACAAACCTCCTATCTTTATGGGTCAATTGGGTCATCGGCTTCGCTATACTAGAAAATCCCTCAATGAAACGACGATAGTAGCCAGCCAGACCTAAGAAACTACGAATCTCAGACACATTTCTCGGTCGCTCCCAGTTCAAAACAGCATCTACTTTACTGGGATCCACAGAAATGCTATCTGCTGAAATGACATGACCCAGAAATACCACGCGATCTAACCAAAACTCACACTTGGAAAACTTCGCATACAACTGTCGCTCTCTCAACCTCTGAAGAACCATTTCCAAGTGTTCCTTGTGCTCCCTCGGAGTCTTTGAGTAAACCAAGATGTCGTCAATAAAAACAATTACAAACCGATCTATGAACTCTATAAAAACCCGGTTCATCAGAACCCTGCAACTGAT
Organism: Dorcoceras hygrometricum; assembly: GCA_001598015.1. NCBI lineage: Eukaryota > Viridiplantae > Streptophyta > Magnoliopsida > Lamiales > Gesneriaceae > Dorcoceras > Dorcoceras hygrometricum. The sequence goes on along the minus strand of KQ988429.1, from coordinate 166,174 downwards.
CAAACAGATCATCGAGCCTTCGCGACATCTTGTTCCCTCACTCTGAGCTGATGGTACCCGGAATGAAGATCAATCTTAGAATACACCGCAGAACCCTGCAACTGATCAAACAGATCATCGATTCTCGGCAACGGGTACTTGTTCTTAACAGTGGCTTTATCAACTGGCGAAAATCAATGCACATCCGCATTGAGCCATCCTTCTTCTTCACAAATAAGATGGGCGCTCCGCACGGTTACATACTATGGCGAATGAAACCTTTCTCCAGCAAATCGTCTAACTGCACCTTGAGTTCTCTCAACTTCGCAGGTGCCAGACGATACGGGGCACGAGAAATCGGAGCTGTGCCAGGCACCAACTCTATGTTGAAGTCTCCCGCCTCGGAGGAAAACCAGGAATCTCCTCCGGAAACACGTCGGGAAAGTGTCGCACCACGGGAACGTCACTAAGCTGAACACTGGAAGAATAAGACGCATCCAAAGCGTTGATCAAAAAGCCAGAATTTCCCAAAGACAACAAGCTAAACATCTCCATCGCGGAAACCAAAGGAATCTTCGATCGAGAATCCGGGCCGTAGAAGTCCCACTTCTCGCCAGACAAAGGCCTAAAGCGCACAATCCCATGGAAGCAATCCACGGAGGCCCTATAGTTGGATATCACATCCATCCCAACTATGCAATCGAAATCCCAAAGCATCAGACGGATCAAGTTCGCTAACAAGACATGCTCACCAAACCGCAATACACCATTCAACAAAACCTCGTGGGAGAACAGGCTCATACCACCGGGGGTAGAAACAGAAACATCATCGCGCAAAGGGACGGTACACAGACCATGTTCAGCAACAAACGAATCAGAAATAAACGAATGTGATGCACCGGTGTCAAACAACACACGAGCAGGAAAGTCAAAGACAAGACATGTACCTCCAATCACCCGGCTCGGTGTCTCCTCCGCCTGCTCCCTTGTCATGGCGTTAACCTGAGCATGATGGGGTCGTGGGAAGAAAGGCTGAGACGATTGCCCAAAACGCGATGGGCCAGGCTGCTGAAACGGCCTAAAAGGAGTCTCACCCACGCGGGGCTGCTGAAACTGCTGAAAGTGCTGAGAACGACCCCTAGACTGACCCCCAAGACCCTGAGGCTGGGTCGCGGTCTGCTGTGATCCAGCTGACGGACACACTCTCGCAAAATGCCCGTACTGACCACAAAGGTTGCAGGAATCGCAAAAGCCACAAAACACAGTCCGAGACCCACTGCTACTCGAACTGCCTGAACCGGAAGACCCTGAACCAGACTTTTTCTTGAATTGCTGACCGTGAGGTCGGAACCTACCACGGCCAGACTGCTGAGCCATCTGCTGCTGCTGCTGAGGAAAATGAGCGGACTGAGAATTCTGAGACGACTGAGCTCCCTGACCAACAGGTCTACCACCCTGCACTACCTGCGCTACCTACACTCTGCGCGTACGAAGGCTCCTCATGCCTTCCTCAATGTGGATAGCAGTATCAACGGCCTCAGCATACGACTTGGGCTTGCTCGTCAAAATACTCTGGTAAAATTCTTCATTCAATCCCTCCACGAATCTGGTACTCTTGGCCCTCTCCCGGCCAGCAACATGCGGAACATAAGCCAACAACGTAGAAAACTTGCGAGCATACTCGCGCACAGTCATCGAGCCCTGCTCCAAAAACTCAAACTCCCGCTCACGGACAGCCACATACGAATCGGGGATATACTCCTGCCTGAAGGTCTCACAGAAAGTGTCCCAAGTGATACCAACTCCCGTCTCCGCTAAGGTACTAGACGCACCTCGCAACCAACGCTCTGCGGCCTTCCTCAACAACAAGGTCACTAACCTCAATCGGAGTTCATCATCATACTGAGCCCGATCAAAAAGATGAATGACGTTATGGAGCCACGAATCAGCATCCTCACTCGACTCGTCGCCATTAAAGATAGGAGGGCTCATCCTTTGAAACCGAGCTATAACAACATCCATTCTCTCCACCGGAGCCGGCGGAGCCTCAGCTTCCCCCTCTTCGCTACTCTCACGAGTATGACTAGGAGCACTATACTGATCCTCGTTCTGACCTCCTAATTCCTGAAACTGCCCCCTACCTCTACCACGACGTCTAGGCGGCATCTAAAATACACTCAAAAGGATCTAGCAGATAGAACAGATACAGCATAGAAAGCATATAACACAAATATGCAGGCACGTAATCACATAAGTCAAGCACATGCAACACACAACACTGTGCCTAGACTCAAGTGTGACCAAAGAAATTGAGCTTATCCCAGCTTAAGCTCTGATACCAAAAATGTCAGGCCTCGTGCTCTAAACAGAGTAAAAACCCAAACACTTGCGGAAGCTTATCGAAAGTGGGTAAAATTTTCGCTTTTGGGCCCGACGGTTTAAAACATATAATTTAAAATAATGCGATACTCAAAATATATCCCCGTTATGAAACCAACGCATCAACACAAAAACCAAGTATAGCAGCAATACATGTATCATAATCCACACACTGGATACAACAACAAAGCACAGGGCATCCCCCTAGCTAACTGATACATATATGTAAATAAGCTATATACAACTGGGACACGCTAACCACCTCCCGGGGCACCACCAGCTGGGTTAAAACCACGACCAGCTGTAAAACCTGGGTTTCCTGAAAACAACACAAACAAGGAAACAAACCAAGCCCCAAAGGGACATGGGGTCAAACCCCAGTACGGAGAGCAAAAGAAACAGCTAAGGAAATGCATAAGATAAATGCAGATGCTATGCATGAGACACCGGATATCAACGGAAAGCTCGACCCTAAAGGGAGCTAAGGAACTCAAACATAGCTCCAGGAATCATCAACAACGAATAGTTGCCACGGGGTGTGTTCATAGTGTGGTATTGAGCCACTCGCCATGACACTACATCCAATATACCAGATGCATCAAAAAACTCACCCTGTTGTTGCCTCGCCCATGAACTGTGGTAGTTAACCACTCGGCTCATGGTGGCTAACGATCCCAGCAGGGAGATGAGAGTGCGGTATCCAGGAATCATCAACAACGAATAGTTGCCACGGGGTGTGTTCATAGTGTGGTATTGAGCCACTCGCCATGACACTACATCCAATATACCAGATGCATCAAAAAACTCACCCTGTTGTTGCCTCGCCCATGAACTGTGGTAGTTAACCACTCGGCTCATGGTGGCTAACGATCCCAGCAGGGAGATGAGAGTGCGGTATCGCCGCTCGCCCTCGCATCCTGGTAAGAATCAACAACAGCAATACAAGATACAAGGCTGCAAAATACGATACGCAATGGATCTGAAATATGCTTGAATAAATGCGTGTATGCAAATCACAAACAAACAGCTAGCATAAACACCAATGCTCAGCAAACAATACACAGATAGGTTCACCGAAATATCTCAGCAGCCACGCATAATATCTCATGCCAATTCCAAGCTACATCAAGCTCAAATCCGTACCTTAATTCTTCTGAGCTATAATTAGCACACGCTGGTTACCACAAGAAATCCCGAAGACTCTGGTAAAAGCCTAATAAATGCACGGCATACACAACATAAATCTAACGGGATGCTAAACAAGCTCACGACCGGGAGTCACACTCAACCAGCTGCCAATATACCTAAAAAATTAAACGAGAATCTTAAAACTATGGCTAGGAACAAGGTCTCACCGAAAACCAGAACGTAGTTCTACCCGGTCGACGCAACACTCGAACGGCAGCAACTTCGCGTTCCCCGACTAGCCAATTACAGCTTCTAAAACTGGTGTAGAATGGTAGAGCTTCTCGAGAGGAGTCCAAAACTACTTCACACGAGCAAAACAAACACCGGAAACGACGGAAATCCACCGGAATAGCTCACGTTGAATAGTAACGAGGGTTTGAGAAACAAAGGTCGACAATCGGGGAAATATTTCTAAGTATGGGAACTAATAATCCACAACGAAGACCAAGTCTCGCTATTTATAAAACTCTCAACTGCTGCTACCAGTAGGAGCGCATTCTTCATAATTAACGACCCTCGACTGCCAGCAGCAACAACAACAAAAGAGCTTCTAACGCTAAGCCAAAACGGCGTCGCAGCAACTAAACCAAACGACGTCGCCTAAAATCCACTGTTCCTACTGCCAGCAGCTGGACATCCACTCGCAAGACCAAAACAACATAAAACACTACCCTCAGCTGCCACCAGTAGCAACATCAATACGCGGCGTTTCAACTTACTCAAACGACGTTGCATCCTCTTCGCGCTACAGGAAGGTTGACCCGCGTTGACAACCAGTAGGCATACAAATAACGCGATAACACTTATCGACTGACAACAGTAAAGTCTACGTCATCCACGCAACGCTTAAAAGTAATGCTTACGTTGACATATCTGTTATCAGCAGGTACCATAAACCATCGACTGGTTCCTCAAAACGACACCGTTTCGAAATCCTATAGCGCTCTCCTGCTGAAATCCACGTAAGCGCTGCTGTCGCCAGCTACCAAAACAAGAACAATGCGCGCTAAGCTACCAGCAGCAAAGCTTACGTCAGCGACTTCGATGCCAACACAAAGCATGACGTCATCAAAGCTGTCACCAGCAGGCACCCAAATCCAAAAATACGAAAGTCACAGAATTGTTATAAGGAGGGAAATCGACCCAAAAACTACAACTCCACATCGAAACAGAGAATCTAAACCACAAAATCTCTAAACAACCGATCCATTCCAACAATCAATCGATTAATTTCCAACATTAATCTTACTTAACAGATTCAGGTCTCACAAGTGGTTTATTGTGTAGACACTCACGATGAGCGCATTGAGACAGCCCGAGTAGCTCCCGAACTCTCGATGTTGTGGTTATTACAGTTGGTGGTGTTTAGTTAGCACCCCTTTTTTGTTGTTGAGTTGACATGGCTCGGGTAGCTCCGAACTCTCAACGATGTAGCCACTTTGGTTTTGTTGCCCGTTTTTGTTTGGCCTCTTTTCTTGATGCCTAATATGTTGGATCTGTTTGTACAGATCAGAATCTGAATATTGATTAACACAAAACCTGCTAATATCTTACTAAAGGTATTAGATTCCATGTGCAGTGCTAGACTGGAGATGTAGAAGATATCCAGATTGGAACAGTGAGGGGACGCCTAAGCTGTTTTGATTGAAGATATCTATGTTGGAACATTGAGGGGATGCCCGAGATGGTACAGCAGAAGAGATCCAGAGTGCAGGATGGTGTGAGTGAAGTGCAGTGATCAAGCACAGTGGGATGCAGTGAAGAGCATAACTGTTCAAGCGCAGATCAAGTGCAGAATACAAGTGTAGTGTTCAAGTGCCGATGAATATACAAGCGCAGTGATCAAGTGCAGATCAGATCACTAAGCACAACTTTAATCAGTTCATCATATGGATCTCAGTCCTCGGGTATACTGAATCAGAACTGATTATTATATACCAAAGAATAAGGGACATAATCACTGGTGCTGGATTGCAGTTCTACGAGGATAAGGTCTCGAAGAACTGGGTCAATCAACCAGTGGATAAATTGTGTGCTTGCTGATGGTTTGGATAAGTTGTATGAATGGAACAACAGAACAAGCAAGTAACACGGTGCCTCTTGACGAGAAGAATAGAGCATAGGTGGTTAAGTACAAATCATCTCGAAGAAGAGAAAACCGGATCAGGAGATCCGGTCAAGCTGGATGCTTGTGAGAGAGATGGACGCAGAAATATGTGATCGTGAACAATGTCGACGCTATGTTGACGTGAAGGTGGAAGACTCTGTTCCGACCGCCTCGACGAGGAGATTCCGTCCGTGATAAATTCGTCACGTTTTCTAGTGCAGACAGACGAAGGGATCGTGATTTCAGTCGTGGACCGGATTCGGAGAACGACAACTGCCAACCGTTGAAGTGCCAATTTCCTAGTGAAATTGGTCGGAGCCAGGCGCCTAGACGCCAGCAAGGTACCAAATCTAAACACCCTATGGATGTTACTGTTGATTTATGTTATGTATTGAACGTTTCCGGTGCAAAATTTTTAAATCTTCCGCTGCGGCCCGGGAACGGGTTCCGGATCCGCCATTGCGCCAACAGTGGTATCAGAGTTTTGGCTCAGATCTGTCAATACATAAAATTGTACCTGTATTGCATCAGATCTCAAATTTCAAATTTTTTTAAAAAAAGCGCAAGCCGCCGCGCGCAGCGTGCGACGCCACTGTGCGCCCAGCATGCGCGCAGCGTGCGGCAGAGGATGCGCGCCTGTCGCACACGCCCCTGCGCATGCTGGCCTGCGGGCGTTGCGACCGCTGGCCGGCACCCGTGCGCGCACGTCGCGCACGGGGCTGCGCGACACCGCGTGCCAACTGCCGCCCCACCTGCGTGAGCTGTGCGTGCAGGTGGCTGCCCCCGTGCGCATGCGTTGCGCACAGGGGCGCACGCAGCGTGGGGACTCTGTGCGGGCGGCGGGGCGTCGCCGTGCGACGTTTTCGGGCGGATTTTCGACGGCTGGTTTTTTAAATTTGATTTATTTATTTTATTTCTGTCAATTATTTGAATTGAGTATGTTAGGGATGATCGAGAGTCGTGCCCAATGTGTTAGGTGTATGCTAGGTTTTATAAATTTTGGTTGTAATATTGTTGATATCAATTTCAAAGTGGGCCTGGTTTATGGCCCGTTCCCACCCCTTTAAAATTGTATCCCTACTTGTCATGGCTATTTAAATATAAATATTAGACTTAGTGGGAGGACTTTTTGAAGATGGTGGAGATGATGATCAAAGATATTGAAGACCGAAGATTTTTAAAACTGGAAGCTAATGTAATAGTATTGCATTTGCATACTACATTTCACCTAGGACTGTACCTAGATCTGTGCTTGGCAACCACGGATCGCATACCTCTTGCTTTTCGATCATCCCAATTGTATATGCGATATATATATCTGTTGAATCCACGTTTTTAAATTTGATTTAAAATTATTGAGACCAAATTTCAAAATTAAAATCCCTCATTTAAAATTTGATTTAAAATTTATATGAAGATTAAAAGTTTATTCGATAAACTAAGGGAATTTAAATATTGTTTGAAATTTCCTACCTTCCATCAAAAATTGGTGTACGTCGATGCTACCCGTATACATGGCCCGGCTCATATTATTGAGGGGGTTATATATGTCGGAAAGCTGTACACGCCATTGACACTTGCTGGGAGTCGGTTGGAACTCCCTTTAACGTTGGCTCATATTATTGGGGCGTTAAGGGGACCGTCCATCCCGACTCAACATTTATGGGTCATCTTGACACGTGATAGTAATCGGCGTCACATTATTGGGCCCTTACTGGACGTGAGGTAAATACATAGAGGTTGCACCTGGTGCAATTGGACTCTACCTTTTGAGGGTCATGGTTGGCTGATATTATTCGGGACCATGATTTCTTGATTGGACTCTGTGTACCCACTAAGAAAACTTGTTTTCTCGATTTCATTAGAGGATAGTGAAATCGTTAAAATAGTGGAAGGGCAATTCATAAAAATAATGACCTTGTTTTATGTCTTAGCGTTTTTCATAAATAGTCTGTGATGCATGTCTGTTTTACTTTTCAGTATAAACTGCAATTACAATGTCTTCAATCAAAAATCCACTTGCTGCTATACTGGATAGCAACAAGTTCACTGGTTTGAACTACCAAGATTGGCTTCGAAACCTCAAGATTGTCTTGGCTTCGGAGACAAATCAAAGACCAAGTCTTCTCATATATATACATTTCTCACCAGCTGACAGCAGCAAGAACAACTCCACCGACAAAACCAGTCGACAATGTTGAGAACCCAAACAGCAGGCATTGCTGTTAACACAACCAGCAATCGCAAAATAAACCAACAGCTGAATCCTACAAACAACGCTACACAAAACGGTGTCGCATCAACTTAATCAAACGACGTCGCGCAACCCACGTCATCATTTCTGCCAACAGCTGGTCACCCAAAACCAGCGACTGGATTTATCAAACAACGCAACATATCCTTGCAACTGGTACCAGCCGCGATATCCAAAACGCTGCATTTCAACTAAATAAAACGACGTAGCTTCGCACACGTCACCATTCTGCTGAACTAAACACATGCAACGGCTGATCCCCTTAGCGCTAACCAAAACGACGTCGACTCCACTAATCCAAACGACGGCGTTTTGCACCCGCTACAGGAACTTGCTGCTAACAGATATCACCAAACCGATACCTCACAAAACATCGCCGTTTCCAAGTTCCTTAGCGCTCTCTGCTGAAATACACGTAAGTGTTGCTGCTGGTTCCCAACACAACGCAACGCCTAAATGCTAACTGCTGACAGACTTCACAAAACGCTAAACGACAGCGTTTTGATCTCCTGCGATTTCAAATACGCGTTGCGACTGAATTTCACCACCGACCATCTTGTAACTCAAAATACCAAAATTACCGGAACTTCCAAAATTCTTAAAACCAATTATTTCAACAATTAATCTTATACAATTTCAGGTCTCACATTTCTCCCCCACTAAAAAGGATTTCGTCCTCGAAATCAAACAACAAATCTGAAATTTCACACAGCAACATAAACCAAAACAGAAATTCGCCTAACTCATGGCCAAGAGTTCAAGATAACTGGGCAAAAAATTAACAACAACTAGGGAAGAAATACAACCAGCGGCTACAAACAACTGGGAATCTAGCACAACAGCTACTCAAACAGATGCGTCCACTCGCGCTGCATCTTTTCTTCCAGCTCCCAAGTAGCTTCTTCCCTACCATGTTTTCTCCATTGCACCATCACCAATGGAATGGTCTTATTCCTCAACAGTTTCTCTTTTCTATCTAGGATCTGCAAGGGATACTCTTGATAGCTCAACGTCTGATCTAGCTCAACCTCGTCAGTTCTAAGTACATGAGACGGATCTGGCTCGTACTTCTTCAACATGGAAACATGGAAGACATCATGCAGAGAAGATAATTCTGGAGGCAACAACAGTCGATACGCTAACGGGCCAATCCTCCCAACAATCTCATACGGTCCGACGTAACGAGGGGATAAATTTCCCTTGTGTCCAAAGCGCATGACACTGCGAAACGGAGAAACTTTGAGAAATACCTGATCACCAACCTGAAACTCTAGAGGTCTACGCCTCTTATTCGCATAACTGGCTTGGCGATCCTGGGCAGCTTTCATCCGTTGTCGAATTAGATCAACATGATCCTTCATTTGCTGCACAAAGTCTGGGGCGGATAGCTGCTTCTCCCCCACTTCTTCCCAACATACTGGCGATCTGCACTTCCTGCCATACAAGGCCTCAAACGGAGCCATGCCAATCGTCACTTGATAGCTGTTATTGTAGGAAAACTCCACCAAAGACAACGCGTCTTGCCAGCTACCTCCGAAATCCAACACAACAGCTCGTAACATATCCTCCAACGTCTGGATAGTTCCCTCAGATTGGCCATCTGTCTAGGGGTGATACGCGGTACTCATAGCCAATCTGGTACCCAAAGCTGCTTGTGAACTCTTCCAAAACCTGGAAGTAAACCTTGGGTCTCGGTCTGAGACGATCGAAACAGGCACACCGTGAAGTCTAACCACGAAATCAACGTACAGTTTCGTCATTTTCTTCAGAGAAAAGGTCATACTATAGGGAAAAAAATGTTCAGACTTCGACAATCGGTCGTTAACTACCCAAATAGCATCGCATCCTCTGGTGGAACGAGGCAGATGCGTCTCGAAATCCATCGCTATGTGCTCCCAATTACATTGGGGCACTCCAAACTCTGCAACAGACAAAATGGTCTCATCATTTCGGCCTTAACCATCTGACAGTTCAAACATCGAGCAACGAATCCAGCAACGTCGCTCTTTAGGCCAGCCCACCAGAAGTGCGGCTTCAACGCATGGTACATCTTCCGTGCACCAGGATGAACACTATGTCTGCTGTAGTGCGCTTCCCGAAGGATCTCCTGCTTCAAATCAATGAGGTTAGGCACAACCAACCTGCCACAAAACCTCAAGCTACCATCAGAAGAAACAGAATAATCCTCAAGTTCTCCAGCCCTGACCTTTAACTTCAACTCGTGGATGGAAGGATCAGTCCTTTGAGCTGCTCGAATACTAGAAACAATCTGTGGCTCCACTTGGAAAGAAGAAACCACAACGCAATCATCAGCCGGATAGAATCTCCAACCAGTAGTATTAAGATGCTCCTGATTCTTAGAGATATACAACGAAGCAAGCATCTCACTAGCCTTCATGCACAAAGCATCGGCCACTACGTTCGACTTCCCAGGCTGATACTTAATCTCGCAATCAAAGTCCTTTAGCAGCTCCATCCAACGACGCTGTCTCATATTCAAATCGGGCTGCGAAAATAGATACTGCAAACTTTTGTGGTCCGAGTACACCACAAATTGCTCGCCATACAGGTAATGACGCCAGATCTTTAACGCAAAGACCATGGCTGCAAGATCCAAATCATGGACTGGATAACGAGTCTCTTGCGATTTCAACTGCCGCGAGGCAAACGCAATGGCTCGACCATTCAGCATCAAAACACAACCCAATCCATTGAGCAAAGATTCAGAACAAACAACGAAACCACCTGATCCGGACGGCAGAGCCAACACAGGTGTAGTAGTCAGTTTCTCCTTGAGCAATTGAAACTCATTCTCACATTGCTCAGTCCATACAAACCGTTTGTCCTTCTGTGTCAGTTGATTCATCGGCTTTGCTATACTAGAAAATCCTTCAATGAAACGACGATAATAGCCAGCCAGACCCAAGAAACTGTGAATCTCGGACACATTCCTTGGACGCTCCCAGTTCAGAACAGCATCAACCTTACTGGGATCCACCGAAATCCCCTCGGCTGAAATGACATGACCCAAGAAAACGACGTGATCCAGCCAAAACTCACTCTTGGAGAATTTAGCATACATTTGCTGGTCTCTCAACGTCTGAAGGACAATTCGCAAATGCTCCTTATGCTCCAAAGGAGTCTTAGAATATACCAAGATGTCGTCAATGAATACTATCACAAACTGATCTATGAACTCTCTGAAAATTCGGTTCATCTGATCCATAAAGACTGCAGGCGCGTTGGTCAACCCAAATGGCATAAGCAGAAACTGGAAGTGTCCGTACCTCGTACGAAAAGCAGTCTTTGCGACATCTTGATCTCTTACTCTCAACTGATGGTACCCGTAACGCAAGTAAATATTCGAATACACCGCAGAACCTTGCAACAGATCGAACAGATCATCGATCCTGGGTAAAGGGTACTTGTTTGTTGGTCCCTGTTTTTCAAAGTAAACTAGCAGCCACTGATTTAAAATGAGCGATTAAAAATTTTCGCGCTGCTTGGAGCTGCAATAGCTCAAGGTTCTTCAACATCTAAAATAAACAGAGCACCGGAGACAGATCTGGTATGATTTAAAAATCATGCGGAAAATACTATTATTGAATCATAATATTTTAAAACGATTCAAACAGATTTATGTGCAACATAAATCTGTTCGAAACTGTGCAAGTGCTTGTGTGCTAACTGTATGCGTGAGTGCTGAAATAAAGGTGCGTGCTGAATTCTGTTTATGCGTATGCGAGAATGCTAAAGTAAATATGCAGATGCTGAATGAATAACAGAGTACGATACGCAATGATTTGTTTCTGGAAGTTCGGACCTCAATGTCCTACATCTCCCCTTCTTCCACCTCGGAAGGCTCCACTAAAAGACTTTGATGGTTACAGGTTCGTCTGAATGTACTGTTGATTGCGTCTGGATGTACTTGCAGCTGGTTGTCCAGTCGTTGGTCGTGAAATGCTTGGCGACGGGTACACATCTTGATACTGAATGCATAGCAACAGCTGGTTCAATGAAGCTCTCGACTGGATGAGCTGTTGCTTTCATCTGGATGTACTGTCGCTACCAACTGCTGATTAACATTTGATATGCACTCCAACGGGTCATCATTTGATTTACACTAGCTGGTTGTGTCATCGCAAACCATCTACTGAATCTTAGCGTGAAGGCAAAACGCTGTCGTACCAACTTATGTAAACGACATCGTTTTGCTATCGCTAACTTGAGTCCCCTCGACTGGTTGCACTGTTGCTGCCTGCTGGTCATTCTTAGAAGAAGTACCTGCTGGTTCTTTGTAAGTCCAAGACTCCGTCGTTTCTCTTAAATCAAGTGCTGTCGTTTTGCAATACTTAGCAAAACACGCTATCCACCAAATGCTTGCGCCTGCTGGTCATTGCCATCGCAAAATCTTCCTGCTGATTCTTATCGCGAATGCAAAACGCTATCGTTCCAAATTATTCAAGGACATCGTTTTGCAATCGCCAACTTCAAATATCATCTGCTGGTGGACATTAGCTTCCTGCTGATTGTGATGTCACTGTTGATGACATCATCGCTTAGCGCTCCAGCTGAACTTTCTTCATCTGCTGAACATGATGTCGTCACCGATTACATCATCATCGATGGTCCACTTAGATGTTCCAGCTGGTTCCCTTTTGATGTTCCAGCTGGTTCATCTTCCTCTTCTAGCGCTTGCAGCAGGTTCATATCGTTCCAGCTGATTCACTATGCTCCAGCTGGTTCAACTTGGCCTCTGCCTGATTTCGAACACCTGACTTAACTTTGGACGTCTCCATTGCTAATCCAGCTGCCGACTAAATGAATGCACCAAACCAACTGCTGAACTTATATTGTGAACCATCGGCTGGACAAACTTCTGCTACTGTTCATCTTCTTCTTCGTTCCTAAAATTTGCACACTTAAGTGGAATTGTTAGAAACACAATAACAGGTTTTTTGTAATTCAATACTTAATCAGGATCTGTCAAAACAGATCAATCAATCTCTCCCTTTTTGATTTACACAAAACCTTAAATCAACGATGCATGTTCTAACAATTATCTTTGTCTTTGCGCTTCTGCTGAAGTACGAGTCCATAAAGATGAAAGAAGGGGAGATGTAGGACATTGAGGTCCGAACTTCCAGAAACAAATCATTGCGTATCGTACTCTGTTATTCATTCAGCACCTGCATATTTACTTTAGCATTCTCGCATAAGCATAAACAGAATTAAGCACGCACCTTTATTTCAGCACTCACGCATACAGTTAGCACACAAGCACTTGCACAGTTTCGAACAGATTTATGTTGCACATAAATCTGTTTGAATCGTTTTAAAATATTAGGATTCAGTTCTGGTATTTTCCGCATGATTTTTAAATCATACCAGATCTGTCTCCGGTGCTCTTTCGTGATTTTAAGTGTTCAAGAACCATGAGCTATTGCAGCTCCGTATTAGCAGCGCTCAAAATTGTTTTTAATGTCTTTTAAAAAGCGGCTGCTGATGTTTCCTTTGAAAAAAAGGGACCAACAGGCCCATCTTAGCAGGGCCATCAGCAGCAGAGGCCTCAGGGCCAGCAGAGGCTTCAGGGCCAGCAGAGGCCACAGGGTCAGCAGAGACCGCAGCAGCAGGGGATGACTGCCCCTAGACCTGGAGTGTTTCCGACGTGCCCGACGTGCCGGAAGAATCATCCAGGGTAGTGCATGGTGGGTTCAGGCCGATTGTAACGCCTAGAATTTCCTGACTACGTAGAAATGAGTACATGACTAGGGAAAAATATTTTTAGATGTTTACATACCTTATTATGTGAATTATTTATGATTTTATTCTGCATGGTATGCATGTATTATTTTTCAGTCTGCTTGAGCTACGGACGTGTGGACGAGATTAGGGTCGACCAGAATGAAAATGATTTGAGATTTTTAAGGTTATTAGATTTTTAAGAATGAATTTATTTTATTTTAAGCAACAATTTCAGAAAATTAGGATTTTTATGATTATTTTGGAGGGAAACCCTCTTTTCGTCTATACGGACTGGTATATTTAGTTTTAAGGTATTTTAAAATGTGAGGAGGCCTAGATTTCGAAATTTTGTAACCATTAAAGCCCAACTATGAGTTTTAAGCACCTTTTTAATTAGAGGTGCAAGCTTGTATTTTTCTTAATTAAAACAATAGGGGTCATATTAGGCACATTCATTATTTCTTAAACACCAATTTACACCAACCTAGCCTCCACATCTTCTCCCAGCCCTCCCCCTCCTCCATTAACACACAAATTTCGAAAATCATTCATCTTTGAAGAAGCTTGGTGATCCAAAGTCGGTTGCACACCGATCTCGCGTCTACAACATCCGTACCTCGCAGATCTACGTCTTCTTCGAACTAGGCATGTGATATCAACTCCTTTTCTCACCATTTAAACTGTATTACACTGGTTTTCAAACATGCACCATATTTTCTAACATGATTTTTGATCCATACTTGTGAAGCTTCGGTCCAGGGGTGTTCTAGGGGCTTGGGGGTGGTCCTTAGTGGTCTCATGGAGGCTCCTAAGCGTCGAAATGTAGGCTGGTTCGATCCAAAAATAGAGCTGGTCGGGGGGATCGCTCGGTGCGCCGTGTAGGGTGAGCAGACCTTTTGTCATACATCATGCGCACTGTAGACCTTGTTTGGGGCTGTGGCTGGTCTCATTGTAACCGGCTGGACCTGGGGGTGGTCCTTCGCAATTGTCCAGACTTCACTCTTCTTTGCGTTGCTGCTGAAATTATCGTTGCGTCTGGATCTTTGCGACTGGATGCATATCAACAGCTGGTCTACTGTAGCTCTCGTCTGAATGTACTGTTGATTGTGTCTGGATGTACTTGCAGCTGGTTGTCCAGTCGTTGTTCGTGAAATGCTTGCGACTGGTACAACATCTTGCGACTGAATGCATAGCAACAACTGGTTCATTGAAGCTCTAGACTGGATGAGCTGTTGCTTTCGTCTGGATGTACTGTCGCTACCAACTGATGATTAACATTTGATTTGCACTCCAACTGGTCATCATTTGATTTACACCAGCTGGTTGTGTCATCGCAAACCATCTGCTGAATATTAGCGCGAAGGCAAAACGCTATCGTACCAACTTATGTAAACGACATCGTTTTGCTATCGCTAACTTGAGTCCCCTCGACTGGTTGCACTGTAGCTGCCTGCTGGTCATTCTTAGAAGAAGTACCAACTAGTCAATCGCAAAATCTTCTTGCTGATTCTTATCGCGAATGCAAAACGCTGTCGTTCCAACTTATTCAAGCGACATCGTTTTGCAATCGCCAACTTCAAATATCATCTGCTGGTGGACATTAGCTTCCTGCTGATTGTGATGTCACTGCTGCTGACATCATCGCTTAGCGCTCAAGCTGAACTTTCTTCATCTGCTGAACATGATGTCGTCACCGATTACATAATCATCGATGGTCCACTTAGATGTTCCAGCTGGTTCCCTTTTGATGTTCCAGCTGGTTCATCTTCCTCTTCTAGCGCTTGCAGCTGGTTCATATCGTTCCAGCTGATTCACTATGCTCCAGCTGGTTCAACTTGGCCTCTTCCTGATTTCGAACACCTGACTTAACTTTGGACGTCTCCATTGCTAATGCAGCTGCCGACTAAATGAATGCACCAAACCAATTGCTGAACTTATATTGTGAACCATCGGCTGGACAAACTTCTGCTACTGTTCATCTTCTTCTTCGTTCCTAAAATCTGCACACTTAAGTGGAATTGTTAGAAACAAAATAACAGGTTTTGTGTAATTCAAAACTTAATCAGGATCTGTCAAAACAGATCCATCATTGTTCTTGATAGTCGCTTTGTTCAACTGGCGGAAATCAATGCACATCCGCATTGAGCCATCCTTCTTCTTTACAAACTAAATGGGTGCTACCCACGGTGACATACTAGGTCGAATGAAACCTTTCTCCAGCAAATCGTCCAACTGAACCTTGAGTTCTCACAAATCCGCAGGCGCCAAACGATATGGGGCACGAGAAATCAGAGCTGTGCCAGGCACCAGCTCTATGCTGAAGTCAATCTCCCGCCTCGGAGAAAAACCAGGAATCTCCTCCGGGAATACATCGGGAAAATGTCGCACCACGGGAACGTCACTGAGCTGCACACGAGAAGAAGAAGACGCATCCAAAGCGTAGATCATGAAGCCAGCATTCCCTAAGGACAACAGACTGAACATCTCCATCGCTGAGACTAACGGGATCTTCAATTGAGAATCCTGGTCGTAGAAGTCCCACTTCTTGCCAGACAAAGGCCTAAAACGAACAATCCCATGGAAGCAATCCACGGAGGCCCTATAGTTGGACAACACGTCCATCCCAACGGTACAATCGAAATCCCACAACATCAGATGGATCAAATTTGCCAACAACACATGCTTACCGAACCGCAACACGCCATCTAACAAAACCTCCTGGGAAAACAGGCTCACACCGCCAGGAGTAGAAACAGAAACAGCATCGCGCAAAGGAATGGTACACAGACCATTCTCAACAAAAAACGAATCAGAAACAAAAGAATGCGATGCACCGGTGTCATACAAGACATGCGCAGAAAAATCAAAAACAAGACAATTACCTGCGATCACCCTGCTCGGCGTCTCCTCGGCCTTCTCCCTAGTCATTACGTTGGCCTGAGCATGCTGAGGTCCAAAATAGAACGGCTAAGACGATTGTCCGAATCGCAATGGACTAGGCTACTGGAACGGCCTGAACGGAGTCTCACCAATCCTGGGTGGCTGAAACTTAGGGGAACGACCCCTAGACTGTCCTCCTCGACCCTGAGACGGGGCTGCGTCTTGCTGCGATCCCACAGACTGACACACCCTAGCAAAATTCCCATATTGACCGCAAATGTTGAAAGATCCCTGCACTCCAACACACTGGGTAGAAGGATGCTTGCCACCGCAAAAACCACAAAACTCAGCCCGAGAACCACTGCTACTCGAGCTACCTGAACCGGACGAAGAAGGATGCTTGCCACCGCAAAAACCACAAAACTCAGCCCGAGAACCACTGCTACTCGAGCTACCTGAACCGGACGAACCAGAACCAGACTTCTTCTTGAACTGTTGACCGTGGGGTCGAAACCTCTGACGGCCAGACTGTTGTGCCACCTACGGCTGCTGCTGCTGCTGGGGCTGATGGGCTGACTGGGAGGACTATGAAGACTGCGCTCCCTGACCAGCACGACGACCACCCTGCGCTACCAACTGTCAGGCCTCGTGCTCTAAACAGAGTAAAAACCCATCACATGCGGAAGCTTATCAAAAAGTGGGTAAAATTTTTGCTTTTAGGCCCGACGATTTAAAACACCCAATTTAACATAATGCGATACTCAATATATATATATCCCAGTTGGAAAACCAACATAACATTGAAACAACCAAGTATAGCAACAATACATTTATCAAACTCCAGACACTGGATACAACGACAAAGCACAGGGCATCCCCTGGCTAATAATACTGATACATAAATATATGCTATACGCTACTGGGATACTCAACCACCTCTTGGGGCACCTCCATCTGGACCTGCACCACGACCAGCTGTATGACCTGGACAACACAACAGGCAAGGAAAACAAACCAAGCCCCAGAGGGACATGGGGTCAAACCCCAGTACGGAGAGCAACTATAAATCAGAAATAAGCAGCAAGAATAAAATGCAGATGCTATGCATGAGATGTTGAACAACAACAACAAACTCCAACCGAGAAGGAAGTCAAGGAACTCAATGCATAGCTCAACTGAATTTGCAACAAACGGTGGAAACTGGGTGTGTTCCAAGTGTGGTAGCTAACCACTCGCCGGGACACAACACCCGAATACCAGATGCATCAAACAACTCGGCCTGCTGTTGCCCAACCTATGAACTGTGGTAGTTAGCCACTCGGCTCATAGGGGCTAACATAACCCAGCAGGGAGATGAGAGTGCGGTATTGCCGCTCGCCCTCGCATCCTGGTAAGAAACAGAACAAGAACAACGAAACGATGGCAATAAAACTGGAATGAGATGCAAATACGTGTATGCGCATGCTGGAAATGACAAGCATATTAACATATGCGAAAGCAGTAGCAACATCAGCAAGTACATATCACATAACACACGGCCATCTCATAGATCGGCAGC
This sequence comes from Dorcoceras hygrometricum, assembly GCA_001598015.1. NCBI lineage: Eukaryota > Viridiplantae > Streptophyta > Magnoliopsida > Lamiales > Gesneriaceae > Dorcoceras > Dorcoceras hygrometricum. The sequence continues at coordinate 148,084 of KQ988429.1, read as the reverse complement.
CTCAACAGGCAAGTAAACACATAAGCCAGCAAAGCCATCTCACAATTCATCCAAGCCGTCACCTTGCTGTAATTTACAAGATCAACCCGTACTTGAATTCTGCTAAGCGCTCACTACCACAAGGTTCACGAAATCCCAGTCCTGAAATCTGTTAAATTGCACGCATACACAATTCAGAACGAGCCTGCAAAAACTCACGGCATCTCACAACAACTCACGGCCAGAAATTCATAAATACGACCCAGCCTTCAACCCTACCCAAACGACTAACTAGGAAGCTTAAAACAACGCCAAGAACAAGATCCCAACGTAAAATCGAAAGGCTACCTGCAACCACGCAACGCGCGAACAACCACAGCAACTTCGTGCTTTCGATTTAGCCAACTCTAGCTTCCAATATGGGTACGAGATGAAAGAGCTTTCCAAGAGGAGTCCAACGCTACCTCGAACGTGAAAAACGGTGGCCGGAATCGACGGGAAAAGGCCGGAGAAGTCCACGTTGAACAGTGACAAGGGTTTGAGAAAACAGAGAACGAAAGTCTGATAAATTTTTCTAAGTATGGGATCTTGTGAAAAGCAACGAAGCCAACGCTTCTAATTTATAGGCGCAAGAGATCTGTTTAAATAACCCACCGTTAAAACAGACCTCACCAACTACGCACGCTAAACACAACGCACAGCGCCAAAACCGCGGACAGTTCTGCTTACGTAAGAAAGTCTGGTCTCACACTACGCTAGAATCAGATCTCTCCATAAAAGCTCAGAACAGATATCTCCTGTAACGACGGCGTAAGGAACTCCTTGCCAACAACCAGATCTCTCAACAGCAATGCTTATGTCAGCCACACAACGACAACACATGCTGCTGACGTCATGAGACCTGCAAACAGATTTCTCCAACAAGACTCAAACCAGCAACTCTTACGTCATCCACGCTAAGCAACCACGTGATGCTGACGTCATCAAATCTGCTAACAGATTCACTGAAAGATCTCTCAACAGCAATGCTTACGTCAGCCACACGACGACAATACACGTTGCTGACGTCATGAGATCTGCCAACAGATTTCCCCCACAATTCAAAAATCTCGAAAATTCTAGAATTGTTCCAAATGCGATTTCGAACCCGAACATACAACCCAAACATTCAAAAATGAAATCTGAATCACCAGAAATCACCAAAACTCGATTAATTCAACAATTAATCCTTAATAAAATTTCCAGGTCTCACATTTCTCCCCCACTAAAAAGGATTTCGTCCTCGAAATTAAACAACAATTCAAGAATTACAACACAGCACTGGAAACCGATACAACAACAGAAACTAAACAGAAACTCGCCCAACACAAGGCCAAGAGTTCAAGATAACTGAGAAACCAATTTACAACAACTAAGGAGGGAATACAAACAAAGCTACATACTACTGGAAAATATAGCTCAACAGCTACTCAAACAGATGCGGCCACTCGCGCTGCATCTTTTCTTCCAGCTCCCAAGTAGCTTCTTCCCTACATGTTTGCTCCACTGTACCATTACCAACGGAATGGTCTTATTCCTCAGCTGTTTCTCTTTTCTGCCAAGGATCTGCAAAGGTTATTCCTGATAGCTCAACGATTGATCTAGCTCTACCTCGTCTGTTCCAAGCACATGAGATGGATCTGGCTCATACTTCCTCAAAATCGACACATGAAACACATCGTGAAGAGAGGACAACTCTGACGGTAACAACAACCGATACACTAAAGGGCCAATCCTCTCGACAATCTCATACGGACCAACATAACGAGGGGCTAAATTTCCCTTGCGTCCAAAACGCATCACACTGCGAAACGGAGAAACCTTGAGGAATACACGATCACCAACCTGAAACTCAAGAGGTCGACGCCTCTTATTTGCATAACTGGCTTGGCGATCCTGGGCAGCTTTCAACCTTTATCGAATAAGATCCACATGATCCTTCATTTGCTGCACAAAATCAGGGTTAGATAGCTGCTTCTCCCCCACTTCTTCCCAACATACCGGCGATCTGCACTTTCTGCCATACAAAGCCTCGAAAGGCGCCATGCCAATCGTCACTTGGTAGCTGTTATTATATGAAAACTCGACCAAAGACAACGCATCTTGCCAGCTACCTCCGAAATCCAACACAACAGGCCGCAACATATCTTCTAACATCTGGATAGTTCGCTCAGATTGGCCATCTGTCTGGGGGTGATACGCGGTACTCATCTCCAATCTAGTACCCGAAGCTGTTTGCAAACTCTTCCAAAACCTAGAATTATACCTCGGATCTCGGTCGGAAACGATTGAAACAGGCACACCGTGCAGTATAACAACAAAATCAACGTACAACTTCGCCATCTTCTTCAACGAGAAGGTCATCCCATAGGGAATGAAGTGTGCAGACTTCGAAAAACGGTCTACAACTACCCAAACAACGTCGCATCCTCGGCTGGAACGAGGAAAATGTGTCACGAAATCCATCGCAATGTGCTCCCAATTCCATTGGGGCACCTCTAAACTCTGCAACAGACCACCGGGTCTCATCCTTTCGGCCTTTACCATCTGGAAATTCAAACAACAAGCAACGAAACCAGCAACGTCACTCTTCAGGCCAGCCCACCAAAAGTGCGGCTTCAAAGCATGGTACATCTTCCGTGCACCAGGATGAACACTATGTCTGCTGCAATGCGCCTCACGAAGGGTCTCCTCCTTCAAATCAATGAGGTTTGTCACAACTAACCTGCCACGAAACCTCAAGCAACCATCGGACTCTGCGGCTCTACTTGGAACGACGAAACCATCACACAATCCTCAGCCGGGTAAAATCTCCAACCCGTAGTGTTAAGATGCTCTTGGTCCTTGGAGATGTACAACGAGGGAAGCATCTCACTAGCCTTCCTACTCAAAGCATCAGCCACTACGTTCGACTTCCCAGGCTGGTATTTAATCTCACAATCAAAGTCCTTAAGCAGCTCCATCCACCGACGCTGTCTCATGTTCAAGTCAGGCTGCGAAAACAAATACTGCAAACTCTTGTGGTCGGAGTACACCACAAACTTCTCGCCATACAGGTAGTGACGCCATATCTTTAACGCAAAGACCACCGCTGCTAACTCCAAGTCATGAACTAGGTAATGAGTCTCGAGCGGTTTCAACTGCCGCGAGGCATACGCAATGACTCGACCATTTTGCATCAACACTCAACCCATCCATTGAGCGAAGCGTCAGAACAAAACCGCCCGAACCGGACGGCAGAGCCAACACAGGCGCAGTAGTCAACTTTTCCTTGAGCAGTTGAAACGCATTCTCAAACTGCTCATTCCAAACAAATCGCCTATCCTTCTGGGTCAATTGGGTCATCGGCTTTGCTATACTTGAGAAGCCCCTCAATGAAGCGATGATAATAGCCAGCCAGACCTAAGAAACTACGAATCTCAGACACATTTCTCGGTCGGGGCTCCCAGTTCATAACAGCATCCACTTTACCGGGATCCACAGAAATGCCATCCACTGAAATGACATGACCCAGAAATACCACGCGATCTAACCAAAACTCGCACTTGGAAAACTTCGCATACAACTGATGCTCTCTCAACCTCTGAAGAACCATTTCCAAGTGCTCCTTGTGCTCCCTCGGAGTCTTCGAGTAAACCAAGATGTCTTCAATAAACACAATCACAAACTGTTATATGAACTCTCTAAAAACTCGGTTCATCAGATCCATAAAGACTGCAGGAGCGTTTTTCAACCCAAACGGCATCACCAAAAACTCAAAATGTCCGTACCTCGTACGAAACGCAGTCTTTGCGACATCTTGTTTCCTCACTCTGAGCTGGTGGTACCCGGAACGAAGATCAATCTTTGAGTACATCGCAGAACCTTGCAACTGATCAAGAAGATCATCGATTCTCGGCAACGGGTACTTATTCTTGATAGTAGCTTTATTCAGCTGGCGAAAATCAATGCACATCCGCATTGAGCCATCCTTCTTTTTCACAAACAAGATGGGCGCTCCCCATGGTGACATACTAGGTCGGATAAAACCTTTCTCCAGCAAATCATCTAACTGCTCCTTGAGTTCTCTCAACTCCGCAGGCGCCATACGATAAGGATCACGCGAAATCGGAGTTGTGCCAGGCACCAACGCTATGCTGAAGTCAATCTCCCGCCTCGGAGGAAAACCAGGAATCTCCTCCGGAAACACGTCGGGAAAGTGTCGCACCACGGGAACGTCACTAATCTGAACACTAGAAGAAGAAGACGCATCCAAAGCGTAGATCATAAAGCCAG